>OX638369.1:46567518-46990986 GCA_951812925.1 Calliopum simillimum
TTGCCTGTATTTACCTTAGCATTGTTTGCTATAAGCAAGATGTCAGAGCAAAACAACAATAACACACAGACACACACACACACACTTTGCTTGCCAAAAATTGAGTACCTACGACAGTAAACAGGATAAAATCAACACAACAAAAACAACATCATCACAAGCAGCAAATTGTCATCAGTTACATGATGATCGTTAAAATCATGATGATGATAATGTTCTGTAGTAGCAGCAGCAGCGGCTACAACGGAGATGAAAAATTTTACTGATGCTGCTGCATACGAAAACAGTCAAGAAGTCATCATCAACAGCACGCACACATAGCCACAAACACACGCACACATATATAAATGTTGGTTTTACTAACTTAATACATTGTAAAAGAAAATAACCAACAATATTGCAGTCATTGTTGTTAAGGTCGTAATTGTTGTTGCTGCTACTTTAATTTTATACTCATGGCCTTCATTGTTTTGCACATTCATAGTGCTTGCAATCGAAAATATTCCTGAAAATGTCATAGAAATGACAACACTTTAGACTTGACAAAGGCATACATACATACAAAACCAACTAATAAAAGCACAGCTGCCAGTATACTCACACAGGTAAAAGGCAAAATCAGTAGATAATCATTTGGGCAATTTGTAAAAGTTTCACATAATGATCCTTTTGGAAAATTGTATGCTGAAGGATGAATTTAATATGATGTGAAACTGCATTTTCAAAATTAAATTACAGCCTTAACTTATGCAATGGAAAATTTTAAACTTCCGATAATAATTAATCACATTTCCCAGCTTCAATGTACATAAGTATGTAAGCAAGTTCATTGTATCGACAAAAATGTAAATAAATTATAAATTTAAACAAAATTCCGTGGATTTTCGGTGATAGGAACTTATATGTAGGACCTGTTCAGCCCAATTTAAAAGAGAAAAAACAACTGACTGTAAGGCATGGAATTTTTTCTAAAGAATCCAAATATTCACTAACAATTTTTAGACGTTAACTCAAAGTATGGTTGCTCAAAATCATTATCAACTTTGCTGAGCACATACATATAATAAAATAACCAAGTCAAGTCTCCCCGACACACTATGCTGTCATACAACTGAGCGGCATCTAAAAAGTTTTGGTTCGAATTCCATAAAACTTACAATACTGATAAATTTTTCATGCTGTTTTCAAAAACACAACAATTTTTCCAATGCAATAAATGGAAAAAGGGATATTTATATAAATAATACAATGAAATTAAACGGGAAAAAATCTTTGTGCATACTCTTAGGCTGTTAATAAAAATACTAGTCCTTAGAAACACATAAAGTATGATTGCAAAAAAAAAAAACACTTAAGTTTTTAAAAAATTCAGAAACGTTTCAAAAGATTTGTAGACGAGTAATTCAGTGATGAAAATGTTAGAAAATCTGTGATTTTAACGTAAACATGGTATTTTCAAATAAATATTATAGTAAGTTAGGGTAATGTGGACTATGGGGGTAATGTGGTGCACCCTTTTATTTCCCATATTAAAGACTGTATAACAATTCTGGTAATTTTTGCATATTAAAGCTCGAAAAACCTATTTTATACGCTCTTCGGCTTTTTTATTATGCTCCTTATAAATGTCCAATTTCTTAACATATGCTGTGGGGTTGATTCCACTTTTTTTTAGTTCGCTCTGAATGAGTAAATTACTTCCTCAGAACTCTGTTTTCTAAAATTCAAATAACTCTAATGCATTAGTGGAGCTATTATTCAACGAGAAAATGCGTAAGCACGTCTGATTTTACATTTCTTTTCTATATTAAATGATTATTTCAAAAAAGTGATGTGTTCGGGTAATGTGGCCCACCCTATATTATAAAACGTATATCTACTCTGATTACTATTACACCTTAAAAAGCTAATTGCATGTGTGGGATACTCGAGTTTGAGTATTATGGAGTACTATTTTGCATATGCTTTGGAATTCCTTATTACTTATTCACTTGTTAGTATGAATTTGGTTTATCTTACTAAAAAATATTCTTTAATATGCCTATACAGGTATTTTATAGTAATTACAATCTAAAATAATACTGCTCGACTTTTAGTTAACAAAATATGCGAATAACGGTTCTACTTTAGGAAATTGGCAGGGTGATCTACATTACCCGAAACTTTTCTTTTTCAGCTATTTTTAGGTACTGTCAATTTATCAGGCCTCACGCTTGAAAATGTTAATATTTTAGTTTTTAAATTATCCAGTAGTAAATACAATAGAATAACTAATACAAATGAATTAACCAAACTAACCTATTACCATTAATTTGGTAGAAATTGGCCTAAGTTACTTTTAGAGTCTTACGGATCAATCTGGAGGGATTTGATTCAATTTTTTCAATTTAAAATTGTGATTTTTCGTTATATTTTTCAGACAAAAATAAATTTTTCTCGCCTTCTTGAATAGTTGTTGCAAAGTCGTTATTAATTTGTACTAAGGATTGCCCCAGAAAAATTTGATACTTTGTTTTTCATTAATAAAAAAGTACTTAATGAATTTTTTTAATTTTTTTTTTTTTATTTATTAATGAATATAACGAAAATAAATAACCTCATACTATTAAAAAATATTTATTTTATATAAAAATATTTTACTTTTTTCTTAAGACCCTTCATTAAGTTTTGTACAGTTGTTTCGTCGACAGTACCGTACGACCTTCGCCACTTATTTTTGAAATCTTTTAAATTTTTTGCAGTGCTTTTACTCTTCTGAAGATCTGATTTCATTAGAGCCCAATATCTCCCAACAGGTCAAAGCTCGGGACAGTTAGATGGATTCGCTTTTTTTGGGTACAAAATTCACATTATTGCTATTGTACCATTCTTTGGTGGCTCTAGAGTAGTGAGAGGTTGCTAAATCAGGCCAGAACATTACAGTACCCCCGTGCTTACGAATAAATGGCAATAGACGTTTTTCAAGGCATTCATCAATATAAATTTTTGAGTTAATTGTGCCCTGTATTACAAAAAAACTGCTTCTTAGACCGCAAGTGCATATGGCTTGCCAAACCATATACTGCTTGGGAAATTTTGTAATTGTCTTCTCTTTAAATTTGCTCTGTATCTGCCCCTTTTCCGAACAGGTAAAAAATTTGTATCCTGGTAGCTGTTTAAAATCTGCCTTAACGTATGTTTTATCGTCCATTATGCAGCAGTCAAATTTAGTCAGGTAACCGACATATATTGTAACATTCGAGCTTGCTTTTGAGCCTCTAACTATTTGTCATGGGAATGGACTGGTACTTTTTGAACTCTTGAGGTCTTTAGCTTAACTTTTTTCTTTAGTTTGTTCAAAGAAGATTTTGAGGTTCCTGCTCTGGCAGCCGTATCTCATTTTGAAGTGTTGTGATTCTGCTTAAAGAGGCGTTTCACCAACTGTAGGTCTATACTGACTTATCTACCTGTACCCTTTTTCCGCGTAATAAGTTGATCCTTTCTTTAATTCGAAATAACCCTTTAGAAAGTGATTTTTGGTGCACCTGTTTTTTTAGCTATGGCTGATTATTTTATGTTTGGTTTTGCTTTTTTTCTTGGTTGCTCGAAATCTTTATCGTTTGAAGTTTGCTTACCAAGTTTTATGTATTCTTTTAATCGTCATGTTATATAATATGGGTGCTAAAAAATAGCACCCATATTTCGATCTGCACGATCTTCAGGTAAATCATAATCTTAAGGAATAAAAGTGTTAAATTTTTCTGGGGCAGTCCTTAGAATCGCCCATCGGTCAAAATTCGACCACAAATGTAATAAATAATTTTGGTACATTTTGGATACTTTTAGTACGTTGCTATTTGGTACAGAATAGAAAAGCTAATTTATCATCCCTGGTATAATTCAAGCGAAATATAAACAAAACAAAAAACATGAAATCCGTTATCGAAATCGGTTCAGTCCCTGTTTCTATACCTAAATCTAAACCGATTTTCTTGATTTTTTTTTGCTGGAAAAATTGTGAGGAGGAGCAGTGCATAGGACTATATTTTATCTAAATGGAAAAAACGCTCTCACGGCTAAACCTTTGCATCGTTTTTAACAAAATTTGGTATGGAGATACTGTTAGCACTAAGGAACGCTGTCATGATCGTTATCACGGCTTTGATTTTTATGAATTTTGGCATGGGGATAAAATGAACAGGACGGAAAGATATCAAAAACTTTTTGCTCTTTGGTAGGAGTTACACGCTTCTAAACTAAGCTGCTGCACCGATTTTTATGCATGCAGGTAACCTGAACCCTAAGGAAGAATATTAAAAGCTTTTTGTGTTTTATCGACCAAGGAAGGATATAAAGGCTTTTTGCTTTGTAGTTAAATGGTCGGATTTTGGCCACAAGAGAACTCTAGTACTTCTTATCTTTCTATTTGTGCGTAATCCTTTTTTTTCAGCTCTGTATGACCGTATATTTTGTTGTTGTTGATATTGAAATTTTTTTTTTGTTTAATTTTAAATCGCTTAAAGTCAAAATGTTAACATAATTTCAGCTTTGTGCGCATGTGCACACAAACACCTTTCTAATGGTATATAATTGAAAGTCGTACTCTATTTCTAACACAGCAAAAAAAGATGGACAAGGTTTTGTTGTGCGTATTAACATATAGATTATTATTAATTCGAAAAAAGCATATGTTACCAAAAACTGTCGGCAAGATCCGGTTTTGTAGATATAGTCATCGGAAGATCCGAATGTATCTTCTTTGAAAATCTCTATAAGTTGGGAACCCCCAAATGGATTCGGAAAATATTGATGTCATATGAAAGGTATGTATTATAATAACGTATAAAAATGTTCTCAATATTTTTTCAATCAATTTAAATGTTAAGTTTTTGAGATACAACGATTTTTCGAAAATTTCATAAAATTCTTCAAATATTACAACAAAAATATTACAGCAACAATAATATTACAATAACAGCACTAGTTTCTGTTCAGAAAAATCTTATTCATAATTACAAAATTTGAGAATTTGCAAAAATGAAAAGTTTTTATTAAAAACTTCGCGCGAAATTATGTAGAACATTATTGGTTGCTATGAAAAATAGTACTTTTTGCCAAAAACAAAAAAAAAGCTTACCTTATGCTAACATAATTCAATACTTTATTTGTCGATGTCGTCACATATTACACAAAAAGAATCAGGGGCCTTACTCTGTAATGCGATGCGATAGAAAATGCGTTGCGAAAGCTAGTTTGGATGCGAAAAATAATTGCCACTCTGTAAATCGTTCGCATTGGAAGTAGCGTTTTCAGTGAGACATCGTTGGCAACGCTACTCCCAATGCGAAAGATTTATAGAGTGGCAATTATTTTTCGCATCGAATCTAGCTTTCGCAACGCATTTCCTATCGCATCGCATTACAGAGTAAGGCCCCAGAAACAATTTGTTTTTTGATATTTTTGTTGGTTTTGAATTGAAACGAATTTTCTGTACCTGAGTTTTTGATGTTACTGTATTATTTCATTGTAGAAGCTGCAGCAAAAGTAATGTCATTATGCAGGCTTAACTTGAACAAATGGCATCAAATGGCATTGGACTTTAACATTTATGTTGCAAACACTTAGAGAATAAGTTGACAATAAACCAACCAGCCAGATATTTTGCCAGCAACTATACAAAATATTTTAAATCAAGCACAAATGTGCATCAACTCAGAAGGAGATCATATGAACGATATTTTTTTTCCAACTTAATGTTATAAATTTAACATCTTTATGTAAACTTTCTGTGAAAACAGAGCCCTACTGTTTTCATTCTTAGCTAAACAGCAGCCAATTCACAATATGACATTACTTTTGTTTAACTTTGTATAAGCGAGTAAGTAAAAATTCGCACAACAACAAAGAATAAAGTACTAGAAAGGCATAGACAATTTTATCCGGATAGCTTTCTTTGTTTTCTCCCACTGTGCGTTCGTTTGCATAAATATGTGATTTTACCTATTTTATTACTTCAAACTTGAGGCAAAACTTCATAGCTCAAACAAGTATATACGTATACTTACTATGAAAGGATGCTCTGTTGGCCTAAAGTAGAAACATTTTTTTCCTTATCTGCAAATTATTTGGCAAACATTGTTACCTTAAAACCACAGTATTCAAATAACCGAACTAACGCTTTCAATTTGGGACTTGAAATATATGAATATTAATACTTATGTCCATATATGCAGATATTAAAATGAAAAGATCAAAAGTACCTGTGCACCGCAGATTATTTTTAATCATTGAACCTACATAGCCCTCTCTTATCTTAATAGATTTTGTTCAACACTTGTATGGTACATTTACGTTTCCTTCAATTATGAAAACTACAATAAATTTAATTGTAAAACATAGCTTTCCATAACCTTTTAAAATTAATTTTTACTTAAAAAAGTAAACTGCCAGCTTTTTGACATTTAAGTGAAACAACAACAACATCTTTAATCATGCCGATAATGGATAGAGAAGAGGAAATTGTATGAAAATTTTAAGAATGAATGAAAGAAAAACTTAATCCTTGTTATAAATTTGCCCATTTTTTCTGCTTCTAAATAATCATAATAATAAATGAATGCAACAAAAGCAAAAAGGAAATTTCTGCTTTGCATGCAATTAGGATTTTAAGCAGAAAGATTGAAGCAAAAAAAAAAAGTAAAAAACAAAGCTGGGGAAGAAAAATTAAATGAAGTGAAAGAGAAGAAAGAATATAATTTATGGCCAAAGGACACGTTCATTTGAACACTATGCACAAATACACAAACGCAAACGTGCATACATACCAACCCACATACAGCAACACAAGCAGCAGCAACAGTGGAAGCGCATGCAGTTTAAGCTTGCATGCCAAAAAGTATGCAATATGTTTGTCGCTTTTTCGTTATGCTTTCACAGAGTGTGTGTGTGTGTGTACAACTTAATGCTTTTACACTTGCTGTGCTATTGCTCCTGTCGTTTTCATAAAAGTGGGAGTGAGCGACTAGGGAGGGAAGGAGCTTAAACAAATGAACTTTGAGCTTCATTAGCATTGCACTTGCATGTGTGTGTGTGTGTATGTGCATGTGCTGTCTGTTTCTCTGTCTCCCTGGATAAGTGTGTCTGTAGGTTTTGATGTAAAAAGTGTAAGCTTTTCTTTGTTGGATTTTCTATGCTTTACATTTGTAGCTGTGTGAATGTGCATAATTATTTGCATAATTTTTTTTTTCCTTCTCAAGTTAAGGAGTTATTTTCTGTTTGTGCGCGCGCGGTTGACATAAATTAAGTAGTAGATAGTCACTCGCATTGCATACATTTGGGCGCTTTAGTGTTTTATTGAGTTTCACCTTTGTTCGCCTTTAAATTACATAATTTGCAAAACCCATTCAAAATTAAGTGAATTTACTATTTAACTTGGGTCTCCGCCCGCTGTGCTGCTGAGCATAAATTGATGAGTTTGAATTTAATAAAATTAATTGTTCTGAAATTGTTGCAAATTGTTATCTCTTGACGTTCAAGAACATTTAATGTATGTAAGATTTCTATTGATAATTTAGCTAAAGTTTAATTGGACTTTACTTTGAAGTGCCGACAGATTGCCGTTTGTTTGCTTCAATTTGTGAACTACTTGAAATTGGATAATTAGTTCATGTTGTAATGTGATTAAGTTTATGAGCGAATGTTCTTTAATTATTACAGAGCTCCACAAAGTATGGGGTTATCAATTCAACTGATATAAGTGGCACAATTTGCACCATCCCGAAAAACAGGTTTATTTACTGTGAAATTTTAATAAGAACACTATTAGCCCAGGAAAACTAGAATATTTCTGCGAAAAAACTCCTAGTGAATTTTTTTCACTGGAATTATATTTATTTATGCATCGTTAATAATGTGTAAAAATTCCATTGAAGCCCATTGTGCGCATAAAAAGTTATTTAGGCTCAAAGGTCGCTAAACACAGTTTTTGGCAAATATCTCACTAACGCAAACTTTTACACAATTTTGTAACACAGGAAATTTCTTATGTATAGATGTAAAAAATGTTTTCGTGTAGCTTATAGTTTAGGAGATAATTCAATTTAATAAGTTGTGCACAGTTTTTATATGTAAATGCTACGTATAAGTTCATATTAAAATATCTTACCTTTAAAATTGCGAATACTCTTTAACATACAAAAAAAATTATAAAACTGTTCAAAAGATAATTGGCTTCTGTATACAACGTATTAAATTTTTTTTTGGAGCGACTCATGGTCCAAGAGATATTCTTCAAAAACCGTTAAGGTTTCGAAAATACTGGTTTTGATGGACATCTCTGAAACGGTAAGTCATACAAAAAAATTCATTAGCATCAATTTTGTAGAGATCTACAAAACATAAGCCACATGTGTATACATTGAAGTACCCGTTTAGAAGTTATTCAATAAAAACCGGTTTTTTGCCATTTAAAGGTTTTTTTTTTTGAATATCTTCTAAACTTTGTGGAGAAAAATTTGTCTGTAATAGTTTGCGTTAGCGAGATATTTGCAAAAACTGATTTTAGTGACCTTTGAGCCTTAATAACTTCAATGGACTTTTTTCTCTTTATTCATCATGCTTTAATAAAGACAATTCCGGTGAAAAAAATTCACTTGGAATTATTTCGCACAGCAGCTCTTTTTGCGTCTAATTTTCCTGGGCTACATTTACTACTTCAAAAAATTCAAAAAATTATACAAATTCTAATGCTTGTGAAAGTAATACTCATTTTTTTGGTATTTTCTCTAAGAGCTTACCCATGAGACGAGTTTCTCTTTAAGCCAAATGCTCTTTACTTTGTCTAAAAAAATATATCTACAATGGTTTATACACGAGCTGGGTACAGGCCGTGTTTTTTTTTTTTTTTTTTTTCATGGCCCACGGGCCTTTACTCTTCGGCGACGGGATAGGGCCTTGATTTCATATTACGAAAATAAGAGGACCAAAGGCCTCACGAATGTTAAGAATAAACTTTGAAAAAATTCTGTTCCTGCATCAAAATATGTAAAATGGTGTATAAATGTAGGCCAACGACAATGCAATAAGTCAAGTCAAATTCAATTAGTTACCTTGCTTGTACTGGAGACGACCACTTTTCCGAATTCCCATAGCCTTTGCTCAGAAATTGCAATTACTGTTCTCTGTGTCTAAGAAAATTTGGTTGCATTACCTCAAAATATGCTTTCACTATGGCATTTTGGATCTCTTACTCATATAGGAGGTGCCACGTCCTCTTGTCCGAGTTTGTCTGGTTATTGCTCAGAGCTTGCATTAACTGTTCTTAGTGTATGAGTGAAATTTGGTTCAATTATCTCAAAAAATGCTTTCAGTATAACATTTTGAAAATTTTTTTTATACGGGAGGTGCCACGCCCTCTTGTCTGAGTTTGCCTTATTTATGATAGGAATTTGCAATTACTGTTTTGAGTGTCCAAGTGTCTCAAAAAACGCTTTCAGTATAACATTTTGAAGCTTTTACTTATATGGAAGGTGCCACGCCCTCTTCTCAAAGTTTATTTAGTTTTACTCAGAGCTTGCATTTACTGCTTTTAGTGCCTGAGAGGAATTTGGTTCGATTATCTCAAAAAACGCTTTCAGTATAACATTTTGAAAATTTTGCTTATATGGGTGGTGCCACGCCCAGCCAGCCTGTCAGACGGACGGACATGGCTATATCAACTCAGGTCGTAACGCTGATCCAGAATATATAAACGTTTCCATACCTGCTGCGCCTCCTTCTCTGCGTTACAAACGGAAGGAGAAAGTGAATATACCATGGGTGTAGGGCATAAAAATCGGGTTGGGTCGGGATCGGACTTGGAAATAAATATTTGTGCGGACTCGGGCTATTTTTAAGTGCTTGTTTCGTGTTCGTGCCTTGCCCGCCTCTAGTTTAGACCGTCAAAAGGTTTTTGTTTTAATGAAATGTGAATGGGAGCTTTCCATGATCACTGGGATCTTGAACTAAAAATAAAGGGTATGCAGACTTCTGGTTTTGAGTAAGCTTTTAATCAATATTTTGTCCATTTTGTTTTGTCTCTTTCCAGTTTTAAGTTGTTTAGAACTATTTTTCCAAGTCAAGATACTGTTAACTTCTAAACATGTTTTTTTTTTTTGACTAGGAATGCAACTTTAGGCTTCACAGTATGGTCTTCCGAAATGTTTATTCTATTTGAGCCAACTTCTTTCAGTTCTGAGTTATGCGGCATGTTGACAAATCTGAAATTAGTTTTTTGCTAAGTGATTCTTGCTTCAAATTGTGGAAAGTGCTGTATTCAGTCGAACAATGAAATCTCTTTCATTTTTGCTAATGATATCGGATAACCAATGGCTAGAAAGTTTTACTTGCAACATTTTCCAATCGGATCCTTACTTACGAGTTATCATCCATTGGGTCAAAGGTATTCCAAATTTGTTCTGCGACGAAGGATATTTCTACGTCGGTTGCAAAAGATTTCCGTATGGTGTTAACAAATCGGAGAACTACCATTGAATTCTAAAAGTAACATATTTGGTGCAGTCTTTAAGCCAAAGGCAACATTGGTCCGAAAAAATGACCTGCCAGGATGTAGTCACCGAGACGCAATTTTGAATAATTTAACACTTTAATTTTATTAATACTAAACATATATGCAAATACATTTGTATGTACTTTGTTCAGTCAAATGCCCATGTTTTCTTCTATGGCAATAACTTTAACAAATAAATCTCTCCGCAAAGAACCACAACCCATGCATGTTCCATGGCGTTATGAAATTTGAACAGAGAAACTTTATCGATGGAGTAAAGCACATGTGAAGACTTAAATGTTAATTAAAGAAATTAAGAACATCTCGAATGCCCAGCACGTTTAAGCAAGCAACAACAACAACAATACTAACAACAACAATACTTACAATAGCAACAATATGGCTTATATCACAAATCTAGTGAGTTCGAAGTTTAACTTGGCCTAACTACAACTAACGAACAATAAATTAACGCCATTGTGATTTGTGTGTTTCGAATGGAACCGGGTGCACAGGAAGACAAAAAAACAATAACAATTATTTTTATTTATTTATTATTTAAAGGGTGGTCGAACGAACGATGAGGTGGAAAAACTTTTTCTATTCACATTTTCAGTTTCTTCTTCTTTTTCTTTCTGCTGCTTAATATCAGCATAGCTAATCAGCCATAAAAATCAATTCAAAAAATGCTAAACAACGCGTTTCCGCTGAAACAGTCAATGAATACAAATTGGCCACTCAAGAGATAAACAATGAAAAAACAGCAACATGCAACAACAACAGCAACAAAAACTCTTGAAAAACATTTCAATAAACACTAAATTATTTAGGCACAAAATGGCAACACTGTTGTATGCAACAAGAAGAACAAAAACAATATAAATTGAATGAATACAGTGAAAAAGTGAAAATGAAAGGTTTGCTGGAATTAGTCATGAGTGGAAAAACAAAATCAACAACCTGTCAGGTCAAAACATCAAAAATCTTTGTCCGAAAAAAAAATCTATAGGAAGAACAAAATTGGGATTTACATTCGGTCGTTATATCAGTTGAAAACGAAAAAATTGTTTAAGCATCGTATAATGCTTATATAGACGGAAAATATTTAAAATGGCAAAAAAAGATCAAAAATATCATAAATTATGCAGAAAATATTGCGAGAGTCGAGAAATGTTCAAAGATGTTCACAAAATTGAGAAATGTTAATAAAATATCAATAAGTTAAAAAAATCAAGATATGATCAAAAAATTAAGGAATGCTGAAAAAGTCAAAATTAATATTGTACGAAAGTCAAATAATCGCAATATGGTTATATAGTCAAGAGTTTTTGAAAAGGCGGAAAATATAAGGAGTTATCGTGAATTAATATTCCCCGGAGAATGCACGGTAATATTTAATCCCAATTAAAAGATACTTAAATGACGAAAATTGTTGAAAAGTTGGAAAATCACGCAGTGCTACAAAATCCCAAAAATTTCAAACACTTTTAAAGAGACCCCATAGATATTGTACCCTCTTGTTAAACACTTAGTTCTCCTTTATTTTAAAATTGTAATACGCCCTCAAAATCTTAAATTATCCTAAAAAAACTGTTTTTGGATGACTTAATGTGTGGCTCACTTATCTCTTTACCGATTTAGCATTTTTTCCCTGATTTGAAAAGAAAATGTATGGTCATTCTAAAAATATATTCCTCTGAGAGTCTCGGATCCGTATTGAACACGTAAAGTATATCATAAGCGTATTCAATACGCTTATTTTTAATTTAAAAAAAAAAGGCAATGCATCCAAAAGTAGGAGGCAAACCTGGGATCCCGGATATATATAATTTACAAATATTAGACAACTAGGCTATTGTCCTATATTGACTTATCTGATGTTGAAATATAAAGTTTGTACATATATTAAACAAATTTGTGCTGTTTTTTTATTATAAGTATTCTACGTTTCTCTTTCCTTAATTTGACAAAAATTATTACTCAAATTTAGAATCAAATAAGTCTCTTCAAACAGAGTTTGAAAAGCTTACTAAAAATCATACGCACTAAAATAAAAAGATTAAAAACAAAGAAAAATAATTTTTTTTTTTTAACATCATTAATATTAACTAGACCAAATCCATTCTGAGTTCGTATATGAAGTTTCTTACGGGTTTGAAACGGATTTACACGGGTTCGGATCCTGCAGTTGGATTATCATCCTTTTTTTCTTTTTCTTTTTTTTTATATGTTAATAAGCGCTTCAGAACATTATTAAAAGCAAATTCGTTTTGAATCCGTATTTTAGGTACGTTTCGGGTTCGAAACGGGTCCGTCCTAGCGTAGGTGAATTGTTATATTTTTATACCCTACACCCAGGGTATATTCACTTTATCCTTCCGTTTGTAACGCGGAGTAGGAGGTGTGACAGGTATAGAAAAGTATATATATATTCTTGATCAGCGTCACGTCCTGAGTCGATATAGCTATGTCCGTCTGTCTAGCAGGGTGTCTGTCCATGCGTGGAAATATTTTTCACGCGAAACTAACCAAGATAATTCAATGAAATTTATCACAGTTGCTTCGTCGTAAAAGTTAGCTCGTGGGATTGAAAATGAGCGAAATCGGTCAACGCACACGCCTACCGCCCATACAAAAAATATATTCAAAATGTAACTTTTTGAAATTTTTTCACGACAATGCAACCAAAATACACATAAATACTAGGGACAGTAAGCTCAAGCTCTGAGCAAAAACTAGACGAACTCGGACAAAAAAACGTGGCACCACCCATATAAGCATACGTTTCATAATGCTAGACTAAAAGCGTTTTTCAAGATAATCCAACAAAATTTCACTCAGACACTAAGAACATTAACTGCAAGCTCTGGTCATAACCTAAGAAAACTCAGACAAGAGGGCGTGGCACCTCCCAAATAAGCAAAAGTTTCAAAATACTATGCTGAAAGCGTGTTTTGAGATAATCGAACCAAATTTCACTCAGACACTAAAAACAATTAATGCAAGATCCAAGCAAAAGTTTCAAAATGATATACTGAAAGCGTTTTTCAAGATAATCCAACAAAATTGCACTCAGACACTACGGACAGTAACTGCAAGCTCTGATCAAAAACTAAGCAAGCTCAGACAAGAGGGCGTGGCATCTCCTATATAAGAAAATGTTTAAAGTTTATGATGAAAGCGTAAGGACAGTAAATGCAAGCTCTTAGCAATAACTAGACAAACTCCGACAAGAGGTCGTGGCACCTACTTACATATATTTTGTAAACACAGCATTTACATTATTGCAAGCAAATCTGTTTTGAATTTCGTTTTTGATGTACGCTAAGGGTTCGAAACGGATCGAAATGGGGTTTATCTGATAATGTTCACTCCTTTTTTTACCCATTATTAATATCACACGGAAAAAACTAAACCCCGTAAAAATTCAAATATTTCGCATATCGGTACTTCATTTTTGCAAAAAACAACCAGTGGTAAAACGGTATGCCAAAAAATGATATTCGTACTAGGCAAGCTAGTAAGTGCGTATAAAAAAACGCAAGTGCAGGTGCAAAGCAGAACAAAAAATCTGCATAGGGCTAAACCTATGAATAAAAAATGTTTGGAGACTTAGTTGTCAGAGGTGTCCAATACGACATGCGCTTGGAAAATATTAACTTTAATATATTTTGAATTTTAGTAATTCTTAATTAAAGTTTTATTACAAGTGCAATCAAATTGTAATCCTAAGTATAATCTGCACTAAATTTTATGTATTCAGCGCAATCCGTTTGGACCACAGTGCCTAAAATGGCCAATCAGGGTTAAACATAAGGAGTAAGTTTTTGATACTTGTAGAAGATTTATCCGTTCAGTTTTCGATGAATTGAGAAAAACCAAACCGAAACAAAAGATCATTTTGCACCACGACAATGCAAGTTCTCACGCATCGGCTAAATGAAAGGGAAATTTGAGAACTCAAAATATCTACCTTACTGTCCCAATTTGACAGCCAGTGTCTTCCAATAAAGGTAACTACATAGTTTCAATTTCCATTTCTGTTAACTTTTTCCGAAACTTCTAAGACAACCAACCAACCGTCTGCACCATTCAATGTATGACGGATTTATAAGAACAGTATGAAACAAAAGCAAGAACGTACATTGTTCATGTTGCTTGTACCATGGAGAAGGTTAGTGTATAGCAGAAACTAAGAATATTTCCAGTTTTATCGAAGTTTTGAAAGTTCCATAGATATCTATGTCAAAGTAATAATCCATGTATAAGAACTCTATCCGCTCCTCAAGACTGGATTTTTTTTGTTTCAATCTGACTACAGATCCATTTACGTTCATCATTACTCCGTCCGTTATGCTCAACAAGCAATCGTAGGGTAAAAATTCGAAACTTTAGTAGCAAAAAGTAAAAGTGAAACAAGAAAAAAAAAAAAAAAGAAACAACAAGGAAACTCGAGGAAAACTGCCAAAACAAATAATAAAGAAAAATCATTGAAAACAACACATAACTACAGCAGCTAAACACTTTGCAGTAAATAAGCTGCCCTTAACAACAACGACAACCCATATTTGACCTTCTGCAGTAGTAGGCCTACTTTCAGATGCTGCTACTACGGGCAACAAAACATGGCTGCTGGTCAGTTTTTTTTTTTTTTTCACCATCAGTAGCAGCAAGTGGGAGGTACAAGTACTTTAATGCCGTTGTATAGGAACAGCAACAGCAGCAGCAGTAACTTTAGAGGCAACCGAGAGGAATCACAAGTTGTTGTGCCATTTAAGGTCATTTATTTGTACGTAAACTTAGGGGCACTATGGGGGATGTATTAACTTGGTATTTGGGGAATATGTAATTTTAGTGTGTTTAGTTGGTTTTTTGTTGTTGCTGTTCTCTGTTTCAAGTTTTCGTTGTTGTTATTTTTCTTACATATATGACCTGCAGCACATTTTCCGTTATATATGTTGAGATAACAATAAAATTCAGGCACTAAAGTACAACGCCTGGCTGAACTAAAATGGAAAAACCATAGCTAAGGCAACAAAAAAATAAAATAAAATAAAAATTAATTTATTATCAAAGGCACTGCACATAAAGTTGGAAGATTTGTGTTTTTCCCCTCTACGGTAGGTCTAATTGTTCAAGTTGTGGCTGCTAGCCGTGTTGGTTGGCCGCTAGGGGCCAATTGTTGGTCAAGGCTTTGCGGTTGCAAAATGCAAACATAACTTAAAAAAATTTATGTTTTTGAATGCTTTAAGATTTAGTTAAAATGTAAATGAAATTGAAACAATTTTGTACAACTGAGGAAATGAATGACAAGTGGACACTGACCCTATTTTATTTTTCGTGTGATTTTTCTGAAAGCCTTCTATAATTTTGCGAAGTCTTGATGAGTTATTTACATACATAAGAAAATTATATAATAGAAACCTCTCATTTGAAAACTATTTGCACGATAGTGTCTACTTTATGTGCAGGAAAATTCAAGCTTTTTGTTCTAGCCTTCCATACGCAAGATCGATAGTATCTTATAATGCGCCAAAACACGTCGGAAAAGCAAATTTCCGGGAAAGAGATAAGAGGCAACACAAATCGGGAAAGCATGAGATGAAGATGCTTCATTGTGGCAGATTGTTTTCATTGAAATATGTATTTATATTGAATAATAACGAAGTTATTAAAATTTTAATGCATTTCAGGCAGAAAAGTTTCATAAAAAACTATGGGAACAATTTAAACAGAGGAAGCTTATATGAACTTAGTGAAACATCGGATTTTTTGAAAAAAAATTATCGCAACAAAATTATTGTTTTCACAACAACTTAGCAACAAGAATTCTGCAAATCTCATCCGATGAAGTTGTTTCGCTAACTTCACAGGAACTTGTCCTTGTAATTTTAACGAAATATTACGCTTTTGAGAGGAAAATTATCGCAACAAAATCATTATTTTCATAATAAATTAGCAACGAGACATCTGCAAATTCTAAGGAACAATGAAAATCTTAAAATTTTGTATACTGAAAAAATAAAAAATTTTCATAACTCCCTAATTTTTAGCACAACAAGATTTTCTCTTTGCGCTACAAATTATCTGCAAAAATACTGCAAAATTCAAGCCTACTCCCGATACCATCCGATGAAGTTGTTTCGCTTCCTATGAAGTTAGCGAAACATGTGGTTTTTTGAAGAAAACGGAACGCAACAAAATCATTGCCTCCGCAATAAAATCTCTGCAAAAATCTTGCAAATTCCAAGCCTATCCCCGATTCAATTCAAGAAAGTTGTTTCGCTAACTTCATCCGCATAACTTTTTTAGGGTCAGAGGTAGGTAAAGACATTGAATGTGTGTATGAATTCTCCTTTAACCTCTAGGAGGAGCATAGGCCCAATATGAAACATCTCCATTCGTCTCGATCCCTTGCGATGACTTTGATCTCTTGCCACGACTTTCCCGATTCTTGGATTTCTTTTTCCAGCGACCTTTTCCAGTTGGTTTTGGCTCTACCACGTGCTCCACTGTCTTGTGAATTCCACTCAAGAGACTGGCGACAAACTTCGCTGTGTGGCTTACGGGCTATAGCCCTCTGATTGCATTTTTGATGTAGCTCGGCATTTGATATAGTGCGAGGCCACCAAATCTTTAGTATAGGTAAAGACATTGCGCAGTATAAAAAAAAGAGATAAAATCATCCAAGAAATACATGAGAATTTATTGGAACTTTTTAACTTTTCCGAAAACTTATGAAAAAAACTATATGTGTTCCTAGAACACATTTTTGTCCAAAAAAATTTTAAAATTGATTTGAACAAACCATCAACAAAACTTTACTGCTATATTTATTTTTGTCATAGGCAACACTAACGTCAATAGCTAAAATCTGGGAACACCATAATAAAGTTTGACATTTTTTAGCATAAACGTACTCACAACGTTTTGATGTGCAAGTGCTATTTGTTTTGTTTACAGTGAGTTAAGAAAATTAATTTTTCCATTGATAATTTAAGCGATTGATATATTATGGGGTTTCCAAGGAGAACAAACGTTTTTTACAACTAAGTGTTCATGCAAAATCGAATGTATTGGAGTGGAACAAATGCCCAAAGATGCCTCTATCTCATGGTATGTCACATGACGATCTTGCATTATCAGTTCACGCACGGCATCAATGTTCTCTGGCACAACGGTCGTTTTTGGACGACCATCACGGAATTCGTCTTTGAGCGAGCGTCGGCCACGATTGAATTCATTAAACCAGTTTTTCACAGTGCTATAGGATGGTGCTTCATCGCCATACAAAGATTTAAGTTCATCGATGCACTTTTGTCGTGATAATCCACGTCGAAAGTTGTGAAAAATGATCGCACGAAAATGTTCACGAGTTAATTCCATTTAATTGATTTTTTCAAGTCACTGTAAACAACAGATGATGGTCGTATGTGAAAACGTTCTGAGTACGTTTAAAATGTCAAACTTTATTACGGTACTCAGCAAGAAAAGGATTGGAGCTAATTTTTAAGCATTCCTTGGTATAGACTTTGCTCTTGATTGTGCCTGTAGTCACAAAATTTTAGCTTCTTTTACAACAGTTGCAAATTTAGTGACAAACAAGGTATTTTTGGGGAAATTGTGGCCTTATTTGTTTCCTTAATTTTTCTCGTACATTTTCCCGGAGAGGACGTGAGTTTTGTCATCTAAAACGAAACATACAAATTTGCTTACGAAGTCTTTATTAAGATTTTGAGCGCGTGTTTTTGCTTCAAATTTTTTTTAAGCATTTCGATTCGGCACTTTCTGTGGACTTTCAATGGATTTTTGGGCATGCTCTCTTAACAAATCCTGTGAAGATAACGTAGCTTTTCTTATATATCCTACACTAATGGAATTTGTGCTTAAACATTTTCGGGCTTAAGACATATCCTTACAAGTTATTAATTATTTTCACAGTAACAAGAGAATATATGGTGCTAGTGCATATTTTAATTTTTTGCACTCTATTCGTTTCTTTGAGTACTTAAACTTTTGAAAAACTATAGCTCACCCATCAAAAGCCACCACGTTGAACTTAATTCATCAATGTCAAAACCGAAAAGCATCCCTCTCATATATAAATATGTATGTGTGTATATCTACTGATATCAATTTAAGATTCCCAAAGTTTTATTTAATCAAACAAAATAAGAAGATCACTGAATAAGGAAAGAGAAAAATGTAATAAACGATACATTTCATGTAATGTGATACAAGATGAAATTGATTAGAAAAACAGAAATCTATTGAAATGTTGAAAAGCCTTTAGAGCAGTCATAAAACACCAACAGCAACAACAACAACAGCAGCAACAACAACAACAACAAACATAAGAGTAGGCACAGCAACAACTGTAGCAAAAGTAAAGAAATGAAGCAAAGAGCAGAATCATAAAAGGCAACTTTTACGTACCATAGGAAGTTAGACGATAAATTGAAAACAATTAATAATCAATAAGAGTTATCAAGACACAACAACTACAACAGCAACACGACAAGATGAACCAAAATAGGGCTCTATGGAGATGGAGCCTAAAGATCTTTTCAAGGAACGAAAGATGTTAAAGAAATTGTGCAGCAACAATAACCCATTCATAACCACGGCTGCCTCAACGCTTAACCAAACTGAAGAAACCAAAACATTTGAACGGAAACATCAAAAAAGTTTTATATCCAACGATAAAATTAATATAGGTATTTAGTTATTTATATATTTTCCCAATATGTAATATGGAAATATCAAAATATTGCGTAGTTCAAAAAAATTGGTAGTAGAAAATATCTTAAACTTTTTTAACTTTTAAATGTGCAAGTTATCGCGCTTCATTTAAAATTGCACAATATATAATATATCTCAAGGTATGATATTGCACAATACTTAATGAGTGCTATTGTTTAGTAATATTGTACAATATGTATACTTAAAAAAAAATATTTATAATTACTGTATTATTAACGATGACCCCAAAATCAAATATTGCACAATATTTTAAATTGATCAGAAAGAGCTTCAATAGTACTTTCATAAAAGCCAGAGAGAAATGATGTTGCCAATATTGAGCACAATAAATAATACTGCATAATAGGTGATATTGCACAAAACGTAATATTGTACGATATGAAACTTTTATGTATTTAATGATGATCTCGGGATCAAATGAGGAGTGATTTTTCAAAAGGGCGTAAAACCACTTCCAACCTCAAACAAACCTAAGGATGCCATCGCCATTACCATGCTAAAATGCATCCTCTAGTCCAAAATTCATCACAAAAAATGCATTTTTCTAAGATAAAATCGTGATCAAAAGTCGCATTTCAGAACAAAATTGCTTATTTCCATATAATTTCATAGAAATTTTTAGAGTTTGATACAAAAAGACGTATTTTGAATAGTGGCCAAAAAAACTTTTAATATTTTTTATATGCCCCAGGCTATATAGGTGCTTACATACCATGCCTATAGACATCAAAATAAACTTCCAAATGGTGAAATAAGAGTGATTTTGAAACAAAAGGGCTTATTTCCAAACGTTTCAGAACAAAAGGGCTTATTTCCAAATGTTTTTTACTTTTTGCAATTACTGAAAAAATGTTACAACAAAAATGTTATGGGGATTAGAATCTTTGTTCAACTCACTATAATACAGGAGACATTAATAAAAAATATGTTATTGTACACAGCCCATAAAAGTTTTTTCTCATTACTGAAAATTTGTTTAACATGGTTTTACGCCCTTTTGAAAAATAACTCCTCAAATATTTCACGATATTTCCAATTAATTAGAAAAAACTTTAATATCACTTTCATGCGAGGTCATGAAAAATATTCAACTATTTTATTTACCAGTTGTCAATATTTTTGAACTACTTATATCACACCTGTCCCCGCTTTTGAGTGGAATCGGGTGCAAGCACTTTTTATTTAATACAAAATATTTTTTCGGGAAAATGTGTAGAATGGCTCAAGGATGAATTATATATAGCCCTTATTTTAAAGTGAACGGCACTTTTTCAAACCAGGGCCAAAAAATCAATTTTTAGCCCGAGGCTTTGTACTAAAATCCAAAAAAATTTTGACTAAAACGGATTTTTAACGACTTTAATATAAATCATTATATATTGCCAATGCCGTATTTCGTGCATTTTTTGAACTTTCTTTGGGCTAGGATATTTCGAAGGAAAATAAAGATATCAATATACATCAAAATGAGTTTTGAAGGAAAAGAATTGTACTTATAAAAACCTTATCGAGTTTTATGACGAACAATTATCAATTCTTATTTGATCAAAATTTCCAATTATTTCATTCTTACTCATGATATCTGTACAAAATATTGCTCAATATTTTACATAAATCAAAAAGAGATTCTAAAATTTTAATAATATACTTAACTTAACCCTTTCGACCCGGCTGGGACAATATATACATGTAAATTGGGATATATTGTCCCAGCCGGGTCGAAAGGGTTAAAATAAAAACTTTATATTGTGAATCATGTCGCTTTATATTTAAGACTGAACAATTTGTATACAGTATATGATATTGCACAATAAATACTTAATATTGTACAATTAATTGGCAGCATTTTACACTGATTTCACGGTAGTTTTAAATATTGCACAATATTTTTAATCAATCAGAACCGAAAATTCAAACTTAAACTACTTTAAAAATAGATTTTTTTCCCAAGCTTAAAATGGGTTAACATCTTAAGTCAATCGAGGAAATGTAAAGCACTGCGGTTACTGTTGTCGAACAAATGTATTGGATATTAACTTCTTCCACACTTTCCCATAGCGGTAGCGGAAGTTCTACAATATAACGCTTGTTAAGTTTTGTTGGCCATACCCGCTACCATTCTCAACAACAACAAAGTTTTCATCGTCATCATCGAAGAATTGTTTGTTTATTGAAAAATTATTGTGTTTCAGCCGGAGAGGCATAAAAGTTGCAATGGGAATTGATAATACACCAATGAAAAGCAACAACAACAACAACAATAGCACTACAACAAAACAATAGCATTTGGGGCATAGTAAGCCTGGCAGCCTTTGTCGCTGTTGATGATTCTGATATCCGATAACCTTAGTGACTTTTTGCTGCTGCTGCTGCTGCTGTTACTGCTCGTATTACGAATTGTATGAGTGGTAGGCAATCCAATATAGAATATTCTTAGCTTTTTTTTTGGGCTTAGGCGACCTTTGTTTCTTTATATTTTGTTGGATTATGTACTCTGTTGCTTTCTTTATGGGTTTTTCATTTTATTTTATTTAATTTTTTTGTGTTTTTTTGTACGCTACGGCATTGAAATAGTGTTTGGAGCATTGTGCCACGATTTGTAGCGCATCAGTGCAAATATTGTATCAATTCTCGGAGTATAAATGACTTGAAGAGCACATTTCTAAAATTCAATAGTTTTTGGAAATTTCATCATGTGTTCAAATGATTGAAAGATTTAAAATCTTGCAAGGCATTGAATATTCAATTTCAATTCAAAGTATTCTTTGGGTTAAGCTCCATTAGAATATTTGGATTTAATTTTTTTGATATTCCAGAGTGCCGGGAAGTTTATTATGGTGTACACTGAATTTTGAAAACTTTCTAGACAAAGTCTTCAAGCAATATTTGTAAAGTAATTTCATTGAAATTTTGAGGTATTTGGTATTTCTGGTCTAAAATTTAATAGCCCTTAGGTTGAAAAACTGACTTAGTACTTTCCACTTGTTTAGGGACAATATTTTCTTTTAGTATTTAATTAAGAAGTATTTCATTCCAAGTTTTGGTTTAAATAAACTTCTTTAAGAGCAGTGATGCCAAATCCTGAGTAACTATCTATTTTATGGTTATTTTCGCTTCAGAGTTACCTGAAATGGTATTGTGGGTCTCTCCAAGCTTCTTCGAAGAAAAACTGGGTATTTTTTTTACAAGTCCCCGAAAATGTAAAGAAAATTTTTTTTTTTGTGGTATGTAATTGTTTTTCCAATAGAAACACTGCAGAATATCTGTATGCTGGATTCAATTTCTGATAGGATTGAACAATCTGAAGACAAAGCTTGCTTTTACTTTCTTGCTTAGGAGTTATTAAATAAAAAGTGATTTTTTGACGTTAATCGGTGCTTAACATTAAACGGAAATTATTTTTAGAGCATGTGATCCTCCATAAAAAAGACCCCTATATTTTTTATCGTATGAATCAGCGTTATGAGTTACCACAATTTGAAAATTATCGTAATTGTATATACGCGTCAAAAGAAACACGGCTTTTGTTTTTGGTGTTTTAAAATAACTGTGTTTTAGACGGCAGCGTGTTAACCCGGAGTTAACGTTGTTCTTTTAAAACGAGTTTGTGTGCTATCTCCTTCTTCTTATTTTGTTTTACTTTATTCTGCTTTTCGTTTCCACACCACTTCCCTCCTCTTGCCAAGACAATCAGTAAAAATGTGGTGCCACTATGTTAAAATCCTATTAAACACATCTTAAACACAGCTAATATTCAGTGTAGTATGGCATCATCAACTGTTTACTTTGTGCTTAATAATTAAACATGAAAATTTATCTGTGTTAAGTTAAGCACTTTATTTGTTTCTTTCCCGTACGTTTCTCAGAAAGTGCTTAAATAAACACTGAAAACTGTCGCCTAAGACACAGCTAATATAACTCGAAATTGAGTTAGAATATAGACCACGGACTTTTATAAATTTTTTTTTTTATTTTTCCAATTTTGATCCATCCGTAGACCAGACACGATCAAAGGTTTAGCTCTTCAAATTCGACTTATATTAAATTAAGGATCATATCATCATGCGGAATTGATGATACATGCATAGGGTATATAGCTTAAGGTTACGAAATTTCTGGGGGGTAATAAAGGAGGCCTAGACTAACAAAAAATTTCACCTGGAGAGCATCTAATGTACCCCTGAGTAGTTATAAGTATTGATTTTCAGACTTGTTTTAAAAAAAAAATTAAAATATCTACTTTAAAGGTCTAAAACTTTGTGAAATGGTTTTGAACCCTATAATCCAAATACACTCTAAGAAAGCTCGTACAATTAGCTAACAGTTTTCTTCACAAACGTTTTCTCTAAAGCGCTAGGGAGACACAAACCTTAACCGAATACAAATGTTCAATTAATAGTTTCGCCCCCGAAAAAGCTCCTTTTGTTTGTGGACTCATAGAGGTTAAGCATATCTTGCGAAATCTATCGATTAAAAAGCTTTTTAGCAAAAACATCGTCATTTTTGAATGCACCCCAATAATTGCAATGCAAATTTTGTATTGTTTTTTTTTCTTATACAAATTGTTACACTTTGACTTGTTAAAATTTGTAACTTTACTTTAGTCAAAACTTTTGTTTTTTTTCCTAAGCGCTTAACCAATCCACACATTTGAAGTGACAACACAGTTGTTGCTGGATCTTCTGTATTGCATTGTGTGTTGCTGCCTTGTTATCTTGTCAGCAATAAATTTTATTGAACCGCAGCGAATACGATATCAAGCGCGTGTTAAAAAATCTCAGAACCAACAACAACAACAACAACAAATGTCACTATTGTGTTGTTGTTGTTTTAGGATTTTTATCGCCCCAATTTCTTTGTGCGCTTTGATGATGATAAAAAAAAAATAATGAATTCAAATGCTGTTGGGTTTTTTTTTTTTTTGCTTTTTTCATGGAGAGACCAAGAAAATACGGTGGTGGCCTGACACATCAAGACAAAGTGTATAGATGGCGTTTGAGTTGGGATACGGTTTTCTTATAAAATTCAAAACCAATTTGGTTTGTGTTGCGGTTTTCATTTCAATTTGTTTGATAAAAATCTTTGATTTCAATTCTTTGTTGTTTTTTTTTTTTTTGGGAACATTTTTGAATTTGTAACATTTTGTAGTTTTAGTTTGATTTTCTTTGATATGCTTTGTCTTGTTTTATTATTCCAAATTGAGGCTACATAAGTTTTTATGCTGTTTATAGTGAAATAATTGAGACATACCTCATTTTTTTTTTGATGTTAGGAATTTTTCAACTTTTGATGTAGAAATTGATGATCAATGAATTGAAAAGCCTTACCTGCAAATAAAAAAAAATAAATATAAATTTTAAAAACGTATTAAAAAAGTTCAAATTATTACTTAGAAACGTTTAAAAAATGGGCGGCGCACAGTGGTTTATAAGAGAGCGCTAGATGGTCATAACTCCAAAAATTTTTGTATTAAAAGTAATATTTTTTTTGGACAAATTTAAAGTTAAATATCTAGATAACATATTTCAAGGAATACCAAGAAATAATACCAATCCTGAGTTTTCGCGCCTTAAACTTGATGAATTCAGAAAATGGTAATTTTTTACAAAAAACTCTTAAAATATGAGAAGTTTAAATGAGTGTATCTTTTAAACTAAGTGGTCTTACCTCAGGAAACCTATGATGAGAATAATTTGATCTATTTTCTGAAGATTTTCGTACTTAGATGTTAGTTATTTTTAATACAAAAAGGATATCCGTATCATCACAAATGACTTCCCCATTACCCCCCTTCTTGGACTACGATGAGTTTATCTTCAGCAACTTTTCTGTATTCTTGCAACGCTCCAGTTTCGTAAAACTAACAATAACCAAAGTGTTTGAGGTAAAACAATAAAATTGATTTCTGATATAGTATTAGTAGCATCTATTTATTTGTTGAAAATGGGCGTGTTCGGGTTAAGTACATGCCCACCTCCTATATAACCAAAAATTTAAAATCGCTATAACTTCGTGAATATTTTAAGTACAAAAATAATATTAAATATCTGAGATAGTGTAGATAGTTTTAATTCACTTGGTGAAAACAAACGTAATCGAGTCAAGGTTACGCCCACCTCCCATACAACCAAAAATTTTGAATCGCCATAACGTCGTAAATATTTACAGTACAAAAATAATATTTAATATCTGAGAAAGTATAGAAAGCATTAAGTCACTTAGTGAAAATGGGCGTCATCATATCAAGGACAAGCCCACCTCCCATATAGGCCAACATTTTATATCTCCAAAACCATGTGAATATTTCAGGTACAACAACAATATTTAATATCTGAGTTAGTATTGATAACATTAAGCCACTTGATGAAAATGGGCGTGATTTGTCCGCCATTTTGGATCCGCCATTTTTTTTACAAAAATTTACCGAAATCGAAATCAGCGACTTCAAAAATACCTTTAGCCACAATTTTGTCGTGATATAATCAATTTTTTAGAAAATTGTCCGGTTTTTTGGATTCGCCATTTTGTTTACAAAAAAGATTATACCGAATCCGAAATCAGCAACCTCAAAAACCCCTTTAGCCACAATTTTGTCGTGATATAATCAATTTTTTAGAAAATTGTCCGCCATTTTGTTTACAAAAAAGATAACACCGAATTCAAGATAATCGACCCCAAAAACCCCTTTAGCCACAATTTTGTCATGATATAATCAATTTTTTTTAAAAATTGTCCGCGATTATGGATCCGCCATTTTGATTTTTAAAAAATCGTTTTCAGATTTAGAGTCAGCGACCCTCAAAACATAAAAGCTGATATTTTTTTTTATAAAAAATAACCAGGAAAGAGTTATGACCAGCTAGAATAGCATTCTAGACCACTGTGCGGCGCCACGTATCAATTTTGAAATATTTGTTATATCTCTGAAATAAATCGGCGCAGAAAGATGAAACACAGAGAACATGTGAAAAGCATCCCGAGAAATTATCACAATTGATACAAATGGGTGGTGCTAACACACCACCTGAATCGCAAAATTTGATATATTTCTGAAACGTTTTGATTCAAAAGGATGAACTTTAGTACCTACGGAAAGGCATCGGCATAAATAATATTTAGTGGGATAAATGAGTGGCTCCAAGCACCACAGTGGACCAAACGTGAGTATTTAAAATCCAAATTTTTTGGAAAATTATTGGATATCAAACATATAAAAATACCGGGCAACATATCTTCATTTAAAAAATAATCACTCAAATGTGGTCAGTGGTTCACGAGTTATTTAAATGTTTAATATAAAATTTTTATATAAAATATTCACTTTTGGTCCACTGTATTTGATCAACAGAATCCCTGCTGAGTTCCAAAAGAATGTCGCCATAATTTTCCCAGCTAACTGTAACAACTAAAACTTTTTTGAAAGTGGTGTGCTTTTTTGTGCCATAGACTCTTGTTTGGTCTCAGGTTCATATTGACGAACCCTTTTTTTGTCCCTAGTAACAGTTCATCTCTGTCTTCACAACGAAAAACTCAAGAATACTTCAAGCGCGGTTTTTTGAAGCTCCATGAGCATTATTGGCGCCAAGCTTATCGTGGAGAGCTGTGTCTTCTTTAGTCTGACATCTTCCAATATTAATTTTGAAACTTTTTGAATGATTTCCAGAGTGGTCACCTTGATCGGCCGTGCTGGCTGTCTTCAAGTTATGTCCCTGTATAACAGCACGGAAAAATTGTATTTTTATTTATAATCCATGCCCCCTTCCACGAGCATAAAAAAGCATCTACGTATCTCAACTTCATATTTAAGATTACATTAGTATAACTGTACTTAAATAAGTTATAACTCAAAAAGTAAGGATCCGATTGGAGCATACAGCAAGAATACTCAGTTTTATTAGAAAGATTAAAATGAGATATCATTATTTCCTGGATGTGCGCCATATGTCTGAAGAGATCCTTTTCTGAACCTCAAAATACAGATAATTTGAAGCCCAGAACTGATGAAAAAACGCAATTTATCATGATCTACATAATTAATAATTTTTTATCCTCAATTTTTGGCACAGTGTAATTTTATTCATCAAAATAAATTAACAATTTGAAAAACAAAACAAAAATCATATGAATTACAGAGATATTTTGTAGCAATCAGCAACATTTGCACAATTTAATTTTACAAAAGTAGATTAATAAAAAGCCAAATAAATTCTGCAAATTCCTGAATAAATTGTTAGAATCATGAAAAACAAAATGGACAAAAATATTTCATTAAAACGCAGCGATAAATTTTTTATTACACATCTGTTCAAAATATTCACACCGAAATCAATAAAAAAAATGTATTATTTTAATAAAAAAAAAAACAAAAAATTGACCAATCAATTTTTTCCACCTACCTACAATACATAAAAAATGAGCTACCATTATCCTTTATCCATGGTGCAATTCTCTGTATTTTGTATATTTAATTTATTATATCATTAAGCAACATTTTGTAATATTTATCATCATCATAATCCCTCATTTTGGCGGCAGTGTAAAATTTAACATTCGGAAACTATTAAAAATTTCATTCAGAGTGAAAAAGAAAAATAAATTCACAAACAAATGTTGCCACTTTGAGTTATGATATGAAGTGCAAAAATTCTTTTTAAATCATTAAAAAATCACATTGCGTTGCCTACTCGGTGTTCATTAGTTTATGAGTTATTGAAAATATCTCAGAGACGGCGCCACATGATATGAATATGCAAAGTAGTTTATTAAGAGCGAGAATGGCGAGTGTTTGTTTGAAGAAAATGTTATTGCACTGGCATAGTGGTAAATAAGAACTTTGTTTGTTTGTCTTAAGAAATCTTAAAGGAAGAGTAATTCATTTATGAACATACTTAGATTAATTTTTTTTTTTTTCAAGATAATAATATGTAGATCGTAAAACTTTAATTAAGTTGTGTTTTTGACAAAAGTTTATCTTTGTTTTTCTAACCACATTCTGAGAAACATATGGAATAGCAATGACAAAATTGCTTTATTTAACACTGATGAATAACTGTGCTTAGGACAAGCGCAGATAAACTGTCGTCAAAACCACAGCTTTTATCGGCTAATCGTCACCATTTCAGTCTTTAGGCTATTGAAAAGCTTGAAAATGATCCACTGTTTTCGACGAAAATTTTGCAAAGCGATGAAACCACTTTCTGGATTGACGGCTACGTAAATAAGCCAAATCTCAGTAT
The DNA here is from genome assembly GCA_951812925.1 of Calliopum simillimum. NCBI lineage: Eukaryota > Metazoa > Arthropoda > Insecta > Diptera > Lauxaniidae > Calliopum > Calliopum simillimum. Next base: position 46,596,043 of record OX638369.1, read on the forward strand.
TTAGTCTAAAAGGAAAGTGAAGACTTTCAAGCAGTAGCATAGCACAGTGGTCAGAAAATCGAAAAAGATGGTCATAATTCCGAAAGTCGGTGATAGGGTATATAGGCGACAACGATAATCCGCATCAGCAGTCTTAATACAAATTTGTTTGTGCATAATGCCCATCTCTAAGGCACAAAGATTTTTCTGATCTCTGAAACGAATGGTGAGGATCATACTCTACCATTTTCAACAAATAATAGTGCAAAAACAACAATTTTATATTCCGAATTTTGCCCAGATTTTTCGATTCTCCAACTACATTGCCTAGCAACGATATTTGCCGCTCAAAGAAAACTTTTAGGAACCATGATAAAAAAAAAAAAACAAAAAAAAAAAACAAAACAAAAAAAAAAACTCATAATCGATTTGAAGAACTGAATTTACCGCCTCCTAAAAAACTAATTTTGCCAGCCGGAGCTGTGGATTCCTTCTCCCGCTAGCATCGCCACTGGGTTCAAGAGCAGAAAATGAGACCGACTGAAACGTTCTACTACAGAAAAAAGGATTGCACCCCAATTCCCTGATCTATGCTAAATATATATGGAAAAACAATTTTTTTACAAAATCTTTACTATTTACCTTCTACAAAAAAAAAATCATTTTTCTTGCTAGCAATTTATATCGATACGTCCAATGTAAAAGTTGGTAACTCGAAAATCGTAGTTTTTAGCAATGATCATTTTTGTATTGTTTTCGTTAAAACAAGAAAATCAAAAACAAAAATTTAATAAATGCTTTGGAAATCTGTAGTCCAAATATAGGACTTTCGACAATTAAATCGTTGTCCCTATTCCAAATTGATTTACAGAGATATTAACAAACAAGGGCGTACGCAAGGGAGAGGGCAGCTGCCCTCATGAGAAAAGTTGGTAACTTAACTTGCCAACAGCCATTAAAAAATATTCTACGGACATTACGTTGGTATGTAGGACTTACAACCACTGACTTTTAAAGAAAAATTAACTTTGTAAGTTAAGTTACCAACGCAATTTGTTATTTTTGTCCCGTCAATAAGTTACCAACTTAAGTAGCCAAGTTTTTGCATGGAGACCTCACTAAAATATACTTAGGTTGTAACTTCAAAAATTGCTCCCAGGCCTTCAAATTTCAAGCAAGAGGTACCAAAATTTGACACAAGATAGAGTATAATACAAAGATTTCGAAAATAATTGTCCCGGAAAAAGTTGGTAACTTGAGTTACGTTGTATGTATCGATATGTTTTTAAGTTTAAACTCTTAGGTGACTCACTTGAGAAATTTTTGGCTACATGCTGTGTTTGCATCATGCTATACAGGTGGAACACAGCAAGAAGTTTGAGAAAAAGTATAAGCTTTGGATAGTTTGGGTGTAAAATTCAAACCAAATTGGAATGAATACAAATCCAAAGTTTATACTTTATCCTCAACTTTTTACTGTGTAGTCTATTGATTAGGTCATTTTAAAAAGAAGTAAGACGTTCACGGGTTTTTATTACAGAAATCGGTCAATTTGTCATTAAAGATGAAAAAACCGCGGAGTGCTACTACATTAGGGGGTGGAAATCGAAGAAGGGGGGTAGGGGGAATGCACACTTCACAGTTTTACAAAATATCTAGCGAACCAAGCAAAATTTCGAAATTTTTTTTAAAAAACTTTTTGTAGAGAATTAAATTTGCCATCGAAATAGCTTTTTTCAAAAAATTTAAAAAAAAATTTCCCATGCTTAAAACTTTGAAACCAAGAATAAAACAAAAAGCCAAAAATGATAAGGATCATCGAAGGAATACTCCAGAATTTTTTGGGGTTTTTCAATATTTTTTTTTGAAAATTTATAAAATGGCCCAAAAAAACTAAGAAAAAATTCTAATTTATTTCTTGGTTGATTCAAAGCATTTTTTGCCTTACACACTTTTTCGTAAGACATCTGCGTTTTGAATAAAAAGCGTTTTTCCTACCGCAAAAACAAAATTTCTATGTTATACACGTAGCACTCCTCGACTTTTTCATCGAAAAACCCGATTTGTTTCATGTACTTATAGAGTGAAATACGAAAAATAATTTTTACTGAAAAAGTGGGCGGTGCCACGCCGTTTTAAAAATTAATTTGTAATAGCGCTGAAACTACATACTTGATGCAGATAAGTGAAATTTGGTACATCTGTAAAGCGCATTAGGATAAATAGTTTTCAATGAAAAAATGGGCGGTTCCACGCCTACAAAGTAATTAATTCTTTATATCTCTAAAAATATTTAACAGAAATGGATGAGATTTGGTATATGTATTGAGAGTACCGGGACAAATAATGACCATTGAAAAAATGGGTGGTGCCACGCACTTAAAAAATTGTAGTCATATTATTGAAAGTACATATTTAACGCATAAAGATGAAATTTGGGACATATATAAATTGCATTTAATTGGTGATGCCCCGCTTCCAGTACAAGACAAGGTGTAGCAATGCATACCGGGAAATGCTAGTAGATAGATTTAATTGATGGCCCAGCAAAGATACTAAAATGTGTTATATAAAGTATACTACATATTTTATGCGTATAGAAACCCACATCCAAATTCATTATATGTAGTATCCAAAAGTATTGCAAAAGTTAATTTTTTAGAAATGGTAATATAACTATGTACACATCAAGAATAAAGATAAAAGATATGTATCTGAATATTTTCCAAGAAACATAAGGATTATTCAATATCCTCCAACTATGACATTTTCCATTAATTTATACTGAATTTTTTATGGCAACTTCCCATAAGAATAAATGAGTTTAGCTTTCAACATTCATTAAAATCTTAAACTTTCTGTTTTATTAAAATTTTTCAATTTAATGGTCATTTGGACAACAGCAACAAGAATAACAACAACAACGACGACGACAACAATTTTAATTAATGTTTAACAACAAAGGACTAGAAAAAGCAAAAAATTTACACAAAATGTTTAATGTCCGCGTAAAAAGTTTTCGAAACTAAGACAAATTACAAAAAAAAAAATAAACAAAAAAATTTAAATATGTAGATGTCAAACAAAATTAAAGCTTTCGAAAAAAGTTAAATCAATGCAATGGAAAGAAAGTTAAATAAGAAAACAACACAAAATGACAAAAAAAAAAACAAAACAAAAAAAAGGAAGAAAAGATAATGTTAAAAAATGGAAAAAAACAACAACTAAACATTAATTAAAACGCGCCCTAAAGTGAGGACACACAATTTTCCCGAAATACAAAAAAAAAAATTAAAATAAAAAGGAATACGAAAAACAACAAAAACAATAACAATAAGAAGCAGCAGTAACATGGTAGAAATGAAAAACAAAACCCATACAAATTAAAACCATGGTCTGTTGCTTCGTTTGTTGGCTGGCTGGCTGGTTGGTTGGTTAATACCTGGCGGTACCGCCGTACGTACCGAGCTCAGACTTCAGTGACAGAAAAAAATAAAAAAGCTGGACACTTGCATACGCCAGCAGAAAATTAATTAAATATAGAAAAAAAAAGGAATATGTATGGGAAAAAAGAAATCTAAACTTAAAACAAAGAGAGTCCAACGAAATTGTAGGTTAAAGTTAAGGTAGGAAGCCAACAAATAAATATAAAAACGAAACGCAAAAGTAACATGGAAGAAAGTAGCAAGCAGCCCTAGGGATATAAGATATCACAGTGTAATACTAGAAGTATTTGATACTTTCCTAGCGATACCTGGTATTTTATGAGAAAGAGAATGTATCCAGGAGAATATCAAAAAATGCCGAACAATTTAAAACAAACAGATGATTTGGAACCTACTACAATATTATTATGGTTGATTCATTAAGAACTTTTTTTAATTCTAAACAAAACACTTAAAATAGAATTGGGTCTCAGAATCTTTGTTATGGCCCGAAAGAACACACTTTAAAATTTACATTCTGAAGATAATTTTATTGAAATGTCGGTCGCAAATATGTCGTTGGTGTTCCATTAGATAGGTCCAATTTTCGATAACTCTTGCCAGCATTACTACCGGTATATCGCAAATTACGTGAGTAATGTTGTCTTTCAAGCGTTGAATCATAGCTGGCATATCGACGGAGACTTTTGACTTCACATAGCTCCAAACGGAAAAATCCAGAGATGTAATATTTTTTTTTTTTTTTTCTGGTTGAGAAAGTAACAAAATGTTGAAGGTATCCTTGGAATACCCAAACATTTCAAAGGACCATCGTCCAATGGGTATGAGCTGTACACTAAAAAACTTTCCTCTCATCATTAACCCTCTAGTGCATAAATTTTTGATTCTTATAGAAAAATTCAACTAGACTAATTTGGGTACGAAAAAAATATATCTGAGGCTAGTTTTTAATTTGGGGAAAGTTTGGGCCCCACAGGTATTCCCTGGAGGTCACCGCCTTAAGGCGGGATTCTGTAGAAAATACAGAAAATTAAATGAATTTTCAAACGAATATTTCAAAACTTTATTTGAACAAAAAGTATATATATATATATATATATTTGTGAATTTAGCAAAGCATAGTTTGTGGTTTGCACCATGGCACAAATGTACTTTACATTTTACACAAATGCATTCCGTTTCGGCCTTGCATCCGGGATGCTTGGAAGTTTTTTTTCCAGATCGATCTAACCATTTGGCCCAATGCTTATAGCCATCTTCTATGACATTTATTGGAGGAAAGTATGTCTTCTTTGCTGATTTTGGTGGAAGACGCGAAGCAATAATGCTACGTGGACGACCAATTGTTTTTTTCACTAGAGAATCTGGTGTCAGATCAATATTACAAAGCACTTTAGCAACTTCTAGCCGAAACTCAGCCAACTCTAATTTTGGCGCGTTTTCGTCTCTCTCGTGAATTCGGCTATACAGCAGATATGCATTTACCATGGCCATATCCAGCAAATGCTACAAAACGCGATTGCTCCACTTCATAGTCTTCATGCAAATATGGTTACGCCCAAGCAGTCCATCCATATTGTCCACACCGCCCATGTGAGCGTTGTACTCACGGATAATATTTGGACAGTTTACGTCATAATTTTCCTTTGTTTTTCTGTTTTACCAAAAAATTTTGGAACCATCAGGTAATTTTTTGGGACATCTGAACTTTATCTGCTGGATGTGTAGTTGAAGATGTCGCTTTCGCCAATTTATTTTTTAAAAATTGTCCGATTTTGGTTCTATTGCAGCTGATCCAACCGCGAAAGCATCTAAAATTTTACGAGGACGTTTGGTTGAAGCTGGCGTTGCTTGTACAGCAATCTCCACAGTGTCAGAACTTCTCGGATCTGGCACTACCTGAAGTTCAGTTAAATCTCCACTTACTGGTATAGTAACACTATCATTGACTTTGCATGCAGTATTTACTTGTAACGATTCTGTCGACATATTTAGGCTGATATTCATTACTGATGTAATAGAGGATTCATCCATGGCCAAACAGTGATCGATTTCCTCTTCATATGACAATATGTCATTAGGATCGTAGTTTGGGTCACTAACACAACTATCGGATGAAAATGCATCTTCACCATCAGTGAACTCTGGTACTTCAATAGAGTCATATATGTTTTCAATCTCTTCTGCATTCAATTTCGACAGTTTATAACGACGATCCATTGCTAAAATAATAATTTTTCATATACTTATATGCGAGATTCATTGCTAAAATAAAGAATCTTATAATATGAACTATCTACATACATTTGAATTGAAAATGATTTAAAATTTTTAGCCGTTATATAAAAAAAATGTGATCTACTATCAGGAAATCACGCAAATCACAATATTTCTGAAAATATGTACCATCTACACACATTTATATTGAAAACAATGATTTAAAATTTTCAACCGTTACATTAAAAAATTTTGATCTACTAACAGGATACCGCCTTAAGGCGGTCAACGTAAAAACGTCACTGTTGAGCTGCAAATCATTATATTTCTAAAATTTTTCTTATGTTCACTAGAACACATTGTAAATTACTTACCAATAATTTTTTTTTAGTTATAGGTTAAGACTAAGGATTTTATTTTATTTTTTTAATTTCACAAATAATTTTTCAACTTAGAAAACACAAATATTCACTTTATGTAACATTCGCGACAAATCAGAACGGCAGACTGAAATGTTTCTCAAACCAAAATATACGTTTTGACATGGTTTACATCTTTGTAACAGGATTTTTTAAAAATAATATGCAAGGCCTTTTTAGTTTGAATTTAACTGATGCCCGCCTTAAGGCAGGCGTATGCACTAGAGGGTTAAAGAGTCCACTTTTTACCCCGGTGACTATGGTTGTATTACTTCGGTGTAGGGGCCCCTTTTATCCTTTCGTAAAGGATGCTCACTCCCCTGCGTTCAGGAGCACTATGTTTTTTTTTGCGATTTGTCGTCATGGCTTTATTGTTTTTCAGCAGTCTAGATCAGTTTTCTTCGTTCTGAGGATAAGTGATGAACAAACCAAGACCAAGACCAAGGCCATAGCAGTCTTGGTCTTGTTCTTGCCCATTGAGTCTTGGTCTTGGTTTTGCTTTTGATATTGAGTCTCGGTCTTGGTCTTGATCTTGGTCACAAAGGCTTAGTCTCGGTCTTGGTCTTGGTCGTGAAAAAATTTCGAAAAATTGTTGAGTATTAAAAATTTCCAAACGTTGCAGTTGGTTTTTTAAGATACCAAATTTCGAATTGAGATATGATTTTATGATTGAAAGGGGCGTGGCACACCTATTAACTTTAAATTCGCAAGACCAAAAAGCAGTCTTGGTCTTGATGATCTTCGTGAGCAAGACCAAGACCATAACAGTCTTGGTCTTGCAATGATATCAGCGTCTTGGTCTTGTTCTTGCAAAATTACCAAGACCAAGACCAAGAATTAGTCTTGGTCTTGTTAATTTTACTCATCACTACTGAGGATCTTCTCGACAAAAAGTGGCTATCAATCACCAAATTGCTCTGAGTTGAGCTCTTTTGCTCGGAATTGGGCTTTTTTTGCTCTGAGTTGGGCAGAGGTGTGGATATCACACGATTTAGGCAGCCAGTTGACAGAGCTGAGAAGCGAAATTAGGTACGCACCAAAATGATTTCTTAACAAGGCAATTGTCATGATGAAACCAAATGTTGCCATTATCATTGGCTTCAATTTCGGGCAGCAAAAAGTCCGTTACCATGACAATTATGTAATGATTTCACAAGCTCAAATGCGACAGTTTTGTTTAATAACGTATCGATTGAGCCAGAAATGTACCTCATCACTAAACAAAATTTGCCACGAAAACTGCGAATCTTCATTTAGCTGTTGCGAAGCCCATTGACTGAAATTAAAGCGTAAATTCAAGTCTGGCGGCTTCAATTCTTGAACGAGTTGGGTTTTCTAAGGCTTTAAACAAAGATTCTGGTGTGAAATTCATCAAGTTGTTGCATACTATAGGCTATACCTGCGCACGTCGTCGCGTCGATTGGTCACGGTCTTCAGCCACACTATCCGCTTCAACCACAATATTCTCCTCACTACTGGCTGGATGCAGTATATAATAAGACTCAAATTTGTGGATGGCATTCGCGATAGATCGCTTGGAAGATCGATTATGCACACTATATATTAATAGAAGTGCACGAAAAACAATTCTCACAGAATGCTAATTTTTACAGCTGATTAATTTGAAGACATAGTTCCATGATAAATGGTCAAACAATACACAAAGGAGCTTCATGCATTTTGAATGACGTTAGAATGTGACAAGCGTATGCTAATCAAACAGATCTCACCAAAAAACCTTCAACAAAAATAGAGACTTCAACCAAAAAAGTGGCGAGCAGTTATTTCATCCTATTGATACATTCAACTTGACTTTTAATTTTCCAACGATACTTTAAAATCAGCAATACTTTCCACACTACACACTAGAATATTCGAAAATCAACACAACGAAATGGCATCACCACCACCCCGCCCGTCCCGTTGTTGTCAATAACCTTAAGCAACATGAAGACAGCGTAATTCGACTGTAAGACAATTCCGTTGGGTCTCATTTCAAGTTAAAATTTATGCATTGCACTTTCACCTTATTGACCATTACAAACTACATACGTAGTGATAGAACCAAAACAACATACCAAGTGATGAAGAAAAAAAAAAAAAAAAATGGAAGAGGAACCCTCAATTTCTACTGAACGCCCACTCGTTTAGTGTGATATTTTATTGGGTCTCATTAAACTGCTGTACCGTACAGTGAGTGAAGTAGTATGGGTAACGAGTAAGTTGAGCTGACACTAAAGAAATAAAAAACGCACACAGAAAAAGGTGAGGATATAAAATAAATAGTTGATGATATGTTTGGGGAAAGTTACGCCTGACAGTTATCGTGGTAGGTGGGGGTGGATCGCTGGTGAATGGTGGATGATATGCAAAATTCATTCTCTTAATGTTACCCAAAAAAAGGTGCGTCTGACGCGACATATGAACTTTCAACTGTGGGGTCAAAAGTGCACGCTGTATTATGGTGTAAATTTATGCTGTCAATACTTCAATATTCATTGTACTTAGGGGTTTGCATGCTCATTTTTCAATTTTGATATTGTACGAGAAGCCATGCATTGTAGTTGATTAGTCCTGACGATTTGTCTTATAAAATATGTGGAAATTTCCTAAAAAAAATAAACCCAAATGTAAAATCAAACCGAGGAACAGATATTTACAAAATAAATAATATGAATTTAAAAATTGAATATCAAAAGTGTAATTCAAACCAAAACTTTTGATGAATAATAATGTTAAGCGAAATAAACAAAGCAAACTCACAAATGTGGAGCGTATGCAAAAATGTTGTTTGTGTGAATTAAAAATCAATAAACGATAACAAACAGTATTTCCTCGAACTGTCGAGATGCAGTCATCAAAAAGCCTGCAGAGAGAAAAAGCATAAAGAAAGAAAATAAACAGTAGAAATCGTACTAGGGCATCCACGCTCTTTCAAAAAAAAAGGGATTTATTATCAACTCACTGTAGATATCTTAAGTACGCACACATAAAGTTGTTAAGTCAGAACGAAGACATAGAAGTTTCTTCATAGAAGTGGCTTTTACTTAATAGTTACTACTTTTTCCAGTCAAAGTGACATTTTAATCTTGATTTTGCAGAGTAAATGTCAGATACAAAGCTTATTCTACTAAAAATGGTGATCTTATACAGAAAAAAATAACTAGTTCTAAAAATAAGTGGGAACGTATTCGATTTGAAAACATGACTGTTTTTAAAGAAAACGTTAAATGTTTTTGAATTAAAAGAAAATTTTATAAATTTAATAACTTTGTATTTGATTTAAAAGAATTCGTTTTGCAGTTAAAAACGACGACGTTTTTGGGTTTTTGATTTTAAAACTATTGTTTTTGATTTAAATACAAACCTCTTTGGTGCCCTTTTGTATCGGAATGCTTTTGATTTAAATACATTTTCATTTGATTTTAATTTTTTTTTTTTGTGTACATAGCAATAGCAAAGATTCTTGTAGAAAAACAATGCAGAAAGAGATTGATACCACTTTGGTTCTCTATCTACAACATTTAAGAAATCGATCTTCAAAAAACCGTATCTTACAAGTCGGAACGAAAATACTGACAAAGTTGTATCACATATTAATGAAAATAAAATTAAGGAAAGCGGCACTACCAGCGTCAAACTCTTTTGAAATAACCTAACACTACTGCTCTGTGAGTGTCTTCAGCTACAAATAAAAGTAGCAGCTCGTTCTAAGGATTTCCTTATAGACATAGTAGAGTATTGAAGCCAAAAAAAATGCCAGACGTCAATTTACTGCGGCACGCCAAGGAGATTCATCAATTTAAATATAATCAATTGGTTGGGCGGAAATGCTGAAAAAAGTTGAAACGTTACTTATGATGAAAAAAAAGAGTACATGAACTGTTACAGAATTACTTTTGGGACACTGCCCAGTTAGAAAGAAACTGGCCAACTTGGAAACAGCAGAATATATTTTATGTCAATATGATAGCCTCGCGAGACCAAGACTTTGTTACTGATATTTATCAATTAAAAGTGTGCTCACAACAGGTTATTTTGGTAATCTAATCTAATGTAATGTAATCTAATCTATTCTAATCCAATCTAATCTAATCTAATCTAATCTTATCTAATATAATCTAATCAAACCTAATTTAATCTAATCTAATCTAATCTAATCTTATCTAATCTTATCTAATCTAATCTAATCTAATCTAATCTAATCTAATCTAATCTAATGTAATCTCGTCTAATCTAATCTAATATAATCTAATCTAATCTAATCTTATCTAATCTTATCTAATCTTATCTAATCTTATCTAATCTTATCTAATCTTATCTAATCTTATCTAATCTTATCTGATCTAATCTAATCTCATCTTATCTATTCTAATCTAATTTAATCTAATCTAATATAATCTAATCTAATCTAATCTAATCTAATCTTATCAAATCAAAAGTTTTGGAAAAAATAAAGAACGCAATGTAACGTAAGTAATCTGTGAGTGAAACGCTTTAGTTTTGAAATACTTGGAAGTAACATTCTCCAATAGGGGCGACGAAAGCTTTACAACCACAGAAAAAATAAAAGCAGCTAATAAATGTCAGTAGCCTCATATCAAACAAATAAAATCCACGATCCTAAATACAGTAACAAAACTAAGAGGTCCTGAACAATGGTTTGCCCAGTTTTACCGTGTGGGTATGAACTCTGGCCAGTAAAAGGCAGCAAAGTTTTTTTGAGCGTTAAGTACTATAAACAATATTCGGGCTAAATATAGTAGCATGAACTTGAGCTGAATAGTTTTATGTTTTTTTGGCGCAGTAAAAACGATGACTGAGGCTTGTACTAAGGATATATGATATTCTCTCATCATCTTTTGGAACGAGAGCTTTTGGAAAGACCTTGAAAAGTAAGGATTAATGATTTTTAAACTGGAGCTTAGAGCAATGTATTTGCGAAACTATAAAGAACTTGTGACTGACTGAGATATCTGGCAGATAATTCCAAAGGAAACTTTGGCCTAGGGAGAGCGGTGATGTTGAGTATAAAGAATTATTTTAAAAAGAAGACTTACTTACTGCAAAATGTTTAGCAATCATTGACTTTAACTTTCAAATTTAAATAACTAATAATCCAAAGTGTATACTTTATATAATAGCTTTAAAAAATAAAGTTAATTTCCTTTCGGGTGCCACAGACACACATTTTTTTTTTTTTTTTGTTTTTTGATTTAATAAAATTTCTTTTAAATACGGGAATACAAAAAGTTTTTCAGTTCACATTTACCTTTTCTTTTTTTGTTAAAATTTTCCAAATGCAATGAAAACATAAATCAGAAAAATCCTTACACTCAAACAACGCAACCCTTATAAATAGAATAGACAGTGGAATATACAAATAAAAAGAATTTTACGCTGGCGTAAAACCAAAACATAACTTCCTTCATTTAAACTTTTACTTTGAAAACTGTGAAACTGTGAGGGAGAAATTTTTCTCTTTTACAAAGACAACAACAATATCCGTAAACAACAATGACAAGCGACGCGTCGACAAATACAGATGGCAATTTTTGTAGAAAAATGTGGGAAAAGTAAAATAGTTTACTTCAGCGGAAAAAATCATCTAAATCATGACTTAACCCATTCTGAACAAATAAGTACTATAGAATGTTGAGAAAATTGCAAAATTTTTTAAATATCTGAGAAGAGCAATTCTATAGTTCTGCACTACTCGAGAGTATTTTAAAGCTCAAAATGCAATAAACGAGTGAAATAAACTTGGATCAGGAAATATACAATCCATAATTCAAGACTAAGGTCGATTCAGTAGACATAAGGTCTCGTTTTTCTATAAAATGCTCAAAAACAATAAAGTTTTAAACTCAGAAGATATTGTATCGACACAAAATTGCATTGAGGAGCACCATATAAACATATACGTATTAATTCCACTCACCACCTACCCACCTCACTCGCACATATAAGTGCATGTATCTACAATTAGCATACAAATAGGGTAAGCTGGGGTACATTTGTCACTGGGGCACATTTAACTTTGCCATTTTCGGTGTGAACACGCTTTTCGAACCAAAAATCTGAAATGCAGAAACATAACTAATTAGAGTGGAAGCAACGTAATGTCTTAATACTCGTTACTGTTTCTGAAACATTGATGATTTAAGATTAAAACCAAGAAAAAAAAAAAATTTAAAAAAATTGCATTAAGAGTCTTTTTTTAAATTTTTTCAAAAAAAGTCATTTTGTCAAATGTGCCCCGTACCACTCACCACCTACCCACCTCACTCGCACATATAAGTGCATGTATCTACAATTAGCATACAAATAGGGTAAGCTGGGGTACATTTGTCACTGGGGCACATTTAACTTTGCCATTTTCGGTGTGAACACGCTTTTCGAACCAAAAATCTGAAATGCAGAAACATAACTAATTAGAGTGGAAGCAACGTAATGTACTTCGGCAGTTCTCTTTCAACTCCTCCCGCGCTTATATGTTCTTTTGACTTTTTGTGCTTTATTTTGTAATTTTCAGCATCTTGTTCGTAAGGGTTTTTTCAAATAAAGTTGTATGGTTTTTTTAAAGTAAGTACGCAAATTTGGTAGCACTAACCTTTACAATTAATAGAACAAAAGTGTTTTTTATCAAGGTCAAATAGTTTGAATTTTTAAATATTTTTAATTTGGGGCACATTTGACTTTTGCCGAAGGGCGAAGGACTTTCTAGTTTTATCTTTTTAAAGAAATGGTATGCCACTACAAAATGAAGGCGAACAGACGCAAAGGCGATGAAAAAAAGTTAAATACGCTGTTTCTTATATCGGAAACCAACGAGGAACCCCGACTTTCGCCACAGAATCCATTTCATTTGATTGAATATAATTTGCTACTTTGGTTTTGTGTACTATACAAGATTTTTGAATACATGCTTTCCAGGACCTTTTACACTTATTTTAATTTGAAAATCTGGATGGATGAAATGACGATGTAAACATATTGACATCAATGTTCATCATGTATGCGAAATTTTTACTAATAATCAAATCGATCTGAAATACATCCCATCATGTGACAGCGCTGCAGATATCTGGACAATGGTGTTACCCAAAATCCAGACCAAAGAAATTTCCACCAAGCTGGGTCTTATCTTATTTAGCATGCTGATGTTTTCATTAAGGGTATTGTTGGAAATTGTTCTTTATATTGAAAACTTGTTTTATGTTTGATGTTTGCCTGACTTTGAGGAGTGCAATTTAGTTTAAACTACCAACTCCAACAAATCCAGCCTCAACTTCACGTTCACGCACTTAATACGTATTTGACATCGACTTATATATAAAAGAAATCTTCGTTAATACATACTTACATACTTATTATTTGCATTTATATGAAAAAAATATATGTATTAATGTTTTTTTTATGTTTTTGTGTTATTTTTGTGAGTGTCAAATGTGCCCCTGGCAATGTCAAATGTGCCCCGTACCAGGGGCACATTTGACAAAATGACTTTTTTTGAAAAAATTTAAAAGAAGACTCTTAATGCAATTTTTTTAAAATTTTTTTTTTCTTGGTTTTAATCTTAAATCATCAATGTTTCAGAAACAGTAACGAGTATTAAGATCGTGCAATAATTTTCAAAGATACAGGCCTTTGAAAATTTAGTGTCAAATGTGCCCCAGTCTCCCCTACTGATTTTTCTCTACAATTGCAAGGAACGAATATCTGTTTTAGTAGGCGTGTATGCGAAAGTAAAACGATTTTTATGCATTTCCTGTGGTGTATTCCTGTATGTGTGCGTTTGAACTGGTTTTCCTTTTTGCCTGGAGAGCATAGAGTTGGCTTATGATTTTTAGCTGACTTTAACTTTGACGCCAGTTCTGCTTTTGTTGTTTTATACTTTATACACCTTTCTTTTTGTTTTTGTTCGAACCAAAAAAAAAAAAAATTATAACAAAAGGCATTTAGATGGAGCAAAGCAAAAGCGCGCACATTCAGGTTAAGCGGAAAACACAAAAAAAATGCTACGATTCATATGCGTTTTGTTAGTGTGATTGCTAAATGTTAGTGTCAGCTAGTTTCTTATTAAGTAACCGGTTTTTTTTAAATATTCTACTATTTTCTTTCTACAGAGCCTTTAGATCGAATTTGCTGAGGACTTGCCACAATATCACAAATTCGGTCATCCAAGCAGAGCTCTTTGGTACATTACTTTCGTTGCAGAAAAACAAAGTGGGGATGAACCGATAATTGATCGTCACCAACGCATCATCAATAAAATACTTAAAAAAAATGCCAAAAAAAAAATTCAGGAAGGCTAGTTTGCGTTACAAGTTTCGGAACCTACCATAGGTCAATTCCTCTTCAGAGGCATTTTCCGACATAAAAAAAAAACAAAAAATATAAGAATTTTTACATGTGCCGTATTTTTCTTTTTGCTGTGATTCTCATCAAATCTATGCTAAAAGTTAAATAAAGTAGGGGAACTGATGCATTTGTGGTATAGCTAATGTTTAGGTGGAATTTTAAAGGGAACCGTAAGATCAATTTCAGACAAATTTTTTTCTGCTAATCATTGAAGTATTGGCTACAGAATTTATTTCAATAAAATGTGTGCAATTTCATTAAAAAAAGTTATTGAGCAAAATCTGAAAAAAGTCAAAAAAGCTGTTTTCAAAAAGTTGGGAGGTAATGTGGTATATATCGTGGCACAATGTGGTATATATACTGATCAGTACTTGTAAAGTGGACTGGTAATGTGGTACATATAAGTAGGATAATGTGGTATACTTAACCATACAACCAAATACAAAGTTTGAAAGGCATGAAATAAGTTCATGATAACATTATCATTGCTTCTCAAACTCATAGTTTTTACAAAAAAATAAACAACAATCAAATAGTGTTAAGAATAATAAGAAATATTCATATACCACATTAGCAAAACCTGACTATACCACACTGGCCAATTTTTAGAAATTACAAAATTCTAAAAATAAAATGGGAAACTTTGTGAATTTACATAGTTAAACACTTATTTCGCAATACTTAGCATTTACCTTTATTGAATATAAATAAAACTTCACCAAAAAGCAACTTTTTCTTAACAAAATTTTTTTCCAAAAAATCCGGAAAGAAAAATCATCCACACGCGACTTAAGTTTCGTTCAACTGATAAAGGAAAAATTTTGTTTGGTGCATGACAGCAACACATCCCTAGTTTTTCATGTTTTCTGACAGGATAAAAGCAGTGACGTTCGCAGGTTCTTTCCCAATTCGGAGATACGCGACCATACCACATTGAAAAACTATACCACAATAGCATCAGTTCCCCTATACTTGAAAAATTCTTTTTATCGTCGGCAAACGCGTCTGATGAGGAATTGATCTATGGTGGGTCCCAACAATAATAATGCACACCAGTTTTAAGGTTTTTTTTTGTTCTTTTATGCAGTTTGCTTTGTTTTTGTGTTTCTATTAATGTTTTACATTAATATAACGAACAGTAATCTCGAATCCGAATTCATCCGATACCTTATTGCTTGGTAGCTAATAATATGTTTCTGTCTAGCACACGGACGAATTCCGGTTCTAATCCTAATGCTATCAGTTTTTTTTTATTTCTTTTTTTAACTTTACAGTTCGTACATGACTAATTTTTTTTTTCTTGTTTGTACTTTACAATAAGGCAAATATAAATTAAATTTTTTCAAAAACATTTCTATACTGTCAGGTTGTTCGAAAGTTCTGAATTTACTCAATCAGAGAGGAACAATTTATTTTATTGGGAAGTTGTCACTATATTGACTTGAAATTCTAGTAAAATTTACTAGAAATAAAGTAGTATGAACTATTTTTTTCTCAGTGAGCACACTCGGAAGTTTTTCTCACATTTCATATCATTATAGTTTGTAAAGAAGGTCTTATATAAAAGAGTTCATACATGGTTTGGATCAGAACTCCTGCACAGGACTTGATGGAAAAATCTGTGTTTTTTGACAGCTATTCAATCTTATCGCAAAAACTTTTAGTAGTTATTAAGACTTTATCTTTTGAAGAGTTGATATTTTAGGTACATTTATCGTCATAGTACTCATTGCTCTAAAATGAAAAGTTTCGCCTTGAAGGTTCCAGGAAATTTTAAAAGTTTCACTTCAAAAAGTTCAGGATAGAAGAAACGCACAGAGATATTTGTAACGTGGCTGATGGTTACTTAAGATGTAGTTTGTACCAAAAGAAGTTAGACTCCCGGCTTTGTGGGTCTACAGCCAGTTAACAAAATTTATCATTTTTTTAATTATTATACTACAATGCTTCAGTAACCAACAGATTTATATATATTAATGAAGATGTTGATTCATCAATGTCTATGCCCTCCCCATCCTTGGGTATTTCATAGACTAAATTAGAAATAACCCCTACTTTAATTTTGAGACCTACACTTACATAATTTTTAGACCTTTTCTATCCCATCTCGAAATTGTAAATAAATTACTCAATCATGTTTTATCCAAATTTAACACTAAGACATTTATTAGAATTAAGTTTAGTTTTCGATTTCTAAATAGTACTAAGTATGAAAGTTAAATTGTGACCTCATAATAATTCAAATTTGAAATCAACTTCGTTTTTAGAAGTATGTAATATGTAAATTAAATATTAAGACTACTTACAGTAGTTTATCCTTTTTATAGGATTTTACAAAATTTGCAGCAACAGGAACGATGTTGTGATCACAAAATCGGTTTGATGCTATTAATTAATTAATTAACTGCCAAAAGGGAAGAAATAAGAATTAATATGTATGATATGTTATACAAAAAAAACAAATTCCATTCTATTAAAATTATATAAAAAAACTTAACTCAATGAGAAAAAAAATATTACTAATCCATATTCCATATTATGGTGTCTTTTATATATTTAAATAAAACAGGATCCTGCGTCCATCTAGATCCTTTTAACAAAAGAATGATGATGAGTTCTGGGACTGTCTATCAGATCTGGGATTGTTCCAGAAATGCCCAATTATCTTCGTAAATTGATTTCTTTTTCTCCCTTTAGTTTTAAGAATTTTTCTTGTATATCCGCTTATGTGTTTCTTTTGGTCTATATTCAGCACATTTTCTTTGCGGAAGTGTTCAATATATTTTAACTTAGTAAATGGTTTATTCCAGCAAAGTCTTTACAGTATTTTGTTTTTATTTTAAATTTAAATTTTATATTTTAAAATTTTCTTTGATAAAAATTCCTTCTGTTCTATTTAAAATTTTTCTCGCAATTCAAATCTCAATCAAAAAACTTTTACATTTTTTCAAAATATTGCTTTTTTAATTTTCTTTTTTTTTAAAAAAAAAATTAACTTCGTATAAAGCAAGTATTTTTTTAGTATTCAGCACTACATATTACACCCCAATGAATGTAGGAAATCTATTCTGCTATACTTTGCATTTATCGAGAGCTTAAACTTTGACCGCTAGAAAGCACAATTTGTTAAAAAATCGGATATCATAGAAAAGCGGAATCAGAATCTACCCGGTAGGACGAAAGACAACACCAAAACCAATTTAAAACTACGTCATGGGGAGCAGCAACTAGTCTTAATTCTGGTTCATCAGATGTTCTATTAACGTTTAACATTGCTTGTCATTGGACATATGTATATGTTGAGACCAGAAATGGAACAATGGTTTCTATGCGCATAGTAAATATACTACGATCAGTTCAAAATCAATCAATTGATTAAAAATACCAATTTTACTCAAAGTCTTCAAAAAAATAGAATATTAGATCAATTCATTTGAGCTGAAAACAATCCCAAACCAATCAATTTTGGGTGTGATTTTCAGCTTGTCCATAATTTTCTTGATATCAAGTAATAATGTGATTGTTTAGTGAATATGTCCATTTGAGCTCAATTCAATTCAATTTGGGATTGTTCATCAAAAATTTACTCTTTTGTGCTTAAATTCAGCCCTTTTGCACTTGTTTATAAAAAAATAAATATTCCCATTTGTTCTTAATAATTTCTTATTTATCAAAATATGAATATGACCATTTTTGCCCAATGCAAGGAATGTCATTTCATTTTCAAAAATCAATGTACTAAAATGTCCAAAGACACCTCAGTACATCGTAACATCCCATTATGGGATGTCAGTAGTATTTACTCTATTATAAATACCCAATTCGACTGTCGAGCAGGAATTATTTAAGCAGTAGATGACATAGTCATATTGAGAATCATAAACACACAGAATAAACACAAATGAAAATTTGATAAACAATCACAAAAGAGCCTGAATTAAGTAAAAAATGCGGTTATTTTTTTTTTTTTTTTTTTTTTTTTGATAAACAAGTACAAAATGGCATGCATTGAGTACAATTGGTCTTAATTATCAAAATTTATATTACGCCCAAATTAGAGCTTGAATTGCGAATTATGCTATGTATATTGGGCTTAATTCTGAATATTTAATTTAAGAAGGATTTGAGCTAGATTTTAAAACATTTTTTTCTCTCCGTGATGGGACTATTGAGACAGTAGTCTCCGCCGGTCCTTCAAGGTAAATCCCAAAAAAATTCGACTTGATACAAGATTTAATGTTCGGTAGTGGTTAATTGATAAAAAATATTCTTTATGATATGGAGAATCTTTAAAAGTTAAGCTAGAATAAATTAATCAGTTTTATTCTTAGTGGTTCTACGATAGAGACTATGTAGATGATTGGTCTCAGATAATACAACAGAACACTGTATGGAATAAGTTATCCAAATTGACATTAACATCAACTTTGCTTAAACTCAACTTGCATCAATTAGAAATAAAACGTGAACAGCACAATCCACTTCATCAGAGTTTTTTTCTAAAGCAATTTTTCAATGCAAACCGATTACTTTTTTAAAGAAAACTCTTAAGTAATTTTGCTTGCAGAAAGTCTGAAAATCGCGCTGCTTCGATTTTTTAACCGGAAATGAAGAAAAATTTCCCGCCTTTTGTTTTAACAACTTTATTTTCATACACACACGCACACAAAGTCAACGACAGCAAAAACAAAGATGACGGCGTCGGTGATGACGACAAAGACGACATTTTTGTCGGCTGTGGCGCTGTTGCTGCTTCTGCTGCTGTTGCTGTCGCTGTTGTTGACGTTTATGCTGCCGGTGTTATTTGCTTTTGGCGCGAGCGTACGTATAGCATTTCATAATATTTGTGTTAGTGTTTGCTTTTGTTGTTGTTTTTCTTCCTTTTTCCCTATTCATTCATTTGTGTGCAATGAATGTTGGAAATATGATTGTTGGCACAATAATAACAACGGCAACAACATCAACAACAACAAAAACAAACTGTAAATAATATACACACATACTCGCACATGTAATGTAAGAAAATGTATTTTTACAATTTAACACATATATATGCGTACAAATATACATATGTACTTACATATGAAAATAAAAGTAAACAAAGAAAAAAGCAGAGTAACGACAAAATCCTGGCGCAAGATTTCATGGCGGCTGAAAAAAGGCAAATTTGTATGTATGTGTGTATTTGTTTATATGTGCAAACATATTTGTGCCGCAAAAGCCTTTGTTTTTTCTTTTTTGTTGCTACTGCTGTTGTTGCTTTAGTTTATGTTGCTTATATTGTTGTTGCTGCTGTCATTTTGAACATATTTACGCACACACACATATCACTTTCATAATGAGAGTTTTTATTAGTGCAAACAAATGGATAAGTGAAGGTTCACTAAACACAAAGTGTTGCCATTTGCCGAAAATTTGTTACAAGAAGTGGAAATTTATCGCCATGCCTCGAGCCATCTGCTTTCCTTTGCAATAATTGCCATATATGTTTTTGAGCCATAACTTGTTATTGGTTATACCGTTTCAGGTGTTTTATATATCGTTCGAAAGGTAAAAAATACACACCACTTTCTCCTAAAGGTCGATGAAATTTATTTCATCACTTTTGATATTTGATAGTTGCACTAGATTTTGTTTCGAAAAAAAATTTTCATATCGTTACAGATATTGTATCCGGGTATAGGACACCTTTAAAAATGTAATGAAAACTGGAAAATACGAAATAAAAATCCCACAACTGAATGCAAACACAAGCCTTGATTCATTTATCATTACATAAATGTCGGTATTTAACAGTTGCAATCGATTTGGGTTCGAAAGTGTCTCATACCCGGATACATGATATGTCTCATACCGGTATAAATGACACCTTTTAAGAAATGCCAAAAAACAATGTTTTAACCTTATATTTGCACTTCAAAGTTGATATTTTGAATATAAAAAAATTTAAGAAATATTTGTTCCGGAGAGCGCTTCAACTTCAGTAAATTTTGTGGTAATTTTTCCAAGCTTTACAAAAATATATATTGTTAATATATATCTTAGACAGTGTTGCCACAAACGATTTAAACAGAACTGCAATTTTCTCTGCTTTCGAAATTTAAAGTTAAAATATTCCAAATCTTGTGTGGGGGATTCAGCGTCCTCTCTTTTAATTTTTCCTATGTTGCTTAAAAGATATCACTTACATCCATTTTTATATTACATCCAAATTTTATAATGATAAAAGTAGATAAATGGAGTATTTTAAGTATTCTTGTGTAGGGGTGCAAAGCCCTAATATTTTAACCCCCCCTCTATTTGTATAGTATTTTGTACAAAAAATACACGTTCTCAGTATAAAGTTTTGTAGTAATTACTGACACATGTGCAAAGCTATAGAAATTGATGTTTTTTTTTTTTGTATGTGGGGTGCTACGCCCCCTTGTTCAATTTCCCCCAATTTCTGTGAAACGCTTGGTGAACGTAGTTTGCTCTTGTGTACAAAGTTTAGTAACAAAAATTGCAACAAGTGCAGGCATATAGCATATACGCAGAGGTGTTTTTGTATGGGGGGTGCAGCGCCCCTTTGCTCAATATCCTCCAGTTGGTGTTTGGTGAATGCAGTGTATTCCTTTCTACAGAGTTTTGTAATAATAGCTGCTGCATGTACACCCCGCCAAAATTACGAAAATGGACATATTTCAAGAGTTCTGCATACTAATAAATGCATTTTGAATTTTTCACATCTAGAATATATGAAACAGTCCACTGTGCGTCGCATCGTTTTATTTTCTCAAGAAACTGGTTTTTTAACATGAGGGCCACAATAATGTTGGGATTTACGTTTTTTGGAGTTAAAAAAAGTTCAAAAAAGGCTCATAACTTCGCCAAAACGTTCAAAATTTTTTAGAATATGCAGAATTCGATCAAGTTTCAAATGCAGTATGATCTATCTACTTTATATGTCCACTTTTATTTAAATAGAACTCAACGGCAACACTGTCTTCAACAAGCGCCTAAAAATATGCAACAAAGAACATTTTATAGAGGGTTCATGTTTTTTCTAGTAGATTTTATGCTGTGCGGCGGCGGTTATAAAAATTGTAAAAACAAAAGCAACAAAAAAAAAAATAAAAATCCATCGCAAACAATTTTATGTTGTAATTCTAAGCGGGCTTTTCTTACATTGTTGTCACTGCTGCTGCTACTGTTGACATTCTCTCATCGCCAACGGTTATGATTTAATTTACAGTTAAATGGCTCTATGTTGAGAATGAAAGAGTTCAACAACAACAACCAACTACAGGAGGAGCGGCAGTAATCCTTCTTGCATTAAATCTAGAAAATTTATTTGCGAGGATTTCTGTGTTAAGCTGCTTATGTGTTTTGTTTTTTTTTTGGTGTTTTTTATTTTTCTGAAACAACACCTATACATTAACAGGCGTGAAATTGTGCTGCTAACGTGAAAATTGAAATATTTTAATGTCATGCCAGTGTTTTAATTAGGTTTCTCGGTTAACTTTGGAAAAACCAATGAAACATGTAAAAAATATTATACCAAGGTAATTAAAGAGAAATTGCTGCTTCTGAAATTACACTGTGTACCTTCTACTTGTGAAGACGTATCGGTCGATTGTATACTTTAATATGCTCAAAAATTCATAATTTCTAAACCATTAGAGATACCATCTTTGTTTGAATTCATATGAAAAGTAATCCTAGTACCAAAGAAGTACTTAAATAGTATCTGTTGTCAAATAGCTAAAAACTTATTCTGTATTTTACCCTTTAAAAATCATCACTCTTTAAACGTTAAAAAAACCACTTAGTCTTATATTCATACGAAAGATAATATTGTCTTCTTTCCATGAAAAATATTTTAAATCTAAAAACTATTAAAAATAGCACTTTTTCTCAAATAACAGAGAATTTTTTTTTTCACTTATATCTCGATTAACTATCTTTCCGAAATTGGTCTGAACATGAAAATCGATTATAAAATGTCCTGGATAATTTTGCTAAGCAGTAATTAAATGTTCAAAAGATTATAGATCTTTAGCCCTAAGAGATCTATTTCATTTCATTTCATTTATTTGTTCAGTCTATGGACAAAATCCTACCAGACTAGTAACAGAGTATGATTTACAAATAAATAACCTAAGAATAACAAAGGATAAATTAAGTATAAAAAGTAGGGTGGGCCGATTTCAAAACTGATCTCGGCTACCCCCCTATGTTAAAGTTCATTCAATTCTATGAATATTTGCCCAAGGAACTATACCTCTGCGTTCAACTTTAGTTCGGCGCATTTTTGATTGAAAATTTTACCATTTATGAATATTTTTTTTATTTTCATACTAAATTTTAAAATTTTTTTATAAAGACAAAAGTAATGTCATTATATGATTTGGCTGGTATTCTGTCAGTAATCAATTGAATTGGATTTTGTTAACACGAAAAGTTTACTTGATGGTGTGGAAGTGATATGGGTCAAATAGCCGATTATTATGACCGACTTTCAAAATAAACGATTCATATTTTTGGATGAATTTTTTCAAACAAAACACCAACCTAGGCTGAAAGTTCATTCAATTTGATGAATATTTGCCCAAGGAACCATACCTCTGCGTTCAACTTTAGTTCGGCGCATTTTTGATTGAAAATTTTACCTTGCGTTTGATATTTATTTTTATGCTTAATTTTCAAAATTCTCATAGAGACAAAAGTAATATCATAATGTGTTTTGGCTGGTATTCTGTGAGTAATCAATAAAATTGGGTTCAGTTTTTACGAAAAGTTTACTTGATAGCGTGGAATTGATTATATTTATTCCAAACCGATTTCAAAAAAAACGAGTCATATTTTTACATGGATTTTTGGTATATATAATTTTTTGGAATAGATATTATCAATTTCACGCTATCAAGTAAACTTTTCGTAAAAACAGAATTCAATTTTATTGATTACTCACAGAATACCAGCCAAAACATATTATGATATTACTTTTGTCTCTATAGGAATTTTGAAAATTAAGCATAAAAATAAATATTAAACGCAAGGTAAAATTTTAAATCGAAAATGCGCCGAACTAAAATTGAACGTAGAGGTATGGTTCCTTGGGCAAATATTCATCAAATTGAATGAACTTTCAGCCTAGGTTGGTGTTTTGTTTGAAAAAATTCATCCATGCATCGTTTATTTTGAAAGTCGGTCATAATAATCGGCTATTTGACCCATATCACTTTTTTAAATATAAAGGATCAATTCCACACCATCAAGTAAACTTCTCGTGTTAACAAAATCCAATTCAATTGATGACTGACAGAATACCAGCCAAATCATATAATGACATTACTTTTGTCTTTATAAAAAATTTTAAAATTTAGTATGAAAATAAAAAAAAATATTACTAAAAGGTAAAATTTTCGATCAAAAATGCGCCGAACTAAAGTTGAACGCAGAGGTATGGTTCCTTGGGCAAATATTCATAGAATTGAATGAACTTTCACATAAGGAGGTAGCCGAGGTCCATAAAATTTCGTCCATACAATTTGGCCCACCCTAATAAAAAGATAATAAGATATTTTTAAACTTTTCTTTACTAAAACAAAAATCAACAATTATATTAGTAGAATTCTAATAAAGCTCTATTAATAGGCTCATTGAGAGCATAATTTGTTCTATGAACCTTGGTATAAAAGAAGGAAACATTGCGCAGTGCCCTCAACGGTACATTAAAGAAATTTTATCTAACAGTACATCGCAGTCAATATTGCCACCAATAATGTCGTAGATAAACATTAAAGATTGAATAATACGTCTACTTTCTAAAGACTTTAAACTCTGCAACAAACAGCGAGCTGAAAAAAATGGAAACTGCTCAGAAAAATTTAAAGTACGTAAGGCGAATTTCAAGAATTTTCTTTGTACACGTTCAATACGACCAGAATGTACAGCGTAGAAAGGATTCCAAATAAATGATGCATTTTCGAGCCTCGATCTTACAAAGGAGGTAAATAATACCTTCAAAGTATAAGGGTCAGAAAAATCTGAACAGTTTCTCCTAATAAAAGCTAATATAGAATAAACTTTAGGAATTATGTAATTGACATGCTCTACATACGCAAAAGCAGAGTCAAAAATAACACCTAAATCCAAAATTTTATCAACAGATACCAAATTTTTCCCACTAAGATAACACGAAGATGGAAATTTATTGGATGATTTTGAAAAAGAGATTTGAGAGCATTTATTTATATTAAGGGACAGACGATTTCTTTGAAGCCAGCACACGACTTTATTCAGATCACATTGAAGTTCAAAAACATCAAGGGCAGTGCGAACCCTTTTAAAGATTTTTAAATCATCTACACACAACAAATACCCAGAGTTCGAAATGGAATTACCTATGTCATTAATGTACAAAATAAATAGTAAAGGCCCAAGAATGCTACCTTGTGGGACTCCTGAGGTAGCAACAAAGGGTTCAGATTTTACTCCATTAATTCCGACATACATATTCCTATCACTAAGATATGATCTCACCCATTCAAAAAAATTTGAATATAAGCCCAATTTAGCAACCAAAATAGCGTGCGAAACCTTATCAAAGGCTTTAGAAATATCTGTATTAACAGAGTCAACTTGAAAACCAGTTTCAAAAGCGTGAATACAAAAATTTGAAAACACAGCAAGGTTAGAAATCGTCGACCGACCACTCACAAAGCCATGCTGGCAAGGAGAAATAGAATTTTTTACTGCAAAGTAAAGTTTGTCTTTGACAATATTTTCAAAAATCTTTGCAACTGACGACAATTTTGATATTTGTGTGGAAAAAATTTTAGATTTCTTCCTTTAAAGCATTTTTTTTAATCTAAGCACTAAAAAAGTACTAAAAATATTACTTTTTGTCAAATACCAAAGACTTACTTTGTACTTATAGCCTGCTTCATTACCTTTCCAAAATAGGTCAGAACATGAAAATTGATTTACTTAGAAATATTCTAATTTGGTCGAGTTTGACCTCTTTCGACTTTAAGTTTCGACTTCTTTAACATTTTTCAAACTTTATTTAACATTTTTCAGCTTCAACATTTTCTAAAATTTTTTGCCGTTTTCAGCATTTTAAAATCCGTTTAACATAACGAGCTCTAGCGGCCAAAAAGACTGAAAGGGCGCACAGTGCACTGTTTCATATAATCCAGACGTGAAAAACTCAAATGCATTTTTTAGTATGCAGAACTCTTAAAATATGTCCATTGACCTCACGAAATAGAGTAAAGTAATTTTGGCGGGGGTGTGGGGGTAGCCCCCATACGAAAAAAATTAACAAAACTCCATATCTCTGCACTGCAAGTTGCTTTTATTACTAAAGTCTGTAAACAGGAGTATATTTCATTCACAAAACACCCTGCAAAAACTGGAGGAAATTAAACAAAGGGGCGTTGCACCTCCATTACAAATACACTTCAATAGCAATATCTCTGCACCTGTTGCAGTTATTATTACAAAACTTTGTACACAAGTGTTTACTACGTTCACCAACGACTCACAGAAATTGGAAGAAATTGAAAAACGAGGCGTTTCACACCCCACATAAAAAACGGCTGTAAAACTTTTAATTGAGAACGTGTATTTTATTTTATTTACGAATAGAGAGGAGATTAAAATATGGGGGCTTTGCTCCCTTATACAAAAATACTCAAAAAACCCAATTTATGTACCTTTATCATTACAAAATTCGGTATGTGACATATTTTAAGCACCATGGTAAAAATTAAAGTGGGGGACATTGTACCCCCTACACGCAAAACAGTTACCTTTGCACCTAGTGTAGCTATTATTATAAAATTTGGAACAATTTTCATATTGTGGCAAAAATTCTTTCCGTGAAAGAGCGAGGATTTAACCCTCGCCATCAACGAAAAACTACAAAATTTTTTAAAATGGCCATCTCTGCCTGGTGCCCGGTGCCCGGTCCAATATACAAGAAAAATATATATTTTGAAAGCACAAAAAATTTCAATCCTGTTTAAATTGTTTGTCGCAACACTGGAAGATACATGTATATAAACAATATATATTTTTGGAAAGCTTATACATTGAGTCGTGTGAGATAGCTGACATTTCGAGTATATCTGAAGGTGGTATGTTCACAATTTGAACTGAAAATTTGAGCGTGCTTATTTTACTTTCAAAGTGGGTGCCGTGTGGTTCACTTTTGCCAACGGCACCGGATAGCCATAAGCTTCCTGATTAAACCTTTCAACTTTTTAAATTGGATCATTACTTTCCAAGATATCATCCATTAATAAGGTAACAGGGGCGCGAGCTTGTGAAAAACTGGAAAAAGAGGCGTGACTTAAAACGGTAGAGAACAGCTGCTCTAAAATAATATAATATAATGATATGTTTATGAATAAAGCGAATTTAATTTAAAGAAGCTGTTTTTACTTCGTAAGACCGGAAACTTATCAAGTACGATCATAGAAACTACCCATTGCAACTCTTACTATGACACAGAACTTGTGATATATTTATAAAGAAAAGTTAGTCTTTTCTCGATAAGTCTAAAATTCTTAGTATCATTTATATTATTTAAGCTAGTAGATTTTTAAATTACAAAATATTTTTAAAATAGTTGATGTAAGCTAATTTCAGCTTAAAATTCCTTTAATTCCATCAAAGGCATTAATTCCATAAAAATATAATGGATTTATATTTGTACTCAGAATTTACGCCTTTTTCATTAAAATTCTTCTATTAAATTAGAAAAATAGAGTTACATCTTTTTATAGACACATAAGTATGTAAGTATGTGCATATGTATGACAGAGGAGTTCTCTATCAAACCACACTATTTATACGAAAAGAACGGCTGCAAAACTTTTAATTGAGGACATGTATTTTATTTTATTTACGAATAGAGAGGAGATTAAAATACGGGGGCTTTGCTCCCTTATACAAAAATACTCAAAAAACCCAATTTATGTACCTTTATCATTACAAAATTCGGTATGTGACATATTTTAAGCACCATGGTAAAAATTAAAAGTGGGGGTATGTTCATAATTTAACATGAAAATTTGAGCATGCTAATTTTACTTTCAAAGTGGGTGCCGCGTGGTTCACTTTTACCAACGGCACCGCATAGCCATAAGCTTCCTGATTAAAATTTTCAACTTTTCAAATTAGATCATTACTTTCCAAGATATCATCCATTAATAAGGTAAGAGGGCGCGAGCTTATGAAGAACTGGAAAAAGAGCCGTGACCAAAAACGGTAGAGAACAGCTGCTCTAAAATAATAGGGGTATTCACGATCTGGAGTAACGTCCTGAGTAACGAAGTAACAGGGTAACAGTGCACAACTCCAACAACAAAATATAGGTAAGTTACTCTGTTACTCTTTTACCCTTTTAGTCCAGCTATTTTCTAGTGTAAAATAATCTTACACTTTTGCCTTTTTTGTACTATTTCTTTTTGTTTTTTTTTGTTTTCAGTTAAAATTATTTTGATAAATAAAAAAAAAATATATATGCAAAAGTATTGAGTATGCTCACAATTCAGAGTAACCGAGCGCACCCTGTTACTCAGCTCGTTACTCCAGATGTGAATAACTCTAATATAATATAATGATATGTTTATGAATAAATCGAATTTAACCAAAGAAGCGGTTTTTACTTCGTTAGACCAGAAACTTATCAAGTACGATAATATAAACTACCCATTGCAACTCTTACTGTGACAAAGATCTTGTGATATATAAAGAGAAGTTAGTCTTTTCTCGATAGGTCTAAAATTCTTGGTATTATTTATATTATTTAGATTTTTAAATTACAAAATATTTTTAAAATAGGTGATGTAAGCTAATTTCAGCTTAAAATTCCTTTAATTTCATCAAAGGCATTAATTCCATAAAAATGTAATGGATTTATATTTCTACTCAGAATTTACGCCTTTTTCATTAAAATTCTTCTATTAAATTAGAAAAATAGAGTTACATCTTTTTATAGACACATAAGTATGTAAGTATGTGCATATGTATGACAGAGGTGTTCTCTATCAAAGCACACTATTTATACGAAAAGAACCCGTATGCATGCGCGGTTGAACTGCCACCAACTACCCAGCTACATAGATGACCACCGTCAAAATGTTCACTCATTACACGCTCATGTTTACAACACCCACCATCATTAGTAGGTTTTGCATGAAAATGGATTACACGTCCTCATTGTGCTGCTCCTGCAGGACGAATGTGTAATTACTTACCAGGAATTACAATAGTAGCCATATAAGTATGAGAGCGCACACAAAATAATAAGATTATTCACATTACTAATGAATTTACTGGAATTTACGTGTACTCGTGAATGTACTTACTTGGAATAAAGAACTTTTGTAAGCTTATATGTATGTATATTTTTGATTTTTCTTATTTTTTTCTCCAAATAATGTGCAAATTTAATACATAATTAAATAAGTATGTAGGTATAGATATACTTATATGGTATATAGGTAATTTGTGTATCCACATGTGCATATAACAGCAAAGAAATATTAACCTGAATCGTATTTTGCTAACTTTAGTGCTAAGTGTTTTTAGTTTGATTAGAGCCTAGCAATGGGTGATTGCCACTGTAACAATTAAATAAATTTTCGGAAACTATCTGCAAAATTATTCTGCCTATTAATCAAAAGTAAAAAAAAGACGCATTTTTATTTGCTCACAACATTAAATTCATAATCATCATAAAGAAAAGGAATTTTCAGGAGAGAGCTTCATTTGGCAAATATTTATGTGTATCTGTTTTGGAATGCTTAATTTTGTAAAGTTTTTTTCTTTTTAATAAAAAGTTTAAAACAGGGTACCATTCGCAATAATTCTCTAAATACGTTGCCACTAAGAGTCATATGACTCAAATACAAATTCTAAATTCAGCGAAAAAAATTTCCTTTTAAATAAAAAGTAACACAATGCAACGTGTACTCATACATACAATTACAACGAAACAAACACAAGTGCGGCTAAAAAGGTGCCCACAATGACCACCACCCACTATATCCTTAGTTACCTACCGACCGAACAGAAACATACGAGCACATTACCATAATTACAGTAAACGCTGATATATAGCTCCCACTTGGAGCATTGCTGGTATGTAGTACGTTTGCGCTCATTTCTTTTTTCTTTATTTTTCACTGTGGTCAGCGGTTTTTATTTATATCTTTTGGGGTTTTTTTTCGAGTCCTTTTTCTCGTTTTCCATTCTTTGTTGCTATTCTTTGGGAAATTAATGTAAAAATGCGAAAGCGAAGGAAAAAATGCTTTTAATTCAAAAAAGGTAACAGAAATGCAGATAATTCATTATTTTTATGCTAATATATAGAATTTCAATTTTTTTTAACAAAGTAAAGTGATGTACAACAAGAAAGAACATTCGAAGCAAGAAACGCAAAACGCTTTTTTTAGTCATCCTGTACTTAAAGCAGGTTTTATTATTGAATTTTAATGTTTCAACCTAAGATATTGTTGATTGAAATACAGAATTTTTAAATCCATACAAATATATTACCCCTCCGTTGTGCTTCTGGGTCTGGCCAAACCAAATTGGTTTTGAAATGTGTTAAACTTTTTCCTGGCGAAATTAAGTATTCTTTATATCGATATATTTTTAGTCAAAAATGAATGATCTTCGTGAACCATGCACACATGGGTCTGTGCAGACCAAACAACTTTAGCAGCCGTAGATTTCGTGAAGAGTCAAAACCAATTTCATTGCAACATGGGAATATCTTTTTGCTTTGGGTAGTTGCAATATGTTCATCTACAAAACCACCAACCAGTTCAAGCACTTTAAGACCTAAAATTTTTTTAAAAAATTTAAGGACTTACACTCAGAAAAAAGATTTTTAGGAAAGTATTTGCGGCAAGCAAACATTTGTCTTTTATCCCAAGTGACTAGTATTTGCAGCAGACACTAGGAAAAATATTTCACT
Source organism: Calliopum simillimum (assembly GCA_951812925.1). Lineage (NCBI taxonomy): Eukaryota > Metazoa > Arthropoda > Insecta > Diptera > Lauxaniidae > Calliopum > Calliopum simillimum. The sequence continues at coordinate 46,626,450 of OX638369.1, forward strand.
TGATACAAATAAAAAATTAATTCATCGGAAATATTTCTGTAAGTTCGATGAACCATTTTATGAATTGTTTTACCCAAATCTTTTTATCATAAAAAATTTGGCATCATGGGCGCGGGTTCAAATCCTAGTGTGAATAATTTTTTTTTTTTTTTAATTTTTTTTAGTTTACTTCTCTATTTTCCTTTTTTTTTAATTTATTTACTTTTGTTTAGTTAAATTGAAATTGTTTATAACATAAGTCAGCGGTGTAGAGGATAACTTTCAGTATATCAGTGGGAAGGTCCTAGGTTCGAACCCTGGTGCAGTCATTCGATAATTTTTTTTTTTTTAATGACAAACATTAAAAGTGTTTGATTCAAAAGATTATTATTATTCGCCGCAAGTGTTAAAGTAGTTCCATCTATATCACTTGTGGTATACAATTTTTTTTTAGAGTGCAGAAATCTTAGAATGAGGAAAAATTTTCAAATTTGTAAACTACTGCAAATTAATACGCATTTGTAATAAAATGAAAAAGTGAACTTTAGTAAAAATGTTTACACCAGTTCTGATTTATAGTAATAGGCCTTTTTTTATAATCAAAAAAGAAAGCCACTACAAAAACCATAATTTTGAAGAGTAAATGCAAAAAAAAAAAAAAAAATCCAAAATCAATAATATTAATGTCAACCCTTTGTCAGCGAAACGTGTTGAATTTATTTAAGATTGAGTGTAAAAATTTTAGAGTAAAAATCCAATCCCCTCTACAAAAAATAAACAGACAATGAAGAATTGAGAACTTAGCGCAGAAATTGCTGTTGCAATGCCAGCGAATGGTCAACGTTGCACTTAAGTGCGAATGGGATGCGATTGGGACCACCCAAGCACTAAAAAGTTTAAAGTAGTTTGACGTAAAAAGACGTACACAATTTGGTATTCGTATGTGTGTTATGTGGTACAAATGAAATATCGAAAAGAATTTACTGAACATAATTTTCCAATTTATCAATTGATATTAATGGATAACTTAAGTGCCACACAGGGTGTTAAGTTAGAATCAATTAATATATGGTATTTAATTAAGAGATATAAAACTAGTTAAGAGAAGAATTTTAAAGTATTTATTGAAAAAGATAATGATTTTCAATTTATTATTTGGCTCTCTTTTAGTCTGATTAAAAATACTCACGCGATGACTTGTTTAAAATTAAAAAGTTAAATTTAATTAAAAAGATGCAACTGGTGGCCTCACACTACCTCAAACGCCAAAGTACACCTTAAAAGCAGTCAGTTGCTCAAGCTGAATTAAGATACGATACACTCTTTGGAAACCACTCTCTGTTTGCTGCGATACCCATGATGGAAATCCAACTTTAGGAAAGTCAAGAAGTGAGATCAAATCATCTCAATAGAACGCTTTCGGATTCATCTTAGTCCTATACTCTAGCTAGGAATTATGGGAAAATAAATACCTGTTGATTTTTGTTTTAAATGTTATGGCTCATAGTACCTATAAATGTGAGAAGGCAGCCAGACGGACACCGGTTAAGAAGCGGACAGTAACAGAAGCTTAACAAATGACATTAGTAAAACCTAATATAAATCTGACAGCACATACAAAACAAACGAGACTCTAAGGAATACGGACGATGATGATTTTCAAAAAGACGAACGGACAGTTGTTGACGAAGAGCAGTTGAAAAAGACAGTTGTGGTGAAAATAAAAAAACTGTGTGAAAGTAAAAGACAGAAAATTGATTTGAGATAATAATTAGAAGAAAAGAAGTCAAAAACTAAAGTTGAATAAAAGAAATACGTATAATAACAAACATTGAAAAATAAAATAATAAAAAAAACTGAAGCGAAACCTGTAAATAAAAACAAATGAAGCACTGAAGTGACGTTGCTTTTATTTTAAAAAGGAGAGAATACCTACATAAATATTTTGGCAAGCTTCAATTGTCATTTCCGACGTTATTTTCGATGCTGAGTCTGAATCTTACCACAGAGTTGCTCCATCACGGTAGAATTTCGATATCCTAACCTAAAAGTGTTTGTGTAGTGTAGTAGTATAGTAACGACTAACAATTCCTACAAATATTTTTTTTTTTTTGTTTTCCAGCAAAAAATATTTCAGCAGATGGACAAACAGACAGACAGACGAACATGACTTTATCGACTCAGGAGGTGACGCTGATCAAGAATATATATATGTAGTTTAAATATCTGCCTCATCTCCTTCTCTGCGTTACAAACGAAAGGACAAAGTGGACATGTATTGAGTGTTGTGTATAATAATATGTTTCTAACACACGTAGGGACCCCGGTTCGAACCCTAGTGCGGGTCAGATCGTTACTTTTTTTTTTTTTTAACTTTAGAGTAAGGTAAATATCAGTAAAATATATAACTATTTTTACTTTATAATCCTAGTAAAAATATTTATGTTTGGACAGATTCTTGCTTAATATACAAATTTTATTTTTTTTTTTTTTTTTTTTCAATTTTACAATATTTCATAATTTAAAAAAAATTAAAAATTACTATACCATAGGGTTATTTAAAAATTCTGAATTTTTACAAACAGTAAGGTAAAATTTATTAGAGAGTCGCCATTATATTGACTTGAAGTTCTAGTAAAATTTAGTAGAAATTAGTAGTACGATACATTTTTTTTTCTCCGAGCCACTGAAACTTGTTAACAATTTTCTCGTTTTAGGGGACAGTGATGACATGTCGCACAGTTTTTGTATAACAAAAGTATAATTTTCAGTACTTTAGCTGACCGAATTTTTAACACATCTTAGTAAATACAATAAAAACGCGAAACAACTGCTTAGGTTCAAAATTTTGTTGCATTTTTTATTCAACAGTGACAGTAATAATGCCATGATTTTCTATTTTGTCTTTTTTATTGTATTACACAGGTATCAAAAGAACAAATGACTATCTGATGAAACCGTTTGGTTAGAAACATATCATCGCTGCTAAAAACATTCTGCTTGGTGCATAATCAAAAATTAAAAAAAAAAAAACGTAAAGTTAAGATGATAGCATTATTTTAATCAGATGAAATAAGAGATCACAAAAATGTTCAAATCAAGCTTTTCAGATTATACTTAAAGCTCATAAATAAATTGCTAATTTTATGCCACTTTACACAATTTTTTTTTTGTTGTCGTAACTTTTTTGTATTCATTAAATTTCTCCTCACAAGCATAAAGTGTAACTTTTATGAATATTTAATATAACATTCAAATTGCCAAGCGTAAAAAATGATAATAAAATTTCAAATGACCCATACGCTGTCAAAGAGAGAGAGTCAATATTAAAAATCCATATAAACAACAAATAAAAGGATATAAAAAGTGTTTCATATATTGATATATAAAAAAAAAAAAAACGCACATCAAAAGAATTCATTTGGGGGCAAATAGCAGCAATATAAAAATTTTAGTAAATAAAAATGAACATAAAATATTGAATTTTATGAAGAATGGCAACACTTGATATACGAAAAAAAAAAGCAATAGACTTGTGCGCTTTAATATATAAAAACATAAATAAGCAAATACTTACATACCTAAATATAAAGGATGCTCACTGGAACAGTGACTTAACTCAAAATATTTAAGTATTTGTTATCAACACGAATGACGCATGAACCTGGGCAACACTATCATTCTTAGCAAAAAACTTTGTCCTTTTTATTAGATTACTACATTTAAAATTTTGAGTTAGGTTACTTTTCCAGTAAACATGCGTTTAGATTTGAGAAAGTTTAGTATTTTTTCTGACCTCATATCAAAAAATTGTTATGTCTAGTGTATTAAAGAAAATTTAACGAGAACTCAAAAAAAGTAGGGTATTAAATTGAAAATATCAACTTAAATGATCCAGAACTTTGCAAAATCTTTAAAACACTATAAACCAAAAGTTGGAGTGGCCCAAGAAATTTTGTTTTGTAAAACAAGTCAGAAAATCAGTTTTTCTTACAACTCCACTGGGTTACATTTTAGATACCCCATAGGTGCATTTTTGTCTGAGTCTAAGCCTCCTCTATCACCTGCTAGAAGTTACATAACCTTATCGCTTGCAACCTGCGTACACAGAGAAATCAACATTGTCAAAAGTGGCAGAAACGTGGTTATTTTAACCACGTGACAAATTTTCAACATGGCTCGTTTGTGCCAGTTTTAACAACACGCATTGTTTAATGGGTTTCAACTACGTTCATGAGCGATTTAACAACGCGCGTTGCTAAAAAAAATACAAAAAAAAATTATTTTTTTAATTATATTTTAATTTCTTTCTGTCAACGATAATGAAAACTGATATGTTATTTTCTTTTTTTATTTTCAATTATCATCATTATTGTGAGGTTGACTGAAAGTACTTCTTCTCTACTCGTTCGTGAGTATTTTGACCACGTTTCGTAGCTGATTTTGATTTTACTACGTTTCATGGTGTTTTGACTACGTTTTGTTGCTGATTTGGATTTAACAAAGCTTGGTAACCAGCGTTGCTAAATAAGTTTCAACCACGTTCGTGAGTGATTTAGCATCGACACGTAGTTAAAACACTCACGAACGTGGTAGAAACTCATTAAGCAACGCAAGTTATGCTTTTTGTTCTTCGCTCTGTATGCGTATGTAAAAATTTACGCATCATATAGTACATATTACTATTAAAATAATATATTTCCAATTTTATGCATTTTTTCATATTTTTTCTATAGCTGCCAACTTTTATGAATGAAAAAGTTGAAAAAATATGTACGTAACAGTAGTAATACATATGAAAAATTTATGACACACATAATAAAAAATAAAACGAAAAAGGATAAAAGAGGCAGCACAACTGCTACGCATACAAAAGCAAATCGAAGAAAACTCCAAATGAAGCAACATAAAGAAATGAAAAATATGCAATATGTTACCTAGGATATTTGAGATGCAACATAAAACTGAATAGACAGATGAACAGAATGTGAGGCAGACAGATAGACACAAGATAGCTCAGACACAAGGAATAGCCCGTCAAATAGACAGACGTAAGAAGAGACAGCCAGACAGACAGAACAAGAGAGACAAGCATTTAAACAGCTGTAAATTAGAATTGGCAAATAGCTGTCGATATTTTAACGAGATCGGATGATGGCCAACTTACGCGCTGCTGCATTGCTCTAGCATATCTTTAAATCATACATATTTGTGTCAGACAAATCAAATTAGGAAGCTTCAAAAATTCTATAGGCGATATGAAGAATAAATGTCTATCTAATGTTTCATATCCTAAGATAGAAGTTTTGGGATTATTTTCACCGCTACGTTTGACAAAGAGATAGATAGTCCATGTCATTAGAAAAACAATCCTGAATAAGAAACAGACAGTCAGTTTCTAGTGATAGCCAAAATTTTTCTTTGTCTTGGTAATTTTACGAAACCAAGATCACGTCTATGACTTAGTGTTCAAGTCCAAGACCAAAACTGCTATGGTATTGATTTTAGTCAAGATAATACGACAGACCGTGGCTGCAATTCGGTCTTGGGCGTTTAAAGTTGAAAGGAATGCCAAAAATCCAACTGCTTTGAAAAAATTACGCTCGGTAACGAATGAATTTTTTTTATCTCTGAGCTTATCAGACTAAAATATGCATAAGACCGAGATCAAGACAATTTCCAAGACCAAGATCAACCCTATTTTCTTTAAAAATCAGTGGTTGTAAGTCCTACATAACAACGTAATGTCCGTAAAATATTTTTTATTGGTAGTTGTCAAGTAAAGTTTTCCAACTTTTTTCATGAAAGAGCTACAACTCATATGTATGTATTCATTTATATCCAAATTATAAGTTGTAATTGTTAATATCTCTGTAAATTGATTTAATAGTAAAAAAACCTTTATTTTGTCTACAAATTTTTTAAGTATTTATTCAATTTATGTTTTTAATTTTCTTGTTTTAACAAAAACAATACAAAAATTATTATCGCTAAAACTACGATTTCGATTTACCAAATTTTACGTTGGAAGTATCGATATATTCTTGATGAGCGTCACCTCCTGAGTCGATATAACCATGTCCGTATGTCTGGCTAGCTGAGTGTCTGGCGTGGAAATAAAGGGTTTTTTAATAAAAGCGCTACAAAAGTTTTTTTAAATAGAACAAAAACTGTTTTGGATATCAATGAAACTCTTTATTCCAGTGAAAGTACATTTGATGCCATTATGTATGAAACTCGATTTCTTTTGCATGGCCACCACGGGCACGCTTGCAGAAGTCCAGACGCTGACAGTTTCAAGCATACTGCTGCAATTTCACGATCGATATTCGTACGAAGCTCATCAATCGTCGCTGGCTTGTTGGCATAGACCATAGACTTGACGTAGCCCCACAGGAAATAGTCTAACGGAGTCAAATCGCACGACCGGGGCGGCCAATCGACTGTGCCATTTCGTGAGATAACAAGTTCACCAAACTTGGTTTTCAATAAATTGATTGTGACATTCGCTGTGTGGCTTGTGGCGCCGTCCTGTTAAAAACACATATTGTCCAAGTCCATATCATCCAATTCGGCCCAAAAATATTCGGTTATCATTGAACGGTAGCGATTCCCATTCATCATGGAAGAAGTACGGCCCAATGACGTCGCCGGCCCATAAACCGCACCAAACCGTAATTTTTTCGGGATGCAATGGTGACTCATGGAGTACGTGTGGGTTGCTGCCCGACCAATAACGCATATTTTGCTTGTTGATGAAGCCATTCAGCCAGAAGTGAGCCTCATCGCTGAAGATGATTTTTCGATGAAAATCCGAATCATTTTCAAGTTGTTGCTCAGCCCAATTCATGAGCATACGACGCTTCTGGTGGTCAAGCGGCTTCAGTTCTTGCGTCAATTTGATCTTGTAAGGATGAAGGCCAAGATCTTTTCGCCAAATTCGCCACAACGACGTCCCAGAGATGCCCAACGCTTGAGAACGACGTGTGAGAGACACATTTGGGCTTTCTTGAACTGAAGCCTCAGCGGCAGCAATATAAAAATTTTGTACTGTGCCTGTGGATTCAAATTGGACGTAGCTCTCTTAAAATTGAGGCCACTGACTCCGAATTTCGGTAGTAAATTTTAATAATTTCTACTTGTTGTTGGCTCGTATATCTTTCCATGACATGATGAAATGGCAAACCTTACTGAAGAGAAATGTCAAGAGAGCGGGAAAAATATGGCGTCGTTTGCTGTCCCTATCGGTCTACTTTTGTAGCGTCCCTATTGAAAAACCCTTTACTTTTTTCGGGAAAGCTAAGCAAGATAATTCAATGAAACACTGCTTCTGTCGTCAAAGCTAGCTCGTCTTATTGAAAATGAGCAAAATCGGTCAACGAACACGCCCACCGCTCATACAAAAAAAAAAACAAAACGGAAGCAAAGTACAAGCTCTGAACAAAAACTAGGCGAATTTGGCAAAAGGGCGTGGCACCTCCCATATAAGTAAAAGTTTAAAAGTTTTTTGAGATAATCCAATCAAAAAACACTCAAACCATAAGAGCAGTAAGTGCAAGCTCAGAGAAAAAATAGGTGAATTCGGAAAAGAGGGTGTGGCACCTCCTATACCAGTAAAAGTTTCGAAATACTATACTGAAATCGTTTTCTTGAGATAATCGATTCAAATTTCACTCAAACACAAAGAACAGTAAGTGCAAGCCTTTGGAAAATACTAGGCGAACTTGAACAAGAGGGCGTGGCATATCCTATACAAGCATAATTTGTAATGATGTCAAAAACACAAATATTTGGAATCAGAAGATCTGAGAAAAAATTAAATTCGGTCAAAAAGGCGTGGCATCTCTCGTATAAGCAAAATTTTCAAAATACTACGGGGCATTAAATTTTCGGCCAGGCCAAAGTTAACATCCTTACTGAGTATTTTTTTTTCGCACCACTCTAAGCACAGCATGCGTGGAAGCACAACACGACGTACATACATATATCGGTTTACGGTACGTACGCCTGTCTATCAATCTGTTTGGCATTGACTGTTTCTGAATGCGCCAAAAACTATGCTAAAACTACGGTAGATAAACATAAATTGTGGAACGTGCTGCTTCGTTTCGCTTCGTTACTATTGTCTGTCTGATAATAATATATGCACCAATTTAGGCAGACAGCTGGGACTAAAAGCCAGAGAGAGGGAGAACACTAAAGTACAAATGGTAGATAAATCTTAAGCAAAAAAAAAAAATATTAACGTTCATTTGCAGATTTTAAATAGGATTTTTTCGCAAATTTTTTCGCTTCCTCTGCTCAAGCACCCTTAAGAAAATCTTTCACCAGCTGCAACAACATGACTTATGTATGGGCTATTACATAGTGTTTGGCACAATCATAGACGCACACTAATTGCTAATAAGTTGTAGTAAAAAAATGCTGCTTCCCGGAATAACACTGACATAGAAATTACATAAGTATTTTTAATAAGCCCTAAAGAACTCAATGGATAGCACCATCATCAACACTACCGAATAAAAATGAATCTAATTGAGCAAACGGTTCCGTGTTGCCAATATTAATAATGGCGCGAACACAACAGCAATTTCATATTACAAATTTTCCGCATAATTAATTGATTTGCACTAAAATTCTTAAGTAATTCCCAGAAATATTTTCACACCAATTGACTTCACATGGCAGCACGTAATGGAGGCAACAGTCAGCAGCAAATGCCATGCAATTGACAGTGAAGGGTGAAGAAAAAAGAAGAAACGGAGAGTCACAAAAAATTTCAAATTGACGTACAAAAGTTGAACGTAAGAAAAATAACATAGCAACTCCATAAGTGAAAAAAAAAAACTGTCAATTGTTGCAGGAAAAATAAAGAAAAATAAGAAATAAATACAAGAAAACGTAGCGTACAAGATGCAATAAGAACAAAAACAACAATACCAGCGACAATAATAACAACGAAAACACTTAAGATAACCATCAATACAATTGGTAGCGTACACTTGAATGTTGTGCGTGCTGCAATTGTTGTTGGTGTTGTTCTGGCGTTTCAATTAGACATGCAATCGGAGCATGTTCCTCCAAAACACGCTACCAGAGCAACCACACCAAGATAAGAAAACTCAAATGCAATTTTCTTCATCAGCATCAATTTGGCAAAAAAATTCATTTTGCTCTTGAAAGAATTGCAAAAAAGTTGCTGGTTTCTTTAGTAGTGCTATATACATAGCACTTTTGTTACTTATAAATACTTGTACCTTGAGATATCGATACTTTGACACAAAACCGGAAGATTGACCGATTTTATGGAAAAATAACACAGGACCTTTGCATCTATTTCAACATAACGCAACCGCAATAGCTTAAGCCTTTGGCGGATACGTCGGCATTTGGCGACGCAGAAAAAAATCGTTTTTAAGATTGGACGTAGCTGACTGTGAATGCATTAGTTTTATATATCTAAATTTTCAATAAAAATATAATATTGGGTGTGTGCATTAACTTCCATCGTTTTTTTTTTTTATTTCAGACTTTATTTAAAGAAAATGGTACAATGTATTTTATTCAAAGTATTGCCCATCGCTAGTCACTACTTTTTCCCATCTTTCTGGTAATTAATGGATTCTATCCCAGAAAAACTGCGACGGCTTGGCGGCCAAAAACGAATCGAGCCAATTTTTGATATCTGGAACTGAAGTGAAGCGTATTCCTGATAGGGCATTCTGCATCGATCGGAACAAATGGTAGTCTGGTGCAAGGTCTGGGCTATAAGGCGGTGAGGCAAAATTTCCCATTTGTTGTTTTCCAGATAATTTTTGACTGGGGCAGCAATATGTGGCCGAGCGTTATCGTGGTGGAAAATGATTGACTCGTGTCTGGTCGCATACGTTGGCCGCTCTGCCTGGATTCTCTGCTTCAATCGGATCAATTGTTGACGATAGAGTTAAGCATTAATAGTTTGGCTACCTTCCAACAGCTAGCTGGTCCTGACCAGGACGTTCTTTATCTTCGACATCAAAATCACCACTTTTAAACGGTCGAAAACACTCACGACAGCTTGATTCAGCTGGAGCATAGTCCCCATAAACTTCAACAAGAATGCGATGACATTCGGCAGCTGTTTTCTTTGAAATATAGTAGTGAAGATAAGCTTCCCGCAAATGTTGCTTTTTCGGCACGAACTCGGACATTTTGTAGCAAAATAAAATTTATGAGCTCGCTCTCCTGGTGACTAAATGGCGTTCGTCACTGAAACCAATGTCTCCACCCTCTTGGTGAAAGTATGATTGTTGCTCTGGATATTACTAAAACTTTTGATCGTGTGTGGCACAGCGCCCTCGTAACAAAACTAATTGCATATGGCGACGGTGATTCCTTCGGTCGTTGAATAAAGAGCTTTTGCAGTGGCCGTTCTAAACGTCTTGTCGCAGACGGTTTCACATCCAACGAATACTCAACAGGGTTTGATCCTATCCCCGTCTCTTTTTCTTGTTTTCATCGATGACCTTCTGTCATCGACTATCCAATCCACTCCTTTGCAGATGACAGTAGTATTTGTCATTCATATTGCTTCAAAAAGCGTCCAATCTTTGAGGAAATTGAGAGAAAAAGGCGGTACATTTGGATTGTCCCCCTTCACTCCTCAATATGGCCAGCGTAGACATTATGAGATCAGAAACTCTTGACGTTCTGAATATTCCGATTCAAGCTGATCTGAGGTGGACAGATCATGTATTCAATGCGGCCAAGTGTTTAGGTTATCTAAAACGGTGTAAGAAGTTGTTGTCTATTTCGCCTATATTAGACCTAAGCTGGAGTGTAATTTGGACATCTGGGCAGGGGCAACAAAAACTACTTTGGAGCTGCTAGACAGAGTTCAACGTCGTGCGATGAAGTTGATTGGCGATGCTGTATGGGGATGTAGTATCTTCTATTGGCTCTCTTGAACACAGTCGTAACGTTAGGTGTGTTACCCTTTTTTAAAGATAATATCATGGCATGTGTCAGTTCGTATAATTTCTCACAGCGCTCGGGCGCCTCATCAGGCCCATCCCTAATGCATTGCAACGGTGTTTAGTAGAACATCGCACTATTGGGATAATTCGTTCGCACGATTAAGTTGTGGATTAATCTCCATGCGAGCGTTTTCCCCGACGGTAGATTTGAGAAAAATACTATTCGACACTACTTCTCCTCTCCCCTATCCCTCTAACACATTTCCTTCCTACAAATCAACACGGTGCATTGCATTTATAGGGGCTATCCCCTGAACATTGGCTTAAGTAATAACAAAAAGGAGATGCCACGCCCTCTTGAAAAAATTCACTTAGTTTTTGGTCAGATCTTGTACCTGTGCAAAATTTGGTTTCAAATTAGGTTCGCCCAGTTTTTGCTCAGAGCTAGCACTAACTGTTCTTAATATCTGAGTGAAATAAGGATGGATTACCTCAAAAAACTCTTTCAGTATAGCATTTTGAAACTTTTGCTGATATCGGAGGTGCCACGCCCTCTTGTCCGAAGTCGCCTAGTTTTTGCTCAGGGCTTACGCTTACCGTCTTGTAGTGAAAAATACTCCTAAAGTTGCACTTTGAATACATTTTTTGGACGGGCTATAGGCGTGTCCGTTGACCTATTTTGCTCATTTTCCAAAAGTCGAGCCATCTCTGACGAAAAAGGTAGCGTAACACATTTCATCGAATTATCTTGGTCCCAAAAAAATATTTAAATAATTTCAACGGGCAGACAGACACCCAGATAGACTATATTGACTCAAGAGGTGATTCTAATCAAGAATATTTATGCTTTTCCATACCAAACGGAAGGAAAAAGAGAATATACCCTACGTGTAGGGTATAAATATTGAGTGCTGCACAAAGAAAGGACGCCTCATCATTGTGAAAACCCAGTACAAAAATGGGAAACGTGCACCTTTTGTATTAACAGGCTCCCGCAAATAATGGCAGAAAATTTTATGGAAATAAATCCTAAGTTCACACATATTGTTAGGGAATCATTAAGAATTACGTCCGCCTAGTTTAAAATTCAATCGTTATTTTTTCAACTTATCACCAGAAAATTGGAATTTTGACACACTGTGGGCAGTCCAACAAACAAAGGTTTATGAACATTATTAGACTAAGAACAGTACATTTTAATACAATAGCGAAAAGTTTGAGTCAAACAACTTGCAAGCTCTCCTGTAAGAGTTTTTGATGACTTAGAGCAGTGGTCGGCAAATTAATGAGTGTGAATTTATGTTTGAGAGAAGATAGATAGAAGAAATAAGAGAGATAGAGACATTTTTGAGTGCACAATTGTGCTATAGAATGCCGATCACTGACTTAGAGGAAGCTGGTACAATTTCTTGTATTGATTAAGTCATCCAGTTTGTTAAAAACCTATGTAAACTCCACGGAGAAGCATGCCGTGCTTAGCAAAAAAAAAAAGTTACTCTGCAACCAGATGGAATATGTTGGACTGCAAAACAGTTAGTTTGATTACAGTGAAATCAAATCATCTAAAGTAATAAAATTATTCGTGGTTTTGAGGTCGAAATTTTAGAGGAGAAGTTTTTGTTAGAATTCAACTTTGAGCTCATGAAAAAATGGCTGGGCTTACTATACATTTTCAGTTTAGTTAAGTGCGCAGTGGAAGTGTAAGATGACGAAGAGGAAACTTTTCAACTTCTCTATGTTTTCTCGATATTATTTCTTCAACACTGTCTCTTGCCCATATTAGTTATTTTTCATTTATCCTTTTGTTTAATTTTTTTTTCGCCATTTTTTTGAAAGCGAAAATGTGAATTGACACAGCGTGTGGCAGGCAACTTTAGTGTTCGACAACCAGAAGACATTTTCAATTACAATACTATCCAGCATCACGAACACCATCAGCACCGCCATCACCATCACCACTAGTGGCATTCAGACCAAATCGCCCTCCTAGCTGTCCATGTCAATATGTCTGTCAATTTGTCCGTCGCACTGTACGGACGTCTTTAAAATTGCGCTGTCTGTATTAAGTAAGTTTTTGATAGTTGTACGATAAAAATCGCACAATTGCTGTAACATAGGAGAATGTAAAAACCTCAAGTTACGCATGAAGTTGTTTGCGGCGGTGGTAGCGACGGTGCAACATGTGAAATTGTAGTGGAATGTCATTCCATTCAGCTTCTTCAAACCAAAAACTACAACTTCATCTGCCATTCTGCTAAGGGAAAATGCGTCAATTAGTGGCATTTTCAATGATTAAAAGAAATATTGCATTAAGAAAAAAAAAAAAAAAAACAGTTTTATCTCACAATTTATTGTTGCAATATTTTGTTGTTCACGCGTGTGTACTGAAGAGAGTTACGAGCAGCAGCACTTGCACTGTCAGCTGTCAGTTGGGAAATGAAATGTCAATAACCTGTATATTCAATTCTATTTGGGGTGAAAATGACATATTAATTGCGAAAATAAAGGTACACTTAGTATTTTGAAAATAAACAACTTAAGTTGCTGGATATATTGAAAGAAATTGCTGTATTTCAGCGCTGTTCTTCACATTCAAGAGCAAAAAGGTTGATGCTCCCGATTATTTGAAAATCTTCAAAAGTCTTCATAGATTCCACATCGAAAATTTTAAATTTATGTCCGTCTATACATGCATAAATAATTATATTAAGAGCAGTAAAAGTAAAAACGAAAATATTTTTCCAAAAATAAAAAACTTTACCGACGCTTTCAAATGTCAAATTACACATATTTTAACATTTCAAATGATGTTTTTTTTTTTGTTTTTTTTTTTGTTAAATCACATTTGGTTGAAAATTTACTCACCATTAATATCAAGAATCATGTGTCTACAGCACAAATCAAATCAAATTATAGCCCCCAGACAAATCAAATCATCCACACAAACCACAAAGTTAGCACAATAAATCCATTCATTTGCAGAGTGCTAACAAAATATTAACACGCCAATACCATATTAATCACGTTAATACAGACAGGTGAGTTGATATCCTCTTAAAGCCTTAAAAGCTCAGTTTTGTTTTTATACAAAACATATTTGAAAAAATAGATCATGTACAATGTACATACATACTTACGTGTCAATAATATGAAAAAGTCAAGTAAATAAAAGCGCAAAAAACAAAATGCAAAATAAATAAAAATAAAGCAAATACAAAAAACCACAAACAAAAAACAAACGCAAAAGTCAACAATAATTATTTGATTATTATATGTTGTATTTGTGGTGAAACATCACAAAAACAGCAACTACAACAAAAAAGCGTGAGTAAAAAACAACCCTTTGTTTTAACATACACATAAAAATGATGGACTGCAACAACAAGACCCAACGCCTAGAAATATTTATATTGAAAGCTTTTTAACTGTAGACCATTCAGCTAATTAAAAGCACTGGAGTTTGTCTTTGTGTCAAAATTCGACCATTTCGATTCGACTTTAAAAAGACAACCCAACTGTTAACTTAAGCAAACAAATTCTCATCAGTAACCACGTCTGTTGGTTTTCTCTTTAGGGGCGTGGCAAATCTGACTTAAAAACATATAGGTCATATTATTGTTCCTTAGTGTTAACCCTATCTCCAGAACAAATTTCATAAAAATCGATGCAGTTGTTTAGCCATGAGAACGTATTTGCATTTAGGGGCGTGGTAAAAGCGACTTAACCCTTTCCGGACTGCTGCTGAACCGCTGGAAAATTTGTAATTTTTTTTGCAGATTCGTGCTAAGCGCTCCATTATTATACCCTACACCCAGGGTATATTCACTTTGTCCTTCCGTTTATAACGCAGAGAAGAAGGCGTGGTAGATATAGAAAAGTATATATATTCTTGATCAGCATCACCTCCTGAGTCGATATAGCCATGTCCGTCTGTCTGGCTGGCTGGCTGGCTGGGTGGCTGGCTGGCTGTGTGTGGAAATACATTTTTTGGGAAAACTAACCAAGATAATTCAATGAAATTTGGTGCACAGCCTCCGCCGTCAAAGATAGCTCAACGGACACGCCTACTGCCCATACAAAAAATATATTCAAAATGCAACTTTTGGAGTATTTTTCACGATGATGCAACCAAAATACACATAAATACTACGAATTGTAAGCAAGCTCTGAGCAAAAACTGGGCAAATTCGGACAAGAGGTCGTGGCACCTCGCGTATAAGCAAAAAGTTCAAAACGCTATACTGAAAGCGTTTTTTGAGATAATCCAACTAAATTTTACTCAGACACTAAGAATTATAAATACAAGCTTGAAGCAAAAACTGGATAAAATCGGACAAGAGGGCATGGCACCTCCCAAATAAGCATAAGGTTCAAAAAGAACTATAAATTCAAACTCTGAGAAAAAACTGGGTGAATTCGGACAAGAGGGCGCGGCACCTCCTATAAACGCAAAATTTTCAAAATACTGCTGTGTAGGGTATTTAATGTTTGGCCAGGCCAAAGGTAACACCCTTACTAGTTTCTATTCAAATGTGTTTTCAAAACTTAATTTTTTTAATTTCAAGTTTGAAAAAAATGATGGGACACATATATCCCACTGGTTCTTTTCGGCGCCATTTTGAATTTTTCAAATTTCCAACGTCGCATTCAGTTTCAATTACCCCGAAAATCATCTCGGTAGCATTATTTTCCATTTTTAAGTACAAATTTTAACACAGTTTTATGGATTTTATAGGTTTATGAGGGCTTCATGGGGGATTAAAAGAGAAGGATCGGAAAAAGGATAAATCTTAAGTGTTGGTTTATGTCCAAATTTAATTACGAACAAAATGGGCTGTGTCCAATCAGAGTCAGGTTATGTTTAACAAAATTAGATATGTTTACCTAATTTGGCTGGACTATTTTTGTTTCGCAAAATAACAAAATTTGGTTCAAAATTCTCCATGGATTATTTTTGCATAAATTTTCTATTTAATTTATTTCGAATAAATAATTTTAGTATTCAGTATTTTATGTTAAAAAAAGCAAAAATAAGAAAGTTTAGCGAAAAAAAAAGTACCTAATTTTTAACCTTTAAGTGTCCCATTTTATCTAAGCACCCTGTAGGAAAATAAATCGGTGAATCGAAAATTCCTTGAAAGCCAAAAGTATGTTGCACTTGCGCTTCATATCGTTTATTTACTGAAAATTAGTAAAACAAAAAACACAAATTTTTGGATGTGGAATCACCCTGTGAGGTTCTGAGTATATAAAGCTCAATTTTTCTGACACACTTCAATATCTACATCTATTTTCTATCGATGAAGACCTGTCTGGCTCCAATCGCAAAGAAAATGTGGGTCTAACATTGAAAAAATTTAAATTGGGCATATATGTCCCGTTGGTCTTGAAAGGGTTAAAAACATAATGGCCTTAGTATCGTTTCTGAGTGTCAACTCAAAACCGATTTCGTTTGCCTATTTAATACGAGTTTTACTATGTTTCCACCGAAAATTTAGCTGTGCTGAGATAAATAAACTTCGTCATTAACTCCTATTCATTTCCATCTTCCAAAAGAGATTTATTTTTGACAGTAAATGCCATAAACGGGAAAATAAATGTTGTTTTTCCTTTCCTTTTTATGTTTATCTTCCATTTGCATAATGCCAATTGTCGAAAATGGTCAAAATCGGTAGCCCACCTAAGGTTCAGACCGAAATAGATATATGACCTTGAAATCTTTTTTCTCAGACGTTCTGGAAAAAAATGGACCCCGGATTCGGATTCAGAACGTCAAAGTCCCTAGGAAACACATAGTCTGATCAAAACGCCATGACATTTTTTTTTTTTGTAAACCTGTGTAATCCATGCCCAGTATTAGACCACCGATGATGAAATTTAATCTGTACTAATCCTTGCCTATGTTAATATCCATCTCCAGTCTGCGAGTTTTATGGTTATATTATTGGGAAAAATATTGTCTATCCAGATCTTGTACGAAACTTTCTTTGATGAAGCTCCTTGTAGCTCAAGCATCAGTAATAGCCGTTATCAATCTGTTATCTAGAATTATACTTTGTTCCAATAATCGTGGCTTTCCTTCATTTCTAGTGGAGCTACTTCTATTGGGGTAGGTCTTGGATTGATGATCCCGTCAAAATTTTATCTTTGCGGTAGCCTTTTATTTTAATTTTGAAAAAATATTTGCTTGTATTTTTTTGCATTATGCTACTATTGCTTATGCCAATTTATAGTCAAATCGGATTCCATTAACAAATTTCTTGATCGTTTTGACATGACAGATATATTATCTTCTCTGAAGTATCTTGTCATCGAGCTTATAAAGATATAGTGTTTGCGATAAAATCGATAGAAAGTCTTCTTAAGTATTGCCATTGTAATTTGTTGTTGCGGTATCAACTCTTAATCTTTTAATAGTAATAGGTTTCTACTGTATTTTCAGGTGCCCGTAAGTTCTTCCTAGCGCTCTATGAATTTCATCGGTTCTTTTTCACCTTCATATTTCAGTGATCATTTCTCATCAAGGCTGAGAAATGTACTGGCGGAACAACTGGAAAGATTAATGTTGTTGTTCGGCTGTTTATGCTGGCTCTGATCTATGGGTCTAGAGTTGAGATTTTTTAATCATTGGAGCCATTTTACTTTGCAAAATCTTTAAATAGATTTTGTTCAGCTCCAGCTTCAGTGATTTGAAGTCTTTGTTGACGCCTCCAATGTATTGAAGAAGTCAGCGGAAAAGGTCTTTTAAATTTAAATCTTCTGCCAAATTTTATGCTGCCCCCAAGTTTTGTTTCGTGACATTTAATACGTTTTTAAGGTCATTATTTAAATATTTTTTATTTATTTTTTAATTGTAACAAACTACATTTTTGGTACGAATATTTTCTTTGACTTATTACTTAGTAAGCAAATACCAACAGTTATTACAAAAATAAATGATATAACAAATTATAAAACAAATCACCCTCTCAATATTGAAATGATAGTCATATCCACCATTGGGCTCAGTTATGATTCATAATTGTCAATAACAACAGAAAAAAAAATCAATAACAATTCAAAAGGATATTTTGTGCAATATTCTGTTGTCATAACTATCAGTGCTAAGGACATCACGTAATTATGCCTAGAATAATAAAAAAACCAAAGGAATCGTTTTCCGATATAATCTAAATAACACACAAGAATTGGAATAACAAGTAAGTGACAAAGATAGATGAAGAAAAAAAAAAACAAAGACTGAAAAAACAAACAGGCACATCCTGAAAGAAAATTGTCGAAAAGAATAGATTTGAAACTCATTTCGGGAAACAACAAATTACTGCTGAAGAAAACATTAATTTTGCATATGGTTTTCAAATAGAGCACACTAGCGTAGGTAATATTTTTCTACATTCGAGGATCAAAAGTTCCAATTGAGAAATCTAACAGTTCTAATTTATTTTCTGTTCCTTGAAGGATATCATTTATTCAATACCAAAATGTTCGAGAAGCGCCTTAGTCAATTAAATATGATGATGAACGGGAAGGTGATCACATCTGAGATTGAGAAAAGCAGACGTAATGTTTTAGAATACTTCTCATTTAGTTTGTAATTAATATTTAAGCTTGATAAAAATTTTTTAAAAGACAGTTTCTGAATTTGAATTATGAACTCTGCAAAACTGTAATACAAATTAAACTATAGTGCTGTAATAATAAGATGAGTTATGTCCAGTCAGCCTTTAAAGAAAATAAACAAACTTTATGGATTTGCTCGGTAATATCCAACTTTAAATACGAGTACAAACTACAAAAAAGCAATTATTTTGTCTTGCTAAAACAATTATTCCATACAATAGTAAAATGAAACCATAACGAATGATGGCGCACGGTCAGCGTAAAAAAGGACACCAGACAGACGTACGCTTGCATGTCCTGTGTATTTAAAGACAACAAACAATGACACAGTCAGCCAGTTTTTGTCCAGACATTAGATAGACAGACATACATATACATAAGAGCGACTGTCTAAATTGCTTGTGTGCCCAGTTTATTCGGTTTATTGAAGAACATCTGTTTTTATATTTCATGCAAGGGTAACAAAGACAATAACGACCAGACAGACAGATGAATGGGCAAACTGTCGAGTGACTAACTGCCGCACAACACAACACAGGGTGATTCTTATCTATCCCATAAGACTACGTATTTTATTTATGGTATTTAATTGTATTTGCCATAATGACGGTGAATGTTGACTGAATGTTTTCGGCTTGAGATTGCGTTCGATATGACGGAAGGCAGGGAAATTCAATGATCTGAAATTATGCTTACCTTCTGGGTTTACACAATGCTACAAAATTTGAAAAAACAAAATGATTAACATGAGTCTTGTGACGTTCAGTGAAAAGAGTTGAAAGTATGGATGAATAGAAGGATTGATAAATAGATGGATAAATAAATGATTGAATGGCTGAACGGATGAAGTGAACGATAATCGGATGGATAAATGCATGACTAACTTGATGAATGAAAAGATGAAGAAATGAGTGAAAGAATGAAATAATGGATGGATGAATAAATGTGGATGAATGTTTGAATGAATAAATGAATGAACGAATAAATTAATAAATGGATGAATGGATGTATGGAAGAATGAAAGGATGAATATGTGCGTTAATGTATGGATAGATGGATGAGTCAATGGATAAATTAATTTATGGCGAAATTGATGAATGAAGTAACAATTAAATTATTAAATGGATGTATCGATGGAAGAAATTAATGGGTGGATGAATGATTTACTGGAAGAATAAATATGTAGATTGCTTAAACGGTGAATAGATAAATGGATAAATGGATGAATGAAAAAATTTATAAATAAATAGATGGTTAAATGTGTAGATGGATGACTGATTAAATGGAAGGATAAATGGATGGAAAAAAAATTAAAGAATGTATAAAAAGATAAATGAATGAATAGATTGATGGAAGAATGAATGGGTTGAGGGATGAATAGACGGATAAGTGAATTAAAGAATGAATGGATAGATGCGTGAATGTATGAATGAGTAAATGACAAATGGATGGATGGATGAGTGAAACTATCGAACAATGAATGGATGGTTGAATGAATGAATAAATGAATAAATTATATGAATGCAGAATTGTTAATTGCATAAAAGGATGTACTGATCGTTGGATGAAAAATTTAATGAATAAATGGACAGATGAATGGATGAAAAGATGAGTGAATTATACATATATTAGTTGATGGATAGATGGATGAAACAACCAATGAATGAATGTAGAGTCAGTGAATGAAAGAATTAATGGATGGATGAATAGATAAATGCATAAATTAATAAAGGATAAATAAATTTATTGAATTTAAAAACTTAACATATGCTGCTTAGTGTAAATTGTAGGGTTTTTCTAACTTTTGTTTGAACTTGAATCATATTGCGCTCATATTGACTCCTAACCACACCGCGGGGGTGGGTGACCATTGTTGCGCTTGACCGCATAATTTTGTTACATTTACTGTGGTGGTATATGTTGTATACTGAAGGCAAAATGTAGTAATTTCATATAAGTGGTGAAAAATTGGGGAATCCCTTTGTAATTCTATGAATAAAACACACATACTTAGTTGGTTTGTTTGAGTTGGTATGGGGTAAAGTTTAGTTTTATAATAGAAATTCATTATATGATTTCATGGTCAATTCGCGCACAGACTTTGTTATTAATTTTAGTTCAGTGTCAAGGGTGACTTAATTAATTAAATGACTATTTTGATATATATGTAAGTGTAAGAGCAAGCAAAGGTTAGGATCCATTTGTAACAGTTTGTTGAGTTATTGCTGACATGGGTAATAAATTTGGATGTTTTTTTTTTTTCTTCTTTAACTACTCCTAGGAAATTTTAAAATTTCTCTTGATTTGAAAACGAAATGACAAAATAAAATTAATTACTTAATTATTGCAATAAAAATATATTATGACCTACTCTTAAGCCAGGAACATACATTATATAATGGAGATATACAGGGTGGCTGATTCGAAGTGTTACCAATTCAAAAAACTATATTTTTAGTTTCCATGCACAGATTTTATTGATCAAACGCTATAATCGTTGGGAAATGTTCAAATTTTAAGAATCTACTTGAGATTTTTGATATGGCCACCTTTGGCCTTAACTATGGCCCGTAGACGGTCGAAAAACGAGTCGCATGCTGCACGAATTTGATTTTGTGGATGTTTGCGCCATTCTCGTTGAAGGGCCACTTTTAGCGCATCAACGCTCTGGTATTGTTTAGTCAAGACCTTCCTGTCCAACATACCCCAGATTGAGAAATCCAGAGGATTCGCATCAGGCGAATTTGAGAGCCATTGTTGAGCAGAAATGAAGCTAGGAACGTTTTTTTCTAACCATTCTTGATTCACACGAGCTTTGTGTGACGGTGCCGAGTCTTGTTGGAATGTCCATGGCTTGCGACCGAAATGTTTGCGTGCCCACGGTAGTAAAGCACCCTCCAACACTGATTCACTATACACTTGGGCGTTTACTTTGACGCCAGCGGCCAAAAAAACGTGTAGTGAGCGCCCATCAACAGTCACTGCAGCCCATACCATCACATGCGGTGGTGCCTGCGTCCTGGTGGCCAAACGAACATTCAAATTTTCGTAGGACCTCTCTGTCAAGTAAACCCGATCATTTTGTTTGTTTACATATTGCTGGATACAGTAATTTTTCTCATCAGAGAAGACAATTTGTGACAGAAATCCGGCGGCATGCACGCGCAACAACTCCTTGGCTCTATCGTGCCTAACTTTTTTTTGAGCAGGAGTGAGATCATGCGCCTTTTGGAACTTGAGGGCCTTTAGTTCGAGCTTGCTTGACAATATGTGTTGCATTCGTTCACGCGATATTTTCAGCTCGGCAGCCATTTGTCTGCCACTGCGTCTCGGATTTCGCTCAATTCTGGCCTTCATCTTTCGAACCATTTCTGGTGATGTTGCAGTTATTTTCCGACCACCACCATGTCGTTTGGCAACGCTGCCGGTACCATTGTAACGTGTTATGGTCCGATACACAAACGTTTTATTCACTTTTAAATGTTTCAGCTCACGAACAATTGCTGGTTGCGATTTTCCAGCCAAATAAAGAGCAATCACGCTATTACGTTTGAATTCCATTTCGAAAATTTTTTATTTTCAATAAATTGACGCGCAAATGCTTTTGGTTACTTGTTGACAATAGAATGAACTACCATCATGCCAATTTTTAGACAGCTGTCATGTTCCATCTGTCAGATAAGATCTGAAGTTGGTAACAGTTTGAATCAGCCACTCTGTACACTTTTCTATTTTAGGGAGAAGAAACCTTTCTATCTTTTGGAATCAGAAAGTTGCTGAAATTATTTGAATTTTTGGAAATCTCGTTAATTCATTTGAATCTGGTAACGTCCGGAAACGAACTTTATCAGTGAATTATATAATTTTTGCAGTTTATTGATTTTAAATCAAAGTTTCAGAAAAATATTTTATATGAAATTAATAGATATAGCATGGTGCATAGAGTTCTGTCAAAGATTACCGAAAAACTGGGAGTCCTACTCGAAAAGCGGATCACAAGATACTCACCAATAAATGTTTTGTTTGAATGTTTTAATTTACAAAATCAACATACCTGAAAATAAGCAAAAAATTAAAATATCGTTAGTTATCACTTTAAAATTATGTCTTTTCATTAAATAAATAACTTCCTACTACTTAAAAAGAGAGAAAATTAAATACGATCTGATCATAAACAAAATATAAATCCGTAAATTCGACTGAAGATTCCATATGGTTATGGATAAAACGTATCGAAAAACCGATTTTTTGGTTTTTTTACCTATGCATTTTTGCAATGTTTTTGTAATGTTGATGTTTTTCACTCAAAAAGATGGAACAGTAAGCTCACACCACAATACCACTTGATACATGATTTGTTGGTAGCTAGTTAAATCCTTCTACGCAGCATAGTTTTCAGATAAAATGCTTTTCTCAAAGCAATAATTCAAAACTTTTATCTTCAAGTCTGATACACAACCCATAGATTTTAAAACAAAGTGGCTTAATTTACACTGATACGCATCCTCGTCATAAATCAATGCTCTTCAATGCACTATTTTTAAGTCTCATAAATGTTACCATAACGCATCAGTGTAAAGTGTGGATTCCAGAGTACTTCCTGAACAAATACTACTTTTATAAAAAAAAAAATCTTAAAATTTACCTCAGTATTGTTCTTATCTGCCAAGATTATGAATTAATTGCTCCAGTGTCTTTTCAATTCAAAATTTTTTGCAGTATTTAGATATGTATGTGGAAGTCAATATAAACATGGTGATAATAAAAACCGACTTTTCGCATTATAATCAACATTTGAAGTCAGGTTATTAAATGTGTTTTAAAATTATTCGCTTTTAAGAGATCAAGAATATTCTATAGTTTACTTAAACTTTACTGCACTGCAATCAAACTGTTACTTAAATGGCAGCGATAAATGGAAAACTATCCATGGTTATAGCGAGAGATACATATGGGCACGGCCACATATCATATTGCACATATCTCGTCAAAATATTTAAAAATCACAATTTCTTAAAAGCATAGGTATCTTAAAGCTCTCTGGAACAAAGTTTTTGACTATCACTTGTGGCTTTGGAGTTATAAGAGTATAAGTGTCGTTGGTAAATTTTGTATGTGAGTTTTTTGGTCAATGCACATTTTCGAAAATGTCTGCAAATCTAGTAATGTATTTTTCCGACCATATCACGCTTCATAGCTAAAACTAACCAAGTCTTGTTATATCGCTTCAAAAATAGCGAAAAACCGTGTTTTTAGCACTTTTAATTTAAGATAGCTCGAAAAACAAACGTGATACTGCCGGATTCAGAATCAGCATCGACATATACATCGAAAATGGCTATTTTAGTTTTTGTTCGATTTACTTATTTTTTGATTTATATATGATATATGATGACATGAAAATTATCTATTAACCCATTTTGCCCAATAAAAAAAGAAGTGCCAAGGTTTCGATTTTAAAAAGCATTACATTTCACTCAGGAGATTTAGGACTATTGATTTCAGGTAAAAAAAGAGTATCCTACCCATTAAGATATCTTATTTGAACACCGTGGAACAGTCTAAGCATCGAAAAAGATGAAAAATATGTGAAATTTTAGTAGAAAAATGTAACTTATGATTTTTGATTAAAAAATGTTAGTAACGTTACACTTATTTAGTGGCTATGATCACCATGGTAGATACTCTATTTAAATAATTTTAAAAGGTAATCAGAACAAGACTAAAAATACTCGAAAAAAATTAATGCATTTGAATACTTTGCCTGCAAGAAACTTTTTAATATATTTCGTTGATAACGTTACACTATTTTTTGCGTTACAATTCATTGCCAGAAGCAGAAAGAAAGACCTAATTTTTATATATAGTAGCGCACAATTTAATTATTATGGATAGCCTTATAATAAAATTATAATGAAATTCTGGAAACAGTAAAAAAAAACTTAAAATAACTGTAAAAAACAGGACAAGATTTAAAACACATGACATGACACACGCGATCTAGTGCAGTTCACAAAAAATGCACCATTGATACTGCAATTAAAATTAATTTTTTAATAATATTTTTAAAATTAAATTTATGTTAAACCAATAAGCGTAAAAAAACAAAACACTATGCTGTTAACGTTTTTTTTTGTAGCACAAACAGGTAGACAACTTTAACCAGAGCTTCATGTGAATTTCAAACAAATTGCATTGTTTTTGTCGGTGTACTCTACTAATTGTGTGTGTTTTACCACTTAGCATTTTTTAGTGCACTTTAATGTAATTTCTCATGAATTTTTTCAAGTGGAATTTGTGTGCATTTTTTAACGTTTAATATAACAAAGTGTTATTAAGGCGCGAAATGGAGAGTTAATTAATGCTTTTTCAAGTTCCAGGGTTTTGTTGTTGCTCAATAAAAACCAACGCAACTTAAAATTTGATGAAATTTGAAACGCATGTTGTCCACAACTTCAAATGAGGTTAATTTTTGAGTAACTAAGTATATATACTACATCAATAAGAGTAAATAGCGCATTTCGAACTTTAGTTTTTGTGACAACTTCAGTTATTGCACACGCCCTCGTTAAGCCGTGTGTGTACTGTATTCAAACAACAAGTTACTATGTATGTTAAATTCAAATTTATTGTTCTTCAAATCCAACTGCAATTCCTTTGATGAATTCAGCATTAAATCCTCCACAACTGGTTGGTTATCTTTCTTTCCTTTTTTACTTTTTGTGACAGAAAAACCCATACAAAACGGAAATTGTCTCAACTAAGCGCATTGAAGCCAATAATTTTTCTACAGCTCGCTATGTCCTGTGAAAATACCTTTCTCTCTCTTTCTATCTCTCCTTAGCATTTTTTGATCCTTTACATTTTTGTACTCGCCATATAACGATGATGACAAGGAAGTAAGCAAGCAACACGCTAAGAGCCATAACAAACCTGCCAATGTTAATACGGTTCGCTGCACCACCAACATCATATAACGAAATGTTGAAGTCAAGCGACCATCAACATCCAACAATCAAGCCAACTTATCAACCAAGCATCTAAATGCGAGTCCTTTTTACTTAGCGCTACTCAAAAAAAAAGAAAAAAAAAACGGAAGGATTAAAAAGTCAATATCACCCACTACTACTCACTTACTCGTCGTTGTATTAAGCGATGGACATGAATATCAACAAAAGCAAACATCATACATACAAACGTTACCACATGTGACATACACTTACATACTTACTCGAGCATGCAAACGTTCTTAGGATACGCAAAAGGGTGGGTCATATAAAATGTTTGTTTAAATTGAGAAATTATGTAAGTGCTAACTAATTCTTTGGCAACGGTAGAGATACAATTTTTCCGACACTTTTATGTGTTACTTTTTTTGACACTTTTCGTTACCTTTCAAAATATGTCGGTAACAATACAAGCAACTTTTATGATATTTGGACACGGAGAAACAAAAGAGTTTATACTACTTTATTTCTAGTAAACTTTACTAGAATTTCAAGACAATACAGCTCCCCAATGAAATAAATTTTACATTACTATTTTAGTAAATTCAAAGTTTTCGAATAACCTTACAGTACACGGAAAAAAAATTGGAACGTGTTTTTTGTTTCTCATAAATTTTAACAGAACTTCAAGTCAGAATACTGACAACTCCCTTCCCTTACTGTTTATGTCAATTCAGAATATATGCATGCTAGTAATTTTTTTGACAAAATTGACATGATAGGTACTTACCTTACTGTAAAGTTCATATCAAAAAAAAAAAAAACAACGCAACGACCGCTCTAGAGTTCGAACCTTGGTCCGTCCGTCTGACAGATAGAAACATATCCTCTGCACCACTGGCGCTTATGATAAAAGTTATGCAATTTGTATATAAGGCAAATGACTGTCCAAAAAAAGACATTTTAACTAGAATTTTAGAATCAGAATGGTTATATATTTTTATGAGATTTACCTAAAGTCCAAACACAAAAAATTATAAAGTCAAAATTAAAATTAAAATTAATTTAAAATGGTTACACATTTTTTTGGCTGAAAAAAGAATTTACTGTACATGTAGTCAAATGTAGGGAATTTGAAGTAAATATTACTTTAAAATTGCACTATATTTTACTTGTAAATATTACTTTACGGAACCATCAAATAGTTCATATGTAAGGTAATTTATGTTTAAAATTTATTATAGATTTTTCTCCATGTAGGTAAAGTTATTTTTTTTTAAATTTAAGTGATATTTACATTACTGTAAAGTAAAAAAAGGATACGAACCGACCGCACTAGAATTAGAACCGGGATCCGTCCATGTGATAGAAAGAAACATATAATATTTACTTACAATTACAAACTGTTTAGACCTCTAAACCACTGACCCATATGATGAAGAGGTATAAAATTAGTATATTTAGGAAATGTCTGGCCCAACATAAAACTTTTGACTAGAATTTTAATGTAAAAATTGCAATATTTTTTTCCGGCGGAGTGCATAATAAACTCTACTTTTAGGAAAATGTAGCCAATTTAGAGAAAATACTACTTTATTATTTCACAATAATTTATTTGTATGGCGACTCATTTTTCGATCCTTTTTTGGCAGTTTTGGAACTTTTCGTTATATCTCACAAACTATGCAAGATGTTTTGTTGAAATTTTGTGGGTGGATGCCGAACATGAAAACCGTACCATTCGCTTTTTTATGTGTAGCCTATACATATATTTTGTTGTTCTATAGTAAAGATTTTCAACACTTATTTGCAAATATGTACAATAAATCAATTTAATATGGAAACACCCTAAAATACAGCTACTTTTCCACGTTACATTGACAACGAAGTCGTAAAAGGGTTTTTAGTACATACAACGGGTATTTGAAAACATCACTTTTAAGCTGACATGCTTAAAATTTACAACATGATTTGATGTTGTTGTTGTTCCGCTTGTAATATTCCCAGCACAAGTAGCAGAGTTGTAGGTTCCAGCCCCTTGCATTACAAAAAAATACGAACTTCATGACACTAAAAAACCAAATCCCAATTTAACCCACCAATCCACCCATTGTACAGTGAAAATATTGTGAAAAAAGTGAATTCTTTTTTTACACTTGAGCTCCACACTAAGTGATACGTGACCTCATCACGTATTTATCGAAATGTTATAAATTGGTTTTTATCATCAATAACAGTAACAGGTTTTTGCGTAGATTTAACTGTGTGCGTGTGTGTGTGTTATCCTTACAGACCAACACCTGCGCGCATGTTGTAGGTTTTTCTTTGATGCTGACACATTGTCAAAATTGGGCTTCATTCAGTAGGTTCAAGAACAAATTGAAATCAGTGGTTAGCAATCTTTTTTTTTTACTTACAGGAGTTGGTCTCTGCTGGAATCAAAAATTTCCAATTAATTGAAGGGTTCCAAATCTACTTAATATCGATTTTAAACTATAAAGCTCAAACTGTTAGGAAAATATTCGCTTGGTGGATTCGTTTAGAATGTTTTAGTAAAGTTTAGTTTAGTTTATAGTTTAGTTTATAGTTTAGTTTATAGTTTAGTTTAGCTTATAGTTTAGTTTATAGTTTAGGTTATAGTTTAGTTTAGTTTAGTTTAATTTAGTTTAGTCTAGTTTAGTTTAGTTTAGTTTAGCTTAGTTTAGTTTAGTTTAGTTTAGTTTAGTTTAGTTTAGCTTAGTTTAGTTTAGTTTAGTTTAGTTTAGTTTAGTTTAGTTTTGTCTAGTTTAGTTTAACTAAGCTTAGCTTAGCATAGTTTAGTTTAGTTTAGTTTAGTTTGGTTTAGTTTAGTTTAGTTTAGTTTGGTTTAGTTTAGTTTAGTTTAGTTTAGTTTAGTTTAGTTTAGTTTAGTTTAGTTTAGCTTGGTTTAGTTTACTTTAGTTTAGTTTAGTTTAGCCTATTTAAGTTTAGCTTAGTTTAGTGAGTTTTGTTATCATTTAATGAATATACATAATGGAAAATATTACTCATTTATCTAAAAAATTTGAATTTGTTACAGGTAAACTTTAAGAATCACTGAAAAGTCTAAACAAAGTATAAAACCAAGCATCCTAAGTTATCAAACCCACAATGTTTCATAAAGGCTATATATAAAAATTTATGAAAGGCTTACAAATTGTTATATGCTTAAAAATTTTGAGCACATAATATGCTTAGCTGCTAAAAGGACCCTACGATTAGCATAAGCTAATGTAAAATGTAATGGGCGATACATTTGCTCCTTTCAACTTAAAAGAAAAATAGAAAACCATGATATTATGAGGCAATTGATTGTTATGCTAATAGTTTTATTGTTACTAGCGTAGGTCGCATACAATGCTATTGATCTTGCGTACGCAGGACGAAAAGGACTGAATTTAAAACACACACACATGCATACATTATTATTTTATGCATTTGTTAATAACTAATAAAATGAGTGATTATGTTAATATTTAATGAGTTAATCAGCATATGAAGTGTGCGTGGGTAATAGCAGCTGTATTTGTGACCAATAAATTGATAGCAACTGATGAAAGGATAAAATGTATTAACATACATTATATTCGCAGGCACAGAGGGAGGTTTTTCAAATGATAACAATTCTGGGATAGATGTTTAATTTTTATATGTATTTTTTACTTCTAGTATATGTAAATGCTTATATGCAAACAAAAAGACAACTGTTAAGTGACAAATTTATTAGACTGTCCCAGTCGTTTATTCAGACATTAAAAATATTTCCTATTAAATCACTTACAAGTTGTTGTATGAAAACATTCAATAAACATGGAAAAATTAATTTGCTTACTAACCATTTTCTGCTCTTTCTGACGTCGCACTATGGTTTTTTTTTGGACTAAAAAGTGCACACAAATATAATTCACTACAAGGACCCTTTTTTTCAAAAAAAATCAAATGCAAAATTAAAGATTATACATTGAGCTATCTGAAAAGATGCCCGCTTTTTCTAGCATTTGATCCACAAATTAGGGACAGAGGTCGAAAACTCATAAATTTTGAAAAAAACGGTTTTTCTGTTTAAAAATGTTAGTCGCACTAAACGCAGGAGTGATATTTGAATAAATTTTTATGTATTCAATCAAATCATAGAAGATGAAATCAACTCGAAGTGAAAATGCGCGGTGCCACGCCCCAAAAACAAATTAGTCTTATTCGTCATATCTCCGAAACTATTAGACGCAGATAGATAAAATTTGGTATGTTTGTAACAGGCACAACAAGAAAAAAAATCCACTGAAAAAGTGGGCGGTGCCACGCCATACAAATATAAAACTTATCTTATCTCCGAAACTGTTAGAGCTATCGGGCTGAATTTTGGTATATATATAAAAGGTAGTAAGTGAAATAACATTTACTGAAAAAAAGGGCGGTACCGCACCCAAAAATGAACATATCCTTATTACTTGCCCCTCTGCTCTATAGAAAACAAGTTCATTCATATAACTCTGCCTGTGGGCGTGGCACCACATATTTTTTGAGCAGACATTATTTGTCTTGATAACTTTTATATATGAACCGAATTTCATTCACATGAGTCAAATAATTTCGGAGATATGATGTGTTTTATATTTTCAGGGCATGGCACCGCCTACTTTTCTAGTAAATATTATTTTTCTCTGTGCCTGTTACAAACAAACCGAATATTATTTATCTGCGTCTAATAGTTTCGGAGATATGATGAATTTGTTTTTGGGGCGTGGCACCACCCATTTTCACTTTGAGTTCATTTCATCATAATTGATTTGATTGAATACATATAAATTTATTTATATATCACTCCTGCGTTTAATGCGACTAACATTTTTAAGCAGAAAAACCGTTTTTTTTTTAAATTTATGAGATTTCGACCTCTGTCCCTAATTTGTGTATCAAATGCTAGAAAAAGCGGGCATCTTTTCAGATAGCTCAATGTATAACCTTTAATTTTGCATTTGATTTTTTTAAAAAAAAAAGGGTCCTTGTAGTGAATTATATTTGTGTGCACTTTTTAGTCCAAATAAGACCATAGTGCGTCGTGTAATTTACAAAAAAGTGAAAAATGTTCCACTACCCGAAGAAATTTGATCAAACTCTTTTGGTGCACAATTTTCTAATGAGAACATCTCGAATCCAGAACTAAACCGTAAAATGACTGCTATTGCTATGCGAAAATAATAGAATGAGTTACAATAGCGGGGCGATGCGCAACAAAGGAAAAACAAAAAATTTTGCTTGTGCCGTATATTTGTTTTTCTTTTTGCTGTGATTCTCAACAACTCTACGCCAAAAGTTGAATATAATATGCTGCAAAGTTCTTCTGGATGTCGGCAAATGCATCTGATGATGTAATTGTGGTGATCATTGAAATACAAATTATACTATAGCTACAATTATTACGTATGTATTACGAGTATAGCAACCAATACTAAATAACCACTATGGTTTTGATATGCTCAATTTCATTTAACTCAATCGAAATCTTCTCTTAATAATACACATCTATACGTCAACAGCTGCAATTTAAGGGATTTCAATCCCTAATTTGATATTATTAATTTCAAATAGAGTATTTGAAAGTAATAAGTAATTGATTTTCGCGCAACATCAAAAATATTTTTGTTGTATTCAAACAATTGGATTCAAAATTTCACAGTGTTTTGAAGTTTTGTCGCATTATTTTGACCCCTAGAGAAACTGATCTTAAAACAATTAAAATTTTATATTTTTTATTTATACCATAATTTCATTCTCATACTTTCGAGATATCAAAACAATCAGCTTTATTTATCGCAAGGCTCCAACATTTCCCATTGACAAAGCATAATGAAATTTAGTCTGTTTACATCGACGTTTGTTTGACGGAGGCGGCGGGCTATCACCCATTTAACTGTCTGACTCTACGTGTGGTATTACGAGTAGAATCAGCAGCATTGGCGAAAATAGCATTGTAAACATACAAAAAAATGCAGTTAAGTTTTAAAAGGTGTTTATTTTCCCCGACATTTATTCAGCTATAAAACACAGTGTGTTACCATCGCATATTAAATGTGGAAACATATGTATGATATAAAAAGTGTTTTACCCTATTTAAGAGTAAATTCCTATTTTGAATATTTTTTTCTGTTTTTGTGCACATATTTGCATTAATGGTATCATTTATTATTATTTGAAATAATTTTTATTTTTTTTTTTTGCTTTTTAAGTATACATATGCATATGCATTTTAAGGACATTTTAGCTATAAAATGTCATGCAGCAAAATTTAAACTTTTTTACAATGCGAAAGTCAATGCAGCACGTTATCCTGGGATATATTGCATACATGTATGCATGTAAATATGCGCATCGATATTAATAAAACGGCATTAAAACAAAGGTGGCTGTAACAACAGCTGACATATGTACTGGTATGCATATATGCAAAATTTCCCTAAAGCGTAAAATTTATGACAAATGTTAAATATTTGATTTTTATATTCAGTAGCATAAAATTGGCATCAGTCAAAGTTGTATTGTGAACATAAAATCATAGATTTATTCGAAACTAAAATTTCAACTTTAAATTTAACATACGAAATCGATGTCGCGTCATGACGCTCATATTAAAAGGGCTCTTCTCAATAGTTTCATTTCTCCAAAGGAAATTCAAATGAAGAAGGGTAATTTATGCATTCCATTTAAAAATTATAAAAAACCTTTTCAATAAAACAAAGGTAATGGATTTGTGATGATTAAAATTGTGAACATGTCCCCAAAAAAACTGTCTAAAATATTAACATATTAGGCTGTTTCAAGAGAAATGACGATTTTTGAAAATTCCACAATTATCCCCGAAAATCTGCAAGCTAAGAACAAAAAGCGAGCTGAGAATTCTTTCAATACTTTTGAAGGACATAGCCGCTTTATGTACAATTACGGCTTAATACGGTTGTTAGTGATGAGCAAAATTAGTCTTGGTCTTGATACTTGGTATTTTTGCAAGACCAAGACGCTGATATCATTGCATGACCAAGACCAAGACTGCTATAATTACAGTGTAATTTAGCGTTTTTTGAAATGCTCATAACTCAGTCAACAGTCAACTAAATCCTGAAATTTTTTTTAAAGTTTGGTTTTTTCGGAAATTTAAAAAAAAAAAATTTAAATAACCTTTTTATTAAATGTTTAACTAAAAAGTTTAATTGCTACTATATTTTTATTAATGATTATACTCTTTGATTTTTAAAAAAAAAAATCTAAAAAAACTAATGAATTTGACAAATTTTAGGACAATGTATTTTTAGAATAATGGAATCTATTTTGTTAAAATTTTTTAATTTACAAAAAAGTGAGTGAACGAGCACTAAAATATTCTTCGTTGCCGGAAGAGGGTAAAATTGTGTTTTTTTTTGAACGAACCGTTTTGGAGATATTTTGAAAAAACGGTTTTTTTCTAAATTTCAGGTTTGTTAAAAAAATATCTCCTAAACTAAAGGTCATACGAAAAAAAAAAAACAATGCAAAGCTGATAGTACAAGTAATTTCCTATAAATAAATATTTTTACTTTAAACGTGTGATTCACCGTTCATGAGTTATCGTTATTTTAAGCCATTTACAAATTTTTTTAAAATTTTGAATAAGGATATCTCCTGAGTTATTAGTCGTAGCAAAACAATAGAAAATTTTATAGAAAATTTTATAAGCAACAATATATTTTTCTCTAAATGTAACCGTTGAATAGATATTTGTAGAGAACTAATTTTGGACGGCATTTTATCAATATGGCGGCGCGAGCGAACACGATTCGAGGTAGCAAAGTTGAAATTCTGAAAGAGCAATCGAAATCTATAAAATAACTCATTTGCAAAAATCCCGCAAAACTTTTCTGGTAGAACACCAAATGACTGTAATTTATTTAATATTTTAATTCAATTTAAGAAATGAGTTTGTTTTTACTTTTGATTCATGTTTTTAAAAACTTTCGAAAAAACAGATTTTTCTTTTGTAAGGCTCAAAAATAAAATTATATAAGTAGGTATAATAAATCAATTTTTCTAAAAAACTCTCTATTATTTCTATTAGCATTCCTTCTTCATAGCATAACCCTATTCTGTCAGGTATCAAACTGTTTTTTTGTTTTGGTTAGCAGCCCTCTACCGCACAAATTGCGGAAAATTCAAATCTTGCGTGAGTTATCGAACATACTTATATGTATCTCTAGAGCAAAAAATCATAGGGACATGACGATTACAGCAAAAAAAAAGAATATTTAAATTTTATATTTTTCAATAAAATCCTGAAAAAATTGTCTAATCTCCAGTTAGGTTGTTTTGTCAAAAATCCGCAGATACGTTATGTTATTACTAAATTAAGGCGAAATTGCAAAAATTTATTTTCATGAAAAATTTGGAAAAAATAAATGAGTTTTGCACACAAGTTCCACTTGGACAATTGTTAAATTTACCTATAAAAATTTCCCCTCTAATTTTCTACCAGCTGACTTTAAAAAAAAAAAAAAAACCAACTTGAAAGTTACTTTGATCGTTAATTTTTAACAAATTCGTGGATGCTACCAATCAAATATTATTGCTGTACATCAAATATTAATAACGTTTTCAGTTATATTTATTAATATTTTCATATATTTTCGTTTATGAGAAAATTTCTTTGCTATATTTCTTACATCAAATAAAAATCCAATTTAAACTCAAATGCGAAAAAAATAAAGGCTTTTAAAAGTCTGTAGTATAATTAAGCATAATCTATAGAAACTTTAAGTAAGACACCAAACAGTGCTGACACATTTTAAATGCTTTGATGTATACGAGTGCTTGGATCAAATTTATGTCACAGGCGCATTAGTAATTTGCTTCTAATTAATTATTTAAAATTTAACCCAAAAGTTTATTTTTCTCTGCTAAACAGTATTTAATTAATATTATATTAAGTGGAGGCTTAAAGACTCAAAGTAGGATTTTATTTTTTATAGTTTAAGTTAGCAAATTCCTAAATAATTTGGCATTGCTTGAATATTAATTATAAATAAATGATTTAAAGAACAAATTTAGTAGAGAATATTTTATTACAAATAATTGAAAGTCATTCTTTGATTTTTATTCAAATACCGCTAAAATTATAGTTCCACATTACTGCAATTGTTACATTTTATGTTAAATTCAAACGATTTAATGCTTACGTGTTCTAGATAAAAACTTTGAATTAACATTTAATTGACACAAAAAAGAGTACATGCTTACATACCCCCATAGTACCTTATATAAGTACTATGCGTTTGCACGTAACTAAATTTTATATTGATTTCCAATTGAAGTCTTTACACACTCAGTAATCAAATCTGATTAACTTGAGGTCTAAAGAGAACACAGAAAATGCATATTTTATCAAATGCTGAAAGTTTTTTTTTAGAAAAGTAATTACGTGATAAAATTACTTTGGTCAAATTTAATAAAACTCTATAAATCTATGATAATAAAAATAATTGAGGAAATATTAAGAAAATTTTCTAAAAGTTTCACTTTTAACTAATTTATTAAAGAAAAAAAGCATGAATAAAGCAAGTATATTCAGTGTATATAATACACAGAAAGTTACTTATTTAAGAAAAATGTAAAGAGTGAAATGTTTATAAATAAGAAAAAATAGAAAATTTATTATTTGACAGGTTTAGCAGATTTGCATATAAGAAAAAAATAAATACTTTAACAGGAAATCTTCTTAATGAAAAACTTAGTAAGGGTGTTACATTTGACCTTGATTTTAAAACTTTTGCTTACATGGGAATTGCCACGCCCTCTTGTCCGTGGTCGGCTAGTTTTAGCGCAGAGTTTGCTTTCACTATTTTTACTGCCTGAGTGAAATTTAGTTGGATTATTTCGAAAAACGCTTTCTATATAGCATTTTGAAACTTTTGCTTGTATAGGAGGTGCCACGCCATCTTGTTCGAGTTTGCTTAGTATTTGCTCAGGCTTGCGCTTACCGTCCTTAGTATTTATTTGTGTTGTGGTTGCATTTTGAAAATATTTTTGGTAAGAGCGGTAGGCGTTGACCGATTTGGTCATTTCGAGCTAACTTTAACAAAATTTTAAACGGGCACAAATATAATGATGTTAGATATGACAAGACATGTACCAATGGTGGAGTTTGTCTGCGATATTAAATTTGTTCCCTTGTTTGATGATTTTGGTGCATTTGCCGTCAATATTCACTATGAAATATGCTACTTCCTCAGTTTGACTAATAAAATTTGAAGACAGTTGAAAAGTTTGACATTTGTTGTGTTTTTATTTTGTTGTTGTTGAAAATAAGTGAGACGCAAAATAACGGTTTTTCCGTGGAACCACCCGCAACATTCAGTAATACATTTTTTCCTAAAAGTGAGCTATTCTTAGTATGATCAGCTACGATTTTTACCTTGGAAAATTCTTCCAAGTTTAAAAAATATTCTGCAAAAATCTAAAAATTGGAGAAAAATGTCTAGAAATTACTTTTAATTGAATATCTCCCATATTATCTATACAGTGTATATTATACACAGAAAGTTACTTATTTAAGGACACAAATTTCTGAAGTAAGACATCTAAGAATTTAAACGTAAAAACGTAAAAAATGATTTGAAAAAAATCATTTTTTTGTAGCAACTAGTAAAACATAGACCAGGGAATAAAATAGTATTATTTTTTTGGACCAAAATTTTTGATTTATTATTGAAATTCACTATTCCACTCATAGAAAATTATAAAAATATGTGGACACTCTCCACATGTCTAGAAACTATATCCCAGAAAAAAAATGGGGTAAGCGATATTAGTGCAAAAGTTATTATGAGTATTCCTTAAATCGTTTAAATACCTCGAAAAAATCGTAAACTCGTAATATAAAACTTTCAAAACTTGTATTGATTTTGACAACTATTACAAATTTTCGAAGTTTTCGAGGCATTTGTATGTTTTAAGGAATACCCTCATTAACAATATAGGGTGCCGTGCAATTCCTTTTTCAGTAGTAGTGAAAAACAAGCCATCTTACGAGAAAAGTGTGGAAGGCATAAAATACTAAGAAATACGGGTGAATTTTTTCAGAATTTATAATTTTTTATAAATTGGCCCAAAAAAAAAAAAAAATTACAAAAAATTCCAAAAAAGTCTCACGTATACCTTTGATGGTTCTAGCTATTTTATGCTATAAGCACTTTTTTCGTAAGATGCCCTGTTTTTCTCTACTGAAAAAAAAAATTGCACGGCACACTATATTATTCATAACTTTTGAACCAGTTTCGATTACCCCAATATTTTTCTGAGATATAGTTCATAGACATGTGGAGAAATTCAATAAATTTTTTATTATTTTCTCAAAGGCGGAGAAGTTGTCTTAATTTGTATTTATTTAAAATAGGGATTTTCAGTAATAAATGAAAAATTTTGGTTAAAAAAAAAATAAAATTTTTGTCCTATATTATTGGGTGTACAACTTAAAAACCGGAATTTGACGGTGGATGTCCGTACTAACAAATATCGTGAAAGCTCGAACTTTATATATATGTCATTTTGAAGGTACATTTG
Source organism: Calliopum simillimum (assembly GCA_951812925.1). Classification (NCBI taxonomy): domain Eukaryota; kingdom Metazoa; phylum Arthropoda; class Insecta; order Diptera; family Lauxaniidae; genus Calliopum; species Calliopum simillimum. The sequence continues at coordinate 46,663,552 of OX638369.1, forward strand.
ACAGCTGTCAAAATCAGTCAACAAAACAATTTTATCTTGTGTGCATCATTATTATTTTTCACGATGAATAACTTCGAAAATTGGAGAAAAAGACAGCATTTGCGGGGGGGTTCTAGTGGGTCATTTTTTTGCGAAGAAAACAGCTGCCGAAAGTCATCGCATTCTTGTAGAAGTTTATGGGGACTATGCTCCAGCTGAATCATGCTGTCGTGAGTGGTTTAAAAGTGGTTATTTTGATGTCAAAGACAAAGAACGTCCTGGTCAGGACCAGCTAGGTGTGATCCATTATGAGCTGTTGCCAGGTGACCAAACCATTAATGCTCAATTCTATCGTCAACAATTGATCCAACTGAAGCAGAAAATCCAGGCAGAGCGGCCAACGTATGCGACCAGACATGAGTCAATCATTTTTCACCACGATAACGCTCGGCCACATATTGCTGCCCCAGTCAAAAATTACCTGAAAAACAACGGATGGGAAATTTTGCCTCACCCGCTTTATAGCCCAGACCTTGCACCATCAGACTACCATTTGTTCAGATCAATGCAGAATGCCCTATCAGGAATACGCTTCACTTAAGTTCAAGATATCGAAAATTGGCTCGATAAATTTTTGGCCGCCAAGCCGGCGCAATTTTTTTGGGATGGAATTCATAAATTGCCTGAAAGATGGGGAAATGTTGTAGTTTCCAATAGACAATACTTTGAATAAAATATATTGTAACATTTTTCCACAATAAAGCATCAAATTTCGCTAAAAAATTCCGGTTTTTAAGTTGTACACCCAATACATGTTAGAAAATTATTGCTAAAGAATGTGTTACTCCACAAAATAGATAGATCACAGTTTTTTATAATGCGAGTCACCGTTTCTGAGATATTCCTAGTTTGATCATCTAAAAAGCCTTAGATGATAGAACTTTTAATAAATATGAAGTTGGAAGAAGGGTTCAGATCCCTCTAGGCAACGCCTGTTGGGAAGTGGAGAAATCGTATCTTTTGATGGCATATAAAATATTGAAAAATCTTGAACTTAGTGAATCGAGCGAAACGGATACTTTTTTAACTTTATTTACAGGATAAAGCACATGCATGAATATCACACTGTATTTTTGTAAATTTAAATTAATACTTTGATAGTTCTCTAAGTGTAGATATAACAATAGGGAAATTCAATATTCCATGGGGATGAAACTAAAAGGAAAAATATTGCTTTTACTAGTGCATATAATTAAGAGGATTGCGTCGTAAAAAAAAAAGAAAAAACAAAACGAACTTTATTGATTTTATGAGGCACTGTCATGGCAGCGGAGCACCGTTCAGTTCAGCATTGAAATGCATTTTACAAGAAATCGCTTTGAGAAAACATTGCACAGTTTATTGAACTGTAAAATTATGAGTGGAGGAAAACTTCTTTACAATTATACGCTGTTTCTTTTGTCGCGGCATAAGATGAAATTAATTATTTTTTATTGCAATTTTCTGCGCAATTCTTCGTCAAATTCTTTGTAAAAGAATTTTCCCAATTATTGCATTTGTCGACTTTATGTATACATTGTAAGTAAGTTATTCTGCACACAAACTTTATAAACAAATTGAATACTACGTCATGTCGAAACATTTTGTTAGTAAACACAAAATTTAAGATACAAAATAAAACAAGATATTTGACATTTCCCATCTAAGCTTTGGCTTATGTATCGTCGCATGAACGTGTGTATTTTGGTATTTTTTGGCCTTTGCGTGCACACCGCCATTAATCTATGTTTGGCCTTTGTATGGTGTATCCGTGGGATTTGTGAGATTACTGCGGCATTATGTGGAGTAGTAATTATTTTGGTAGAAAAGAATCTTGTCTAGAGAGAATTGAAACTCTTTTTTCGTAATGCTGTTTTCGAAAAAAATATCACTTTAGAAATTTAACTTACCTCAAGAGTGTATAGATTTAATGTAGAAAATTTTTAAAACATAAAAATCTTACCTGAAAAAAAAAGAATAATTTCATTAGTGAATAATATTACCTAGATAATATTTATTATAGAAAATACTAAGATTTGGATATTCTTAGCTCTGGAAAGTTGTGCATTAAGCTTTTGTTTTAACAGCTTATCTTCAGGGATGCACATTAGACTGATTGAAAAAAAAAAAATTGGAAATTCTGTAATCCTCTCTAACAATCTCAAAGATCTTGTCTAGAAAGTGAACTGAGAATTTGTTTTTAGATTTTTGAAGATCATTTTGAACTGACCCCAAAAAGCAGATTTCCGCCAAGCCGTTGAGGTGGCATTTAAGAGTCTTAAGTGAAGAAATTTAAACAGTAAATTCAACTATCGAGAAGGATATTTTTTTTTTAAAACAATTATTTTATGTTTTGATGAGTAGGAGAAGATATTTTTACTATCCCTAAAAATACAAATGTATAGTACTTCTCTTTTCATTTTTTTCGGTAAAAGGTTTCATTTCCCAAAAAACACATATACATACGTCGTATTAATTAAAATGAACCGATGAAAAATCTAAAGAATTTATTTCAACTTTTTAATTAAGCAAAGAGGGAAAATTCAAAAAAAAAAAAAGCTGAGAATTAACATTGATTTCTCATTTTTCTTTTAACTCTAATAGATATGTTCCTACATAAATGTAAGCGACTGCCAGTAACTCATTGGGAATGCTATCAACACTCGACTTCCATTCAGTAGCACTAAGGCAGATGGCAACATCGCACGACACGACACAAGAAGTGAGGCTGGTAGCGAACATACATCGCAAATGAATGAATCCCTAGATGAAACTTAATATGTCTCCCATGTCGAATGTCAAATAATTAAAAGTGGAAACTGTCATAAGTCATTTTTCGACTAATACACACAGCAGATACACGCTCCCTCGTAGTTTTTATTTCATGTGCGAGTTATTCTCTTTTCCACTCTTTTTTTTCTATTCTCTATGACGCCTACTGACAAATAAAACTGTCAGTTTTCATCTATAGTAAACTTAACAGTACAACATAACCGCATAGGAGTTGATGCTCTCTGAATTAAGTGGGATTTTTTTTTGATGTGAATGCAGTCAATAATAAATTCCAGCCGGTGCGTAACTTTCCGTTCGGGGGAAATATCGAACTAATGAAAAACTATTGAAAACTTCTCGTCGTTTCATCAATATTTTTCATTTCATTTCTATATTTTTCAATTACAGCAACTTAAAATGTTACGAAATATTTCAATATTTTCCATTTCATGCGTTTGTTGAGTTGAAAGTTGTCAGTGTTGCCATGTTGAGTGCTTTTATTGTTGTTCTAATATATGCATATATGGTGTCATTGTCATTAAGTCTTATTTATATTCAAAATTTATATCAAATGCTATCAACACGCTCTATTTCATGCCCCTGAACTCACTTTTCGTTAGATAAGATGAGTTGTATTTTTTTAAATTTGCTGTTATTTTTTTTTTTTCTAGTTTTTGTATTAAGGCAAATGAAAATAATTAAATGTTTTTCTAATCATTCACTGGATCATAAACTCTTCAATTTTTATTATATTTTTTAAGCTATTAATGTGTCCATCTGTAATTTATATTGTTTTCAACTTCTTCTAAAACTATCATCAGTGATAACATGTTCAATTATTTCGCGGGTTTATTTGGTAGAAGTATGTATGGATAATATACATACATTGTATATACGTTAGGTGGGGTCAAAATTTAGATTCACCCTCACTTTGACTCAAAAGTAAGAAGGACTCTTTCGAGAAAACCTGAGGCGCACCATTGATTCTCCGAAGGCCCATTTTGGCTAAAATACATGGTTTTTGTTCATAAATTTTTTTTCTTTACAAAATTGATACCCAAATTTGCTTCTAAAATAAAGATCATATTCTTGCAAAAATGTTGGCGTTAAAAAATTATATATATCGTCGGGTTAAAACTACAACTAGACATCTACATATATTGATGTTTTGAGTTAAGTATTCAGAGACATGAGGAAAAAACGGCTCTATACCTTAGTCTAGTCGGTTTTTTGAAATGTAGTCCGCATCTAATTTTATATAAAGAATAAAAAGCAGAGAACAGCAAAATCCCATATAAAAAACGAATTTCAAAAAACTTAAAACGCTTTTTTCTCAAAACATGAAAAATGTAGATGTCTAGTTGTAGTTTTAACCCGACGATATATTCCCAATAAAAGTGAAAAGTACTAACTCATTTTTTCAAGTTTTAAAACATTTGATGTTCAAAATTAAATTTTTTTTTTTGTATGTTTTACTTTTATGATGAAAATAACCACTTTTTAATGGGTCTTTTCAGGCTAAAGACTATAATATTTTGGACCAGAAATACCAAATAACTCAAAACTATAATAAGAGACGATATTTTTTTTGTACTACCTATAAATAATATATGGTTCCAAAAAAAAGTTTTATTTTGCTTTTTACTCATAAGCAAGGCATTTTACGAAAAAGCGTATAAGGAAAAAGAAAGCTTACAGTCGTTCAAAGGGTACGTGTACAATTTTCCATAATTTTTGGAATTTTTTTTTTTTTTTTGATTATGAAAAAAACCCTCACGCATTCCTTGCTTGTATTAAAAGCATTTTTTTGCTTTATAAACTTTTTTCGTAAGATGACATGCCTTTTTCCAACCGCGAAGTTGAAAAACATATTGAAATAAATTTTTGGAAAAATGTATGATTTGTTAACGCCAAAATTATTGCACGAATATAATCTTTGGGCATGCATTCTGTGAGGAAAAAATTTTACGAGCAACGCTTAAGTAACTTTTTTTATGCCAAAATGTACCTTCCGAAGAATCAAACGTGCTACATTGGTATCTTTTTATTGTTTCATTCAAATTGAACCAGCTTAATATACATAAAACTTTAGAAGAAGTATCATATATTGTAACGAAAACGTGAAATAATTAATAAATAATAAATTCATATGTGACAGAGCACAGGAAAACCGATCTTATCTCCACAAATTCAAAAACCGGTTTTATTGTATTTTCTGATAATAAATATAACTAGAATTGCCCAGAGGTCAAAATTCGACCACAAATGTATCAAATAATTTTGGTACTTTTTTAACACTTACTGAGTACTTTTTCTTGCTATTTGGCACAAAATAGAAAAACTCATTTATCATTCCTATTATATAAATCAAGCGAAATATAAACAAAACAAAAAACATGAAATCATTTCTATAATTTTTTCTTTCTCTTTGTGCTGTATCCTTTTTTCAGCTCTGTGTGACCGTGTATTCTGCTGTTGTTAATATTTAAAAATTTTTTTATAATTTTACTTGGCTTAAATTTAAAATATAGAAATAATTTAACTCTGTGCACATAAATACCTTTCTAATGGTGTATAATTTAAAGTCATACTCCGTTTCTAACATAGTAAAAAAGGTAGGACAAATTTTTGTCTAGCCTATTAATACATACATTTTGAATAAAATGACACCTCGATCAACAAAAAACTCCAAAAATTAATTCACTGAGTTATGGCGATTAGAAATTGTAAAAAGTAAAACTCAAGTTTGTAAATATCGAAGTTTGTAGATATCGAAGTTCAATGAGCGTTATGTCGCTCTTGAATGGGCCTAGGTTTATTAATAAAATCGATTTTGTCCAAAAAAAATTTTTCTTCATTAAATAACGGATAGTGATGAGCAAAATTAGCCTTGGTCTTTATTTTTGGTCTTGGTCTTGGTAATTTTGCAAGACCAATACCATGACGCTGATATCATTACGAGACCAAGACTGCTATGTTCTTGGTCTTGGTCTTAATCACGATGATCATCAAGACCAAGACCAAGACCAAGACCAAGACCAAGACCAAGACCAAGACCAAACCCAAGACCAAGACCAAGACCAAGACCAAGACCAAGACCAAGACCAAGACCAAGACCAAGACCAAGACCAAGACCAACCAAGATCAAGACCAAGACCAAGACCAAGACCAAGACCAAGACCAAGACCAAGACCAAGACCAAGACCAAGACCAAGACCAAGACCAAGACCAAGACCAAGACCAAGACCAAGACCAAGACCAAGACCAAGACCAAGACCAAGACCAAGACCAAGACCAAGACCAAGACCAAGACCAAGACCAAGACCAAGACCAAGACCAAGACCAAGACCAAGACCAAGACCAAGACCAAGACCAAGACCAAGACCAAGACCAAGACCAAGACCAAGACCAAGACCAAGACCAAGACCAAGACCAAGACCAAGACCAAGACCAAGACCAAGACCAAGACCAAGACCAAGACCAAGACCAAGACCAAGACCAAGACCAAGACCAAGACCAAGACCAAGACCAAGACCAAGACCAAGACCAAGACCAAGACCAAGACCAAGACCAAGACCAAGACCAAGACCAAGACCAAGACCAAGACCAAGACCAAGACCAAGACCAAGACCAAGACCAAGACCAAGACAAAGACAAAGACAAAGACAAAGACAAAGACAAAGACAAAGACAAAGACAAAGACAAAGACAAAGACAAAGACCAAGACCAAGACCAAGACCGAGACCAAGACTTGTTGACCAATATCAAGACCTAGACTCAATATCAAAACCAAGACGAAGAATCAATGTGCAAGAACAAGACCAAGACCAAGAATGTTGTGGTCTTGGTCTTAGTTTGCTCATCACTAATAACGGACTTATCAACCGATGTAGTTTTATAAACAAATTGTTGTCTGCTTGCCGAATGCTCTGGAAGCTTACTGAAAGTTGTGAGTGTAGAGATTGCTCTGAAATTAAAATCTAAGTCCATACTAGTTTTTGGGATAGCTGAAAAAAAAAACAATTCAAAAACTCACTTCCTTTGCAATGGGTCAATCTTAATTTTTACACCATTTGCAAAGGATATATTCACTTTGTCCTTCCTTTTATAACGCAGAGAAGGAGGTGTGGTAGGTATAGAAAAGGACAGGTATTCTTGATCAGCTTTATATCCTGGGTAGACGTATGACACTTTTCAACTTCCGAACTTCCGAACAACTTCAAAATGCCGAAATGTTGAATGGCAATTAAAGTTTTTATTTCATAAAAGCAGCTTTTTCTAACTTTCAATACCTATAAAATAAAAATATTTTATTTGGTTTTCCGTAAGCCTCAACTCCAATCGCTTCGGCAAAATCTAAATTCTAATCATTTAAGTCGTTTAACCTACAAATAAAATTACGTTCCCTCTAATAATCCACTTAATTCGGTAAAAGAAAACTTTTCTCCCCTCCAAAAAAAAAGAAAAGAAGAAATTTACTCCTTTTTAGCATTGCATGACATTTTTATGTTTTAATTAATTTGACATTCTTGGCAAGCATGGATAGCCATAGCCACGTAGCCATCAACCATGTTGATGTTCATGACTGCCAAATTGCTGGTGTTGCATTGTTGTTTTTTTGGTTTCCCAGCGCGTCGCTGTATCGGCCCTTGCGTGCCCGTTACACCAACGCAACGCTTAACCCAATTTTATTTAACATTCGGTGTCATCGTCACCACACACTTCTTAATAAACAAATTTAATACAGGGCCTCTTCGAAAGAACAACAACAACAACAAAAAAAGTCAAAAAATTAAAGCTTAATAATTTGGTGTTTTATTCTCTCTCCAGTTGCCCTTTCGAAAATGCATTATATCCGATCAAAAATACATTAAAAAGAATCCGAAAAAAAGGGAACCTCTTGTGTCTTGGAAAATGCGCGCACCACCACATAACTTTCGGCATCATCGTTTGCATTTTTATTTACTACACTTTTTCGTAGCAGACGTTTTTATTGTTCGTATGCACGAGACATAAAAACGCAGTCATAAAATACAACAAAAATGAGGTATTTTGTAATCATACATAGTAGCATGTAGTATGAGGAGTAGGTATCATCATAAAGCAAGTCGCATAGAACAGAAATGATATAAAAAATATTTTATGGCTCATCAATGAATCGAAAGAGTTAATTTGATGGGAACACAATGACATTAAATGGATTTTAGCCGATATGCAGATATGCTTCTGCTTTGAAGGGCTATAGAAGCTACTATGTACTATGTATGCTGAGACTTTTCTTGGTTGAGTTCTTAAGCTCATTTGTTATTTATGTATTTTTTGTAGATATTAATGTTTTGCATATTCATAAATATTTAAATATTAGAAATGGTACATTTTCGATGAAAATAAATTCAGTGATAAATATATTGGCGCCTTTGACAGTGAGTAGGAAGTAAGTAGTGTGAATTTTAATATTTTTTAAACGATTATTGGGAATTATGGTCAAAAATGTATTAAGAACTTAATCTTATTAAAAAAAAAACCAGTACATATATAGCAGTGACAAAAGCTGAAAATAATCGGTATTTAATAGTGATACAAAAATGTATAAGAATGGGTTAATAAACTGAAAGTGGCATATTTTCTATCGCATTAACTCAGAATCATTTTTTTTATGCCTTCTATTATTCAGTTACATATTTAATCTAATAAAGACTTTAAACTTGGACCCGTTTTAATTCCGTGAATACTGACAGAGACGACGAAGTGAACGATGTTCGAACAGTTTTCATCGAACCGTCAGAAATACTGTACTCTAGCTTAGGTCTAATATAGGCAAAATAGACAATATACGTATGAAGATCAGCAGAAGTGATGTACTTTTTACATCGTTTTAAATAACTTAAGCTATTGGCCGCAAATTGCGTGTCTAAACGCCCCATCGTTAAAAATTGATGTGACACTTAACTGTTTACACCCAAATTTTGTACGACACCTACAAATAAATGTCGCGTCCATGAAATGTTTCCCCTAACGGGACCTGGGAAATTTTACTTCAAAAAGTTATGGAGAACTCGCTCAAAACTTCATGTAGCACGGTGTAAAAAGTGGATGCGTAATGGAAATTAAAAATGACTTTGTTTCTGGTAGCATAGGAAGAAATCACCAGTTTGACTGACAAAGTGGAAACCAGGCCCTTGCGTACGGGGGGTGTTTTGGGGGTTCAAACCCCCCCAGGAAGGTCTTTTACTCATAAATATTGGTACAAATTTAGAGTTTCATATAGTGCTCCCTTAATTTTATATATGAAACCCCCCCCCCCCCCCCCCCAAGAGCAAATCCTGCTCACGGTGCTGGTGGATGCTACGAATATGTCCCATTGCGGACCGAATGCACTCTAAATATATATAAGGAAACCACACAGTACTGTGGACAAAATATCGCTCAGAAATGTGTCGATTTCTCTAAAAAATTTTCTCAATTTGAAAAATTCTTTCACCACTTATTTATTTTGAGAGGATTTGACACATATATATCGACGGCTTATATTCAATACCCTCTATCTACAATTTTCACGAAAATTAGTTTTTGATGGTAAAACCTTAATTGAGACAAATGGCATCTATGATATTAATTCCAAACGAAAAATTTGCTTCCAGAGCTAGTTTTTTCCATTTAAAGAAATTCACTATCTACAGCAATCGATTTTGTGAAATGCAATATCCTCTATCTACATATGAAAAATGAAAGATTTTTAATTTTATTATATTTATTATGTGGCCGTTATATACAAGGTCATGTCAATCGGCTCCAAATGGCGAAAATAAATTTTCTTGATTTTTTCAGTTTTGTATGTTGAACCTTGATAGCCCTGATGAGTCGTGATTGGCCCTTCTGTAAACAAACACATAAGGCTAGACACATGAAATTTGGTACAGATGAAAACAATATTACTATGCTATTTGGGATCAAAAATGGGCGTGATCGGTTAAACTTGATTTGAAAATTAATACAATTGAGGAGTGTCCGCACCAAAGGGTCTAGGTATCATTTCGAGGCAAAGTTTGTATCATAATATGAATCGGGTGACATTTTGTTAGAAATGATAATAATTGTTTTCTGTTTCCACGAAAAATTGACTCGATGGAGTGGAATTGATGGCATTAAGTTAAAAAAATTATACCGGTCAAATAACTGATTATTATGGCACATAATATGTATGAGATTAGTTTTGCCTCGAAATGGTACTTAGGCCCTTTGGTACTGCCACTCCTCAATTGTATATACGAGTCAAAAGAAACTGGGTATTAGAGCGGTATCCAGACGGACTTGTGAATGCAAAGCATGAGAACTGAAATCTGAGCTCAGATTTTTATATAAAGTACCCCAAGTTACTAGAAAGTAGATGTACCCAGGAGCAAGGGTCTTTATTCCCTACTTCCCGCCCAGGCTTACCATAGCCTTGCGCCCTAGTTTCTTATAGCAGTTTATGGTGGACTGGGATTAGTGGTGAGCAAACCAAGACTGCTATGATCTTGGTCTTGGCCTTGTTCTTGCATATTGTGTCTTTGTCATTAATTCTTGGTCTCAAAGATGCCAAATTTCGAATTGAGATATGATTTTATGCTTGAAACGGGCGTGACACACCTATTAACTATAAATTCGAAAGACTAAAAAGTAGTCTTGGTCTTGATGATAATCCTGAGCAAGACCACAGAAGTCTTGGACTAGCAATGATATCAGCGTCTTGGTCTAATTCCGAGACCAAGACCAAGAATCAAGACCAAGACTAATTTTGCTCATCACTAACTGGGATTTCCTTATTACGCATCTAAACTAGGATCTTTTCTATCATGTAAGAATTCTGAGATATCTTTTCTTAGAAGTCCAAAAATCACTGTTTTGAGACCTTCTTAGAGCTATATAGCAAGCTATACGCAAGGATAACTCAGGATCCTTACATGATAGAAAAAAAAATCAAGTTTAGATTCATAATAAGCAGATCAAAGTTCAAAATAAACGGCTATAAAAAATAAGGACTTATAATAATCTGAGCTCAGATTTCGGTTCTCATATTTTGCATTTTCAAGTCCGCCAGGCACCTAACCTATTTTGAGTTTTTTTTTGCTAAAAAACCATCTATTAATAAATAATTCATAAAAAAATTGGTTTTTATTATTGTGCAATAGGCTCTATCTGCTTGTTTGAACACGCATTTTATATTATATTTGAATTGCAATATCCTCTATCTGCTATAATAAAGCGAATAACTAAGGTTTTTTTTAATTTTTTTAGTTGAAGGATCTAGTGGCTCTTTTTTATTAATATCGTAGTACTTCGTTTGATTAACACTATAAAAAATAGCGAATAAAACAGTTTTTTTGCTCTCCTGAAAAATTGTGTTTTTGTAGATAGAGTGTATTGAATATAAGCCGTCGATATATGAAATTTTTAACACAGTAGATACTAGCCTGGTTTTAGTGTTGTATGAAAAAAAAAAAAATTATGCGATATTGATAGCTTGTTTTACTCTTCTATGGGATACTCCGTGGAACCTAAGAATTATTTTTCGACATTTTCCCTAATTCTTTTGCATTTTGTAGGGTGACCCAAAAAAGGTGGCTTCTAGGAGGTAGGTATGTCAGAGAAAAATATTGGGGACAAAAAATAATAGGACCTTTTCGCATATTTAGCAAATATTGCGGTCATTCCGGGACAGTTGCAGCAAAATTTCAAAAATGTAGATTTTGTAGGGGGACCCAAGAAGGGTAGCAGATAGGGGTTGGTATGACAAGATAAAATATTGGGGAGAAAAAAATAATAGGACCTGGTCATACATTTCACCCCTCTAGGGGTCATCTCGGGGGAGCTTTGAAATACTCTTCGAAATGTTTCCTCATTTTTTGAGTTTTTAGTAGGAGGCCCCAAAAAGGGGACAGATAGGGGGAAGGTCTGTCACATAAAAATATTTGGGATAAAAAATTAATAGGATCTGGTGACATATTTCTTCTATCTCGGGGTCATCCCGGGACAGTTACAGCGAATTTTCAAAAATGTGGATTTTGTAGGGGTGACCCCAGAAGGGTGACAAATAGGTGTGCTTAGAAAAAATGTTAGGAACAAAAAAATAATAGATTTTGATCATGCATTGTACCCCTCTAGGAGTCACTCCGGGTGAAAATTAACCGAGGTTCCCCTCTTTGGGCCTGATGGAACAAGTGTTACCCCCCTCCGATCGGGACCAAACTTTGACATAATAATTTTTTTTTTGTAACCTAACAGAATTGGCTCGTACAAGCTACCTAGTTCAGATCCTGAAGTTTTTATGAATCTTGGATACGCAACTCGGTATTGAGAATCGAGAATATTGCTTTATATGTAAGAATTTCAAACTTTTGTCGATTTTGGCAACATCCCTTCTCGTTATTTTCTTTTGGTAGTACAGCATCTGCAGAGTATGCTTGGAAATTGTTAGTCAGAATTTCATATTGTAGTGCATAGATGGCTTAAAGCACTTCTTCAAATAATGACTGATCACCATGAAGGTTATACTTCCATATTCTTATTTTTTGTAGAGTTTATTTTTATAAAGAAAGTAACGAATAGCATTCAAAGAGCTAAGAAGTCTTCAGTGAATACGGAGCAGAATAATTAAATTTAACAGCTAGCCATCAACTTAAGAAATATACATACATTTATATATACTCTTGATCAGATTCGCCCCTTAATGTGATCCTACCATTTCTGTAAATCAGTATATTCGTGGAAATAAATATTTAAATATTAAAACAAAATTTGGTAGAGCAAAAATCACATGATTTGGGTCGTGAAGATAACTCAGTCATCAAAAAATATTTGATCCTGAAATTGTTGATGAAAATACTCCGCTTGTAGATTAGGGTGCAGCATTTTTTGGAAATAATAGGAAATCAAAAGTTGGATCAAAGATTATCTTAAAAGCCGCCTTTATAACAAAGACTGCATACCTGTTTTGGATCAAAACTTCCGAAAAAATGGCACACCCGTGGCTTGAATGATTTTTGTCGTTTACACCTTTATTCAAGCCCCTGGCGGGCCATCTTTACGGAAGTTTTGATCAAAACCAAGTATGCAGTCTTTGTTTAAAGGTTTTCCTCTATTATAATATCGAAAAGAAATAACACAATAAACATATATAAGTCAAAAGATTCGTTTTAATTAATCCATAACTAACAAAAAAAACTAACAACAGGAATACAAGTGTTACTGGTGAACTAGAAGAATATACTGTTAAACACTTTACGAAAATTAACTTTTCTTATTAAATTTCCAGCAAATTTTAAAAAATTGGAAGTACTGCTACACATATGTAAAGATGTAAAGATGCTAGACATATTCAATATTAATATAAGGCGAAAAAATGCAATTTCTCCCACGCGTTCGTCTACCTTGGCAAATGTTTCTGATTGAAGAAATTCCATATTTTCAATCTGAGTGGAACAATCAATTTATGAAAAAAATAAATTTCTTTTCTTTTGAACTCTTTTTGCATTTTTTATTGGCAATCTAATTTATAACATGCAAAATAACTTCTTCACCTAATTGTGATATATTTGAGAACCCAAAATAACATCATCAATTTTTATTTTCAAACGAACAAAGAAAGACATCACAAAATGTTAAGGGAAAACCCCAAGGAAGGGGAAGAAAAATTCCCAAGTCACAAATTTGCACATATTTGTGATAAAAAGAAAAACAACAACAAAAAAGAAATTGCCAACAAAATTAGTTTGTGAAAGTCATAAAAATGAAAAAAAATCTTTTTTTTTTTTGATAATGCTACGCCTTTCGAAAAAAAAGCAAAGATTGTAATAAATCAATAAAGTCGACAACAACAAAGAGAGTAAACTTTTGCAACGTTGCATGAAACCATAAACAAAAGTCATCCAAATTGTTGCAGACCAACACGTTCGGGCAATCGAAAACTTTTTCCCATTCACACTTCTCGGGCACACACTTGTTACCATCATGGGTTATGATGGTGGTATACGCTGTATGGGCCAGGGTGGTGATGATGTATCATCAAACCGCCAAACTACGAGGAAGTCAGTCCCTTAAGAGTCTGTTAAGAAGCTGTCACACATAATAACAATAAAGAATAGAAATATATTTATATGTAAGTATGTATGTAATAATATAAATACAAAAATAAAGAGATACATACAGATGAATTCAATTCATAAGCAAAATAGCATGCAATACACTGAAAAAATACAAAGATATGTAATTAAATTGATGTACTATATAAAAATAAAAACAAAAATTGTAGGTAAAACGAAAAAGTAAGTTTTAATTTTATTGACGCTTACGTAAACTTTAGAAAAATTCAACATACATTTTTAGGGTTGCCAGATGGCTGCTTTCAAAAATTTATTTTAAAGCTTCCTTGTTTTTACGTTCGCCATAATAATTACACACTAAAATATAATAGTTTAAGTCGTTAAAAATTAATCGACGCTTAAATCGTTAAGAACTCATCGAATCGAAATTTGGTATGAACAAAAGTAACAAAAAAAAAAACACGGTGACAACCCTGAAAAATTTTACACAATTTTAGAAAAGTTTATCTGAGCGGTTCTGAAACCAAAAATTTCAATTTATTCAAAAAATGTAAGAATTATATAGGATTTTCGGAAATAACTAGGTGGCAGCCCTAAAAATTTATGTTGGATTTTTGAAAAGTGTTTTGAGACTACATTTTAATTTTTTTGTCTTAAATACAATGGTTTAGGCAAAAGTAACAAAAAAGAACAGGGTGGGAACACCGAAAGTTTTAAAAATGTTTATCTGAGCGTTTCTAAAACAACAAATTTCAATTTAGTCAAAAAAATAAGAGTTACATTAGATTTTCGGAAATAGCCAGGTGGCAACCCCAAAAATTTATGTTGGATTTTTGAAAATTTTATTTAAGCGTCTAAAGGCTAAATTTTAATTAACTAGGGTTCCTAAACTGAGAGTGATGAAATGTTGCAAAAAAATCGACGGAGAATGATGAAACGGAGAATGACGAAATGTTGTAAAAAAACAGTAATACCACAATGAAAATAGCAAATTTAAAAAAAAATAAAATTAAACTGGTGGATCGCCCCTGTAATTGCTTATTGTTTTACTTATATTAAGATAAAATAATATGTTTAGTAATATAATAATAACTAACGCGGAGAATGATGCACATTTGCGTTCTTTACAAAATTTTTAAACTTTTTTTAAAAAAAAAAACACATAAACACACACTGTCGAAAAACCACAACTGACTGTGCTGAAAATATACCGAATCTCCTCTTTCTCTTCACTTTCAGTTCTCTTTTAACTCAATATTTACAAAATTTACACTAAAAATAAGAAAAACTGAGCGGAGATATTCTAAATTGAGGGAACAACTTCCATGGTTGTAATTTCTATATAAAAAATTTTTTGAAGTGCACTAAGAAGTGGTTAGGGACAGGACGGAGAATGATTTTTTTACTCTTTATGTTATAATTTCATAGTAAAATATTAAAAAATTATTTTTTTCTTTTTCTGTATTAAAAAGTTAAAATAATAAATTTTAAATTCAAACTCTGCTTTGAGCCCCGGGACATTGAATGGTACATTTTTTGGAGACTCACCCATTTATTGGAACTCAAAAAAAGAAAAATTTTTATTAAAATTCATGATTGATTTCCTTGGTTTTGTTTGGTTTCAACAAAAGTTTAATTGATTTGGAAAAAGGCTAATTTGATTTGGGGAAAGGTATGATTTAGTTTGATTTGAAAAAATGGCAGGTTCATTTGATTTGGAAAAGTTTTATTTCGATTTGCAAAAGGGTTAATTTGTTTGGAAAAGGTTTAGCTCGTAGTGGAAAACTGGTATATTTTGGATCATAGAATGTGATCGAACTCTTAAAATGTAAATTTGAAGATTATATTTCGAAACAATACAAATAACGTAGCGAAGGAAAAAAATAACTTATAACTTAGAAATAAGTTAATTCAATTTCATATAATTTTTCGCAGTGTATTGGGAACAACAACCAGCCAGTGTTCTCCATTTGAGAGATACAAAAAATCAGACATAAATAAGAAAAACGATGGAGACACCAGCTGCTGTCTGCTCGACTTCTGTCGTAGTGACTAATAATCCATTCAGTTAAGTAGATTTATTGCCATATCATGCGGATAAAAGATTTACGTACACAATTTGAAGGTTATACGCTTCTTACTCTAAAAGGGTACGGTATGCTTGAACCATTGCATATAAATTGCATATGTATAAGATCATCTATACTATGCATATATGGATATGTAAGAATTCACATAATTTTATTGAAAAATTATACTTAACATACCATATGCATGAAATTGCCAATATTTTGAATATATTTTTTGGATACAACTTTGCTTACATATCTGATATGATATTAACAACATGCGGCTATTTATAACCAACTGAAGTCATATTTGGGTTCTTTCATATTTGGAGTGTATAATTCAAGTGCTTCATGCTTGTGTGAGTTTGACATAATTTTTCTTTGCACTGCATACATGTATTTTCTTAAATACAGATATATTTTGGTCTCATTTGGCATTGACATAAATTTTTAAATGTGTACATTGATGAACAATTTATTACGTTGGCAACATTAAAAAACAAAACTTTAATGTCATAAAATTTTAATTGCTTTTGATTTAAAATTCGGATGCTAAGACAGCTGGCTATCGGAGGGATGAAAATAAATGGGCAATGGATATTCGTTTATATGCTTTTATTCTTATTCCAGTTTGTAAAGTTTATACTCTGCGCTTGCACGAACTTTTCAAAATATTTTTATGAAATTCGGTTTTCTTTTAGATTTTGCTAGTATAGGACATGCCGCGTCATCTCTTCCAAATGCACGTAGTTTTTGTATTGAACTTTTCCAAAGCATTCCTAGTATTTATGTGCAATTCGGTTGTATTTACTCAAATACTGCTCCGAGAATTGAGTTTTAAATGTACTTCGTATGAGAATTGAAATCAGACCGAATAGAAAGGAACGTAAAGTCAGTTCTTCAAGTTTTGAGATAAAATTTTGTTTTCGTTTTTTTGTGTGGGAATCAATGTTTTGCTTTTATTTTTATTATGAAAACCACTATTTTTATCCAATTTTCTGCAGCTCATACAATGTTTTTGATTTATCGGGATTTTTTTTTTTTTAGTATGATGTTATAAACTATATTAGATTCAGTTAAATTAACTTTCAGAATTTGATATCCGTGAACCACCCCTCCCATTGGGCTACACACGGCGCTGTCCTGAGAATTTAAATAACGATAACAACACCCCTCTGGGGTTATTTCATATTATGAAAGCCTATCAAATTTTGCATATTTTGGTGAATTTTTAAAAAAACCGTAAGAGTTTTTTGAAAAGAAGCCAAAAAACCGTTAAAATTGAAATGAAAAAAAAGTTTTGAGTTCACACAAAAAAATTAAATTTGTATCAATATTTTAATAAATAATGATCATAATGTGTATATATTATGAAAGCATATTAAATTCTAAAGAATATAAGACTAAGTAGAAAAAAATCGATGGACCGGTTTTCAAAACAATGGCAAAAAACCGTTAAAATTTCAATGAAAATCAATATTTTTAGTCGACATATGAAAATTAGTTTTGCTGATTATTGTAACATATAATACAAATTATAAACATACACACATATTATATACATATATATCATGTATGTTCTCTATAGAATAAAAAGTTTACGTTTCTTAACAAAAAAATACTGAGAAAAATTATTACAAAAATTATTTAGTTAAAAAAATATAGTTAAAATTGGAGATAGCCCTACAAAATTCGGATTTTGCTGCAAAATAGTTCGAAGTGAAATTTTGTCACCAGAATACTCTTTATTTATGCATGAAAGATGAAATGTGAAAAAATCATAGTGAAATCTTCTACGAATAAAAAGTTATTCAAGGTCAAAGGTCGAAAAAATCAGTTTTTTGCACATATCACACTAACGGTTACTTTTTCAGAAAAATAGTTTCAGACAATTTTGTAGTTGTACTCTGAAGTCTTTTTTGTAGAAAATTTTAAGAACTACAAAATCGTCTAATCTTATTTTTCTGAAAAAGTAACTTTTCGACTTTTGACCTTGAATAACTTTTTATGCGTAGAAGATTTCACTATGATTTTTTCACAGTTCATCTTTCATGCATAAATAAAGAGTATTCTGGTGACAAAATTTCACTTCGAACTATTTTGCAGCAAAATCCGAATTTTGTCGGGCTAACTCCAATTTTAACTATATTCTTTTTAACTAAATAATTTTTGTAATCATTTTTTTCAGTATTTTTTTGTTAAGAAACGTAAACTTTTTATCCTATAGAAAACATACATGATATATTGTATATATAATATGTGTGTATATTTATAACTTTCATTATATGTTACAATAATCAGCAAAACTAATTTTCATATGTCGACTAAAAATATTGATTTTCATTGAAATTTTAACGGTTTTTTGCCAGTTTTTTGAAAACCGGTCCATAAATTTTTTTCTACTTAGTCTTATATTCTTTAGAATTTAATATGCTTTCATAATATATACACATTTTAATCATTATTTATTAAAATATTGATACAAATTTAATTTTTGTGTGTCAACTCAAAACTTTTTTTCATTTCAATTTTAACGGTTTTTTGGCTTTTTTTCAAAAACCGCTCTAACGATTTTTTTTTTTAAATTCACCAAAATATGTAAAATTTGATAGGCTTTCATAATATGAAATAACCCCAGAGGGGTGTTGTTATCGCTATTTAAATTCTCAGGACAGCGCCGTGTACAGTAGGGCAGTTCAAAAAACAAGTGTGAAATGTTTTTTTTTTTTTTTAATTTATTAAAAATGACGTTAAAAAAAAAAATTTTTTTCTAAAACAAATAATAAAATAAAAACAATTAACATTTGTTCCTTGCAAGATTCTAAGCATTTTATGCCATGTGCACTTTTTTGTAAGATGCCTCCCTCTTGAGTAAAAAAGCGTTTTGCCTTTCACGGGGCTGCATTACCATGTTTCAAACGTTATATCATCGAGCCTGCTAGACCAAAAAAGCCTCAACGTGTCTTGTCTTGAAGGTTTTTAATTTCTTCGAATGAGATCTTGTAAATTAAAAAAAGTTCATTTTTTTTAAAGCACGATGACTTTTTTCTTTGAAAACCGTTAAATTTCGCTTTTTTAAGGCAGTTTTTCTTTTTTTGAGAGGTGTAAAATTTTTTTTTGTCAAAATTACAACGTTGATTTTAAAGTTCATTAAAAAACAAACAAAATGAATGTTTTTAAGATACTCTAAAACAAATTTTTCAAATTGTTTGCCAACATTTTATAATTAATGCTAAAAAAAAAATATTAAAAATATATTTTTGCTTTGAGCCACCTTTAAAAATGAATTTAAAAATCTGAAAAAATTTATGGGATATTCTGTCATGATGTAGAACGTAATGCCAAAGTATATCTAAGAAATTCGAAAAAAATTTTTTTTTAACAGTCCTAGTGTACAGTTAGTGGTTAAAAGATACCTTATAGGCAGACTTGTTTTTAATGACACTAGTTTACAAATGATTAAAATTTTTTTTCCCAGCGAATGCCGTTACTCATTTTATATGGAAAATGGGCTGCTGATTCCGAAAATCGCATTTTTTTTTTTTTTATTTCGTGTCGTTTTCGAGATATCGGTCATTTTCGGTTTTTGGACCGAAAAAAAAAGATAGTTCCACTTAAATACAAATATCTCAAGAACCAATGTTTATATTCAAACAAATAATATGCCATATTAAAGGTAATTAAATTACCTACAAATGATATCCACATCACTTTTTGGTTGGTTCGTTAGTTTTGATGAAATAAATTGATTTCTGAAAAAAAGAGTATATTTTTCCGAAAAAATTACAAAAATGTCTAAATCAACTGCATATTTTTACAAGAAAAAAAAAATTTTAAAAATCATTTTGTATTTTTATATCATAGTCTATAAATTTGTTAGGCAAATAAAATACTATTTAAGAAAATCGATGGAAAAATGCAAAAGTTGTATACAATTCATTGATAAGTTACCAAAATGCGTTTTTCCCTATTTTTCCGTTTTTTTGTAATAAACCGTTCGAAAATTTGAAACTTTTTGTAAAAGAAATTAGAAAATCCAAAAAATTCTTAAAGAAGGCATTAAAAGGAAATACCCGTGCCTCGCCGTTTTTCTCTAGCACGTCAGATTTTTTTTTAATCGATTTTTGAAGTTTTTTAATCCACTGTACATGAAAAAACAGAAATAACGCATTCTTGTGTTAAATCGATGAATTTAACTATATGATCCTTACATCTGAGGTGTATCATGTCTTCAGCAAACTTATGCAGGATACTACGCGGAATATTTTTGTAGACAATTTTAACCCTCTCAAACCCCCACATGTAGGTCAAAATGACCTTCATGTGGGGGTCAAAATGACCCACATGTGAGGGTTTTAGAGGGTTAAAATTTTCTACAAAAATATTCCTCGCAGTATCCTGCATAAGTTTACTGAAGACATGATACACCTCAGATGTAAGGATCATATAGTTAAATTCATCGATTTAACACAAGAATGCGTTATTTCTGTTTTTTCATGTACAGTGGATTAAAAAACTTCAAAAATCGATTAAAAAAAAATCTGACGTGCTAGAGAAAAACGGCGAGGCACGGGTATTTCCTTTTAATGCCTTCTTTAAGAATTTTTTGGATTTTCTAATTTCTTTTACAAAAAAATTCAAATTTTCGAACGGTTTATTACAAAAAAACGGAAAAATAGGGAAAAACGCATTTTGGTAACTTATCAATGAATTGTATACAACTTTTGCATTTTTCCATCGATTTTCTTAAATGATATCTTATTTTCTTCACAAATATATAGTCTATGATACAAAAAAAAAAAAATATTATAAAAAAGTTATGTCTTCTTGTAAATTTGAAGTTGAATTTGATTTTTTCTTAATTTTTTCGAAAAAAAAAATTTTTTTTTTAGAAATCAATTTATTTCACCGAAACTAACGAACCAACCAAAAAGTGATGTGGATATCATTTGTAGGTAATTTAATTACCTTTAATATGACATATTATTTGTTTAAATACTAACATTGGTTCTTGAGATATTTGTATTTTAATGGAACTATCTTTTTTTTTTGGTCCAAAAACCTAAAATGACCGATATCTCGAAAACGACACGAAATAAAAAAAAAAAATGCGATTTTCGGAATCAGCAGCCCATTTTCCATATAAAATGGGTAACGGCATTCGCTGGGAATTTTGGCTGTAAACTAGTGTGATTAAAATGGCACGGTAGCTAATATTGTAAATTATTATCTGTTCAAAACAATAAAAATTGGGTCGAAATTATCAAAAAAGAAAGTTTATTTATTATTTGTTTCCAAGAGGGAAGCATTCATGGAAACACAATCTATATGCGGGAACGTCTATTGCTGCTCGAAAATTAAAAAAAAAAATTATATTTGTTTTGTTTGCCTCAATTCTGAGGTGGTTTTTGGAAGCCCTCATACAAAAATATTTTTTAAATCGCTATTCTCAAAAACCGCTCAATAATGTCTAATCATCTTTCTAAAGGAGGTCAGAACATGAAAATCGGTTAAAAAGTATCCGAGTTATAAATAATTTTGTGAAGTAGTATCTGATTGTTTAGGTATTTTTACCACCCCCCCGAACTTTCTTAGAAAATTGTCAATCTAAAAATTGCATATTAGAAAATAATCTTCCCTTATTTGAGGCAAGTTTTCAGAAACCTTTTTTTTTATAATCTATAACCAAATGTTGTGGACTATGGTCATAGACGTGAAATTTCCAATAGGTGAACAAACAAAATTTCGACATGAGGGACTGTCATGAGGTCGAAAATTTATACTTATATGGGCAAATCCGAAAATAATCTCCTCTTATATGACCCAGTTTTTTAAAAAAAAATTTTTTCATGTACAATAACCAAATGTGGTGGAATTTATTCCTAGACGCATAAGCTGAAATTTCCAATAGGCGAACAAAAAAATTTCGACCTGAGTGGGTGTCAGGAGGTCGTTTTATCTGAAAATTTTGAGAAAATCGAGATTTTGGATAATATACGGGAGAGCACATATTTCAGAAGTAGTAGATATGTTACGGGGCACCTTTCCAAATATTCTGAAGTAAAATTCAAAAACATCGTATGTGGGTCGTGGCGACAGAATGGGTTAAAAAGTCTAAATCACTCATTACGGCCACATAACGGGTCCTAAAATTCTGAAAAAAATCAAGCAAGTTCCTTGAAAAAAAATAAATCGACTTTGCTCAAAAATTAGCGTTTTTAATTTTTTACTCGGCAGGGGGCGCTTAAATTAAAAAAACATCATAAACAAATTCGCTTTATTTTCTATCAAGGAACTTGCTTGATTTTTTTCAGAATTTTAGGACCTGTTATGTGGCAGTAATGAGTGATTTAGACTTTTTAACCCATTTTGTCGCCACGACCCACATACGATTTTTTTGAATTTTACTTCAGAATATTTGGAAAGGTGCCCCGTAACATATCTACTACTTCTGAAGTATGTGCTCTCCCGTATAGTATCGAAAATCTCGATTTTCCCAAAATTTTCAGATAAAACGACCTCCTGACACCCCCCCTCAAGTCGAAAATTTTTTGTTCGCCTATTGAAAATTGCAGCTCATACGTCTACGAATAAATTCCACCACATTTGGCTATTGTACATGAAAAATTTATTTTTTTTAAAACTGGTTCATATAAGAGGAGATTATTTTCGGATTTGCCCATATACATACACATATACTTTTCTTCACTAAATTCTCTTCATGTGGGAGAGAATTAATGAAGCAAATGTTAAAATTGACTAGTTTCAAATAACACTAGTTTACAAATTAATTATTTTTTTCTGTGATCTGAGTGCCATTATCAAATTCTAATGTAAAATGACTCCTTGATTCCGAAAATAACTATATTTTTTTTTTTCTACGGAGGCGTTTTCGAGAAATCCCCCTTTTCCTGTTTTTGAAGGGGGGGAAAAATATGATCTCATATAATCACATATATCTCGTAAACCAATAAAGCCAGCTTATTATGTAAGACAACAAACGAAAGATAATAAAATTTTACATAAACGCCTCATACTTTACTTTTCGATCAGTTTTTTAGTTTCTGTGTTATTAATAAACATTTCGAAAAATTTTGATTTTTCTTTTGAAAAATCGAAAAAAAAAGTTTTTCAATTGGGATATTTTCTTGAAAAAAAATTCGGCAAAAATAAAAAAACTTCATTGTGCAAAAGTCTAAAGAACCCTAGTAAAAACAAGATACTAATGAAGAAAATCGATGGATAAATAACGGAGTTATAATCAATTAAGTGAAAATACCAAAAGTCAAATTTTACTCTATTTTTGTAATTTTCCTTGCATAAGGATACAATTTTGAAAATTTTTTTTTCCGATTCGACCGATCCATTTTTTTTTTGATTTGGTGGACCATCATAAGTAAAAAAAAATTGTTTTTATTTTTTTCGCTCGTGTAGTGTTGCCGTATTAGAAAAAAAACAATTATTTGAGGTGTCACTCAACTTAAACTGATCTGTAAAGAGAACTTCATATTTTACTCCTTATCTGAGGATATCATTAAAAAGGCAAATAAATTGCCTTTTTAACATTGGGTCATTTGTTGATGTCAGATGAAAATTAGCCAATTTATAGTAAACCAAATTTCAAATTTAAAGCAAATTTCGATGATTTTCAGAATCTTTCTTTAACGCCGTTAACATTTTCTTGTTCGAAAAAATAGAAAAAGTCAAGTTTTATTACTTTTGTCATTTATATATTTTATTACAAAAATTTTGAGTTAATACGGAGCAAGATCGGATGAAAAATGACAGCTCTATTCTATTTGCCTTTTTAATGATATCCTCAGATAAGGAGTAAAATATGAAGTTCTCTTTACAGATCAGTTTAAGTTGAGTGACACCTCAAATAATTGTTTTTTTTCTAATACGGCAACACTACACGAGCGAAAAAAATAAAAACAATTTTTTTTTACTTATGATGGTCCACCAAATCAAAAAAAAATATGAATCGGTCGAATCGGAAAAAAAAATTTTCAAAATTGTATCCTTATGCAAGGAAAATTACAAAAATAGAGTAAAATTTGACTTTTGGTATTTTCACTTAATTGATTATAACTCCGTTATTTATCCATCGATTTTCTTCATTAGTATCTTGTTTTTACTAGGGTTCTTTAGACTTTTGCACAATGAAGTTTTTTTATTTTTACCGAATTTTTTTTCAAGAAAATATCCCAATTGAAAAACTTTTTTTTTCGATTTTTCAAAAGAAAAATCAAAATTTTTCGAAATGTTTATTAATAACACAGAAACTAAAAAACTGATCGAAAAGTAAAGTATAAGGCGTTTATGTAAAATTTTATTATCTTTCGTTTGTTGTCTTACATAATAAGCTGGCTTTATTGGTTTACGAGATATATGTGATTATATGAGATCATATTTTTGCCCCCCTTCAAAAACAGGAAAAGGGGGATTTCTAGAAAACGCCTCCGTAGAAAAAAAAAATAGAGTTATTTTCGGAATCAGGGAGTCATTTTACATAAGAATTTTATAGTGGCAACCAGATCACATTTTTGCTGTAAACTAGTGTAACAAATGTGAAGAATATTTCCATATAAAAATTTTTCGTCTATAATTTTGTTCAGTACTTTTTGACTCTTTAAGCACAGCTTGGTATCTTAACATAAAGAATATATCGACAATTTTAAATCCGCAGCGAACCTTGGTCTTACTACATTACTGAGGCAAATTAAAATTTATACAACAAAAAAAGTCCCGATATTACTCATACTCCTCACACCCTAAAATTCTTCATGAACATAAATTTTAAAAACTTATAGTTTTCGAAAAAAAATCTGATAATAATAAACACGACAAACGGTCAAAAGTTAAAAATTTAATTAATGAAAAGACAAACATTTTAATCTCTGCAACTATCGGACTGCTGTCCACTTGTCTGTCGGGGTTTATTTGTGGGGGGACCCAACATAAAACCGCTGAACATAAATTTTCATTAGAAAACGATAAAAATGAATGAAATGAAAACAGCGTGTAGTAAATGAAAAACGAGAAAAAAATAAATAAAAAAAGAAGTGATAATAAAACATGACTGCGAATAATCGTGAAAAGCGTTGCTTAAAACGGGGAAAACAATTTTTGCGCATACACAAAAAACGAATAAAAAAGCGGAAAACCCTTTTAGAAAATTTGAAAAAAAACACCAAATAATAAAAGAAAATAAAAATTCAAATCAAACGCGAACTGAACACAAAAAACCACAAAAGCGCCAGCACCAAAAGTCAGAGAATGTGAAAAATGTTTTACAACAACATTACAGCAATATTTTTGCGGGTTTCTCCCCGGTCCCTTCAGCAGAAAACACTAAGAAAAATAATCATCATAGCGAAAATTAAAACGAACATCAAATGAAAAACTCACAAAAAAATTCCTCACTGAGTGAGTTAGTGAGAAAAATAAAAATCACTTTGAAAATTTTTTACAAAACGATTAGACTAATTCCGCATAGAGCTAGAGAGGACATGCAGTGGAACAAGTAGTCAACTAGCGGCAGCGACATCTAGGGTCAATGCAACTTTGGGACAAAACATTAGGATGGCGTTAGTTGGCATAGGTTCATAGCATAAAGTGCTGCACGTATACATAGGGTTGCCAACACAATTTATTATTGCATAAGCTATAATGATTTCAGTCAATTTTAGATATTTCGAATAGAGCCGAAAACAGTATAGTTCGAATACGATTGAAGTTTTTACGATACCCTGTAGTTAATCGGACTAGTGCATGACTAGCCTTTGACTATTTCCAAACAGGACTAGTACTATTTCCACAACTAACGAATTTTCATTTAATGGACTGACGATTTTTCAATATTGATGTCCTACGAATCGTCAATTGTCTCCCACTGTATTACCTTTTTGCTAGTTGAGAGACAATTGTCTCACTCCGCATTACCAATTCACCAGAGACAATTGAAAATTTCGAGGGTTTCGAGCATCTAAAAATTGAGCGATGTAATTAGCAGAAGAATGATCGAGCAATGATTGATTAGCTTATTCCCAGTTTAAATGGCGAATAAAAAATTTACAATTTTTTCAAATAATCTATAAACAAACACAATTTCGGATAATCCAATGCTTAGCTATAGCAATGGCAACCCTAAGACCATGCCTTAGTGTATTTAAAGCATTTTTAACAACCGTTATACAAAGGCTTAACTGTAAACTAAAAAAAAAAAGAAAAAAGCAAAAAATAAAACACAAAACGTGGGTGGTTAGCTGGGGCTATGTTCATAAAATGAATTTAACAGGAATTAAAATATAATAAAAAAAGCTTTGTAAATAAATTACCAACGCCTTTTAGCGCTTGGTCCTTGCAATGCTGACCAAAAAAGCTACCAACCAACCAACGCAACGTTTGTTTGCAAACAGTTGAACCTTAAATGTTTTGTGTCATGACATTTTTTGTAGAAAAATTTTGTTTCCTAGCTCCTTTGCAAGTTCGTCCGTCCAGCAGCGTTTTTTTGTTTTTTTTTTTTTGTACCACCAAAAATTTTTTTTCGTTAAAATTGTTTTAGACTTAAATATGAGTGGACGACACAAAGAAAAAAAAGATGAAATGAAAAATTTGAAATAAGCAGCTTGCTGCACTCAACCAAGCGTTTAGAATTCTGATGACTCGCTGCTCGGCGCTTAAGACGGATGGATGGTATGCTCTTAGTGAACCAAGAAAAAAAAAATATTATCCATAAATTCTCTGATGATTTCAAGTGTTGCCCATAAATTTGCGTAGCGTCAAAATTTTCATGCAATTTTTTTTTTATCTCACTATACATATATAGTCACATGATTTAATGATAATTTCATAGCAAAAATCTGTTTGTCACACGCTAGAATGCCCAGATTAATTTTTCTTCTTTGGCTCTTTGGTCAACAGATGGTGCGCATATTTCACTGATTTCGCGCGATAAAATGTTTCAATTATTTTTTCGTTTCCTAAGACAAGTACTTATGTATGTGTATGAAACGACATTCTTTTGAAATGACATACATAAATAGAAGAACAACATTCGCGCTGGCATTGATCATTTATGAGGACACTAAAAGTTCTACGTCTTCCACTCTCCAAAGTCTTGTATAAAATATGTACATGACAGAGAATCACTTCTCTTCACGGAAAAAACAACTAGATCATATTTATCAAAATTTGGTAGGGTAAGGGAGGGAAACATGGACCACCCATCTTTCTTTTTTAAAAATCCAAAATACATAAAACAAAACAATTAATTTTATGTCATTCAGTAAAGGAAACAATTTACCTTCATTCTGATTCACTTTTAGATAAATATCTCATCAGAATAAAGAAAAAAAATTAAAAAACTGAAAATACTCAAAATGAAGGTCAAAAAAAAGTGTAGTGTAATATGGACCATATAGTCCATTTGGTACAGAAGTTGCATATAAAAATGTCACTTCCACATTCGGCACATTTTTCATGACTCCAAGAACGTCAGATTACACATTCAACCCAAAATTCGCCACGTCGATCTTCTGAGTAAAGGGTATTACATTATATGGATTTTTTTCATTTTTTCCTTTGTAGTAAACGAATTACATATAATGACCATCAGACTCGTCATGAAAACTGCAGCTAGATTCCCCATCTGAAAAAGATGATAAATACATTTGTTTTTGAGGCTTTTTTCTTTGGTGGTCCATATTACCCACAGCACGTGTTGGTGAAGTAAATGGTTTTTTATCAAAAACTCTTTTGGTTAATGAACTTATTTGTGCTAATAAATTATAAATGGTATTCACTGACTTTATATAATTAGCCATTTATTTAAAAACGCGATATCTTTAAAGTGAAATAATGAAATATACTCACTAGAAAAAAATTATCACTGATCTTTTTTTTAGAAAAATCAACTTTACAGAAACATGCGACTTCACCGAACGCTAAAATCGCCCTATTTTAAGCTTTAGGTATTAGCGTTAAGTTTGAACATGAACAACGGTAAATCCTATGTATGCAGTGGGAAATAACCGTGTGGTCCATATTACCCACGTAGTCCATATTTCCCTCCCTTACCTTACCATTGAATTAATAGAAGCTTTTGCTTATATGGGAGGTGTAAAGCCCTCTTGTCCGAGTTCACAAAATTTGTAAATATTTTTTGTATGGGCGGTAGGCGTGTCGGTTCATTTTGCTCATTTTCAATCCCAAGCTAACTTTAACGACGGAGGCTGTACTGTTTTTATACCCTCGGTGTAGGGTATAAAAACAGTACGAAATGATGCATTTAATAGAAAAGAGCAAAACGCTTTCTTGCTAGTTTTGCGTTCAGTTTCGGATTCGGCAATAATAAATTTATTTAAAACGACTATTTGAGTTTTGGTTTGTAGTATAATTTTTTTAAGTAAAATAGCGTTTTTCGAACTCATTTTAAAAACCATTCGATGAACCGATTTTGAAAACTTTTTATACCCTACACCCAGGGTATATTCACTTTGTCCTTCCGTTTGTATCGCAGAGAAGGAGGCGTGGCAGATATAGAAAAGTATATATATTCTTGATCAGCGTCACCTCCTGAGTCGATATAGCCATGTCCGTCTATCTAGTTGGCTGGCTGGCTGTGTGTTGAAATACACTTTTTGGGAAAACTGAGCAAGATAATTCAATGGTATTTGGTACACCGCCTCCGTTCGATTTAGAGGCGTGTAACACGAATATTCGGTGTCAAAATTAAAACACGCAAAAGTATATGAAGTTGAACACAACCGCACCGGACGACGAAATTCGCCCGGCGCCAGCGATTTTTGGAAATGTCAAACCGGAAAAATACGTTTTCAATGTAAAATTTTTAGATTTCTTGCAAAAAAATCAAAGAACATGAGATTTTATTTGACATTTATTGATTAAAATTGTCATCAGAGAACATAAATAAAAATTTTAAATAAATACAACTTTGCCGTCGTCACTCTGATTGTGTTTAACAAAACGAACTTCTTCGACGAATTTTTTTTGACAGCGAATATTCGTCGGCGAAATTCGTCGTACGCTCCAATTGTGTTTAAGCTGTTACACGCCTCTAAATCGAAAGCACGATATTGCAAGTAAGCTGCTGCACCTATACAGATAACCCGAACCCTAAGGGAGAATATTAAAAGCTTTTTGTGTTTTATCGACCAAGGAAGGGTATAAAAACTTTTTTCTTTATTTTATGGTCAAATCGAAATGGTCGAATTTGGGCCACAAGGCGAACTCTAGTAGTTATTAATAGTGCTAGACCAAAACAATTTTGTGTGTCTTCTACGTAACCCCAAAAAACTATGCATGATAGAGCTAATTCAAGACCGGATTCAGCACCGCCAGATACATCGAAAATCACTATTTTTGTGTAAGTTTGTTGTTTTTTTTTTCAAATGTTCAGTTTTTCAATTCATACGATAAGTCAAATAGTGAAGAGCTGCATAGAGTTCCTCAATTCTGGCTTACTGGCAATCATTTAATATATGAGAATAATTTGGCATCCCGAACAAATTTATACTTTAGATATGAACTTTCAAAGCAAATACACAAATAACAAACAGGCAAACTAATTTCATGGTCACATTACGGAAACTACAAGACAAGGACTAAATTATTTAAACATTAGTACGTATGGGGAAGAGTCGCTTTAGATTGTGGCGCTTACTTTTTTGAGCCCTATTATGGTTGTGTGAAATGTGGCTAATAATGAACATTCAACTTATATATATGACGCCATGCCGCCCACCTCTACCCGTTCATGCTTATAAACTTTCAAATTTCGTGGGTTGCCTTTTGCAAATTGCTTGATAATGTCCCACAAATGATGCTGCTGCTTTGTCCTTTTTTTCTTTTTGGAAATTTTAAAGACAAATTGAAAATGTTGGCAAATTTCATGGGATTATGTATGCAAATGGGTTGTTGGGATTTTTAGGGCTAAACATAGACACATACATGTGTTAGTTTGTATTGAATAATGTGGCTGTGTGTACGTTTGTTAAATTGTTGGATTTCTTGGGTTTGACAATAAATATGTGTGTGTGTGATGCTGGCTCATTTAAATCAATATTTGCATTTATTCAATATACACACACATACAAATAATGGTTTACTATACCAATGCCAATGTAATCGGTATGTTTGTCAAGATTTTGTATGTCGTGATTAACTGACTGGTTGTATCAATTTAATTTGATGGCTGGGATGAAGCAATGATTTGTTTGACATTTAGAATCTCGACATATAGAGTAATAGTAGCAGTAGTAATAGATATCTACTTACTAAATTGGAGATTTAAAAAAGCAAATTGAGGCAGGATTTAGTGGCATGGAAATTGAAAACGAACATGATATTTGGGAGAAGGGAAATGATTTATTGCAAAGGTGATAGGTTAAATAAATAACAAATTTGGGAGGTTTTTTGCTGAAAAAAAGAAAATAAACTTTGTAAGGGATCAATGGTATCTAACATTTTTAATAAGGTATTATTTTCTTTTGTTAAACTGAGACATTTTTACATTTGATTTACGGTTAGAAATACATATAATTTTAAATATCCTTTTTTTCGTAGTCTTATTATGACATTGTGACAAAATGAAAACCACTCGACTTATGTTAAGCAAACATTCAAACTTACCAGACTGTAATATAAAAATATTCTTAGTGGTACAAACCATTTCAAAACGATCAAGATTTTTTTTATGGCATCCGATTTGGCTATAAATTGGCATAAGCAATATTTGCATAGTGAAAAAAATTACTACCAAATATTTTTTCAAAATTTAAAAAAATGGCAGAGATATGGGACTTTGAAATTTTTAGGTTAGTTGTTTTTGAGAAGCTATTACTTCGGTTGCATTTATCCAATTTTCAATTTTATAGTGTTAAATGATTTGTCTTAAAACAGGCTTTAAAATAAAAACTAGCAAACATTTTTTTTTTTTTTTTTTATATAGTTTACACTGAAAAAAAAAATTTAAATTGAGTTTCCCAAAATACGTCCTTTTTAAAATTTTTTATTTTTCTTGTAAAAAAAGCTACAAGTGTAACTTACTAGTTCTCCAAAAATTGGAGTGGGCCTCCTAGTGGTTCTCCAGAAAAACAATAAAATGTAGCTTTTGCCGCAATTTTTCAGTACAATTTCTTTGAATTTGAAATTTTTAATTAAACGTTAATTTGAATTTGAAAAAAGTGCGTTGGTACTTATATTAGTACTATACAAGCAAAAAAACAGTCAATAAACTATTTTCAGCATTTGAAAATTTTTTTTAAATAAAAATTTTAAATTAAAAAAATGTACTGAAAGATTGGGGAAGATGATACATTTTATTGTTTTTCTGGAGAACCACTTGCAGGCCCACTCCAATTTTTGGAGGACTGGTAAGTTACACTTGTAGCTTTTTTTACAAGAAAAATAAAAAATATTAAAAAGGACGTATTTTGGGAAACTCAATTTAAATTTTGTTTTTCAGTGTAAACTATATAAAAAAAAAAAAAAAAAATTTTTGCTACTTTTTATTTTAAAGCCTGTTTTAAGACAAATCATTTAACACCATAGAATTGAAAATTGGATAAATGCAACCGAAGTTATAGCTTCTCAAAAACAACTAACCTAAAAATTTCAAAGTCCCATATCTCCGCCATTTTTTTAAATTTTGAAAAAATATTTGGTAGTAATTTTTTCCACTAAGCAACTATTGCTTATGTCAATTTATAGCCAAATCGGATGCCATGAACAAATTTCTTGATCGTTTACACATGGTTTGTACCTAGTAACTCAATTCTTACCTAGAAAAAAAGAAGAAAATGTTATTAGATAAAGATTAAAAAGAAAGCAATTAATAGATAAAAATATAATATATATTTTATTTATGAAGCAAAACACGCCAAATGTACCAGCTGAAAATTTTTTTGTCTCCGATTTCGCTCAAATTTGGCAATATGGTAGCTCCGTTGTGCAAGAACAATAATCCGGGAGGATTTGGTCCTTGTACCATATGTTGTTAAAATACAAGTTGTGGAAGTTGGCGTTTTTAGTCATTTTCATGAAATGGGTGTTTTTTCCAAAATTTGTAGATTATACCAAAGTTTGTAAATTTATAAATCAAAGTTACTGGTCCTATTCATTTTTAAGTGTTTTTTTTATAAAAAAATATTACTGGGTGAAAAAAATTTATTTTCACCAAAATTTTTTACACTTAAAAATATTTTTTAAAAAAACCACTTAAATTTTTTTTAAAAGTAGGTACCTTGTTTTAGAGCATGATTTATAAGCTTAAAAATGATGTATGACTCAAGATGGGATTCGGTCGCTAGATGAGAGTTTTTGGCTTTTGAACGCCTGCGGCAGGTTAAACTCTTTGTTTACTCAAGAGGAAGGTTCTTACGACAAAGGTGTACAAAACATAAAATGCTTAGAAGTGTCCAAGGAATATCAAATTTGAGCGAAATTGGAGACAAAAAAATTTTCAGCTGGTACACTTGGCGTGTTTTGCTTGATATATAAAATTTTGATGAAATTTAACAGTCGAATCGATGAACATCTTTCACTCTTTTGGTTTTTTCTCTGCTCTCACTGTACGTAATCGATTATTTTTTTTTTCAAAGCGGCAGTTAACCTCATGACTTTGTCAAGTCAATATGTTTTTTGGCTCTGTTTTGCCTGTAAGAATGCTGTATTTGCAATCTTGTTCGTCGAAACGACTAACATTGTGAAACTACTTATGATTGATTTTTTATACGTTAAAGATAATGTTAGTCGCTTTGACTAGCATTTTTGCTCTATTCTTAGATCGCAAATTTTTCTATTTTAAAATCGTTGGTGCGGATGTTAGTCATCGCTTTCTGCTAAGCCACTAAACGCATAAAACTATATTCGCACCATCAACTTTCTTGGTGCACCGAACAATTTAAGGGGATCAGACTAAGAAGTGTTGTACCCTTCACATAAAAAAACTACGAAATAGTTAGTATTTTTATGTGTTTGTCAATGCATCACTGCTAAGCCTCTAGATACTTATATCAAAGCCTTATTTTGACCATATCTGCCTCTGATCTTTAACCAGGTCAATATTATAATAAAATTGGTCTGAACAACGGTGCGCACATACTAAAACTGCATGCAAAAAAAAAACTAGTAAGGGTCTTACCTTTCGCCTGGCCGAACATTAAATACCCTACACAGCAGTATTTTGAAAATTTTGCTAAAATATACGAGGTGCCACGCCCTCTTGTCTGAATTCACCCAGTTTTTTCTCACAGTTTGAATTTATAATCCTCAGCATTTGAGTGAAATTTGGTTGGATTATTTCAAAAAATGTTTACAGTATAGCGTTTCGAAGCTTTTGCTTATATGAGAGGTGCCACGCCCTCTTGCCTGAATTCGCCTGGTTTTGGTTAGAGCTTACGATTACAATTCGTAGTATTTATGTGTATTTCGGGTTGCATAAAATTTCATTGAATTATCTTTCTTAGTTTTCCCAAAAAATGTATTTCCACACACAGCCAGCCAGCCAGACAGATAGACGGACATGGCTATATCGACTTAGGAGGTGACGCTGATCAAGAATATACATATATACTTTTCTATATCTGCCATGCCTCCTCCTCTAAGTTACAAACAGAAGAACAAAGTGAATATGTATACCCTGGGTGTAGGGTATAAAAAACACTTTGAAAGCTATATCTCTGCACCTATGACAGGTATTGTTCAAAATTTGATGCATGGATGCATATGCTATCTACCAGGGACCATACAAAAATAGAGCGGATTGAAATAAGGGGCGTTGCACCCCCGGTACAAAAAAACGTTGTACGTTCAATAATTCTGCACTCATAACAGTTATGAAACTTGAAACTAAATTATACGTAGTGTCTTCCAATCACCATACAAAAAATGGAAGGTTGGAGCAGGGGAGGTTAAGCTAGGGGGGATTGCACCCTCATACAAAAACTCTAAACATGCTTTATTTCCGCATGAAATATTTCGTTATGAAATTTATAAGGGGAATGTCGTCAGGGTTGGGCCGCTGTCAGGGTTGGGCCACTGCTATTTGTCGTATATGACACGTGTTGCCATCTGTGTTATAGCGTCGAATTATTGTTCTGGATGTCAGAAACCTTTTTTAAGCATTACTTGCTACCGGGATTGTCAGTAAAAATGTTTGTGCCTTCGTGTAGTTTTCGATAGTTCAAAAAATTTTGTAATAGCAGTTAAAAATTACTCGAAACTTGGAAAAGAACAATGCCACCGAAAAAGTAAGTATATATGTCTACTAATGGGTGAACCATTATCAAGTTGCCAAAGGGAAAATTTGATTCCCTAACCTGTTCACATGTAGTATTGAGCGGTAGAAAAACACACTTGTCGTCAGGGTTGGGCCACTCGTGTAGTCAGGGTTGGGCCACATCAATTTTAATTTAGAATCAGTAAAATAACATCACTGAATTGGTTTTTTGGAACACAGAACATTAACATTACAGTTTTGGATACCCCCAGAGTTGACATTAACGGAAAAGTAGCGAGTTCTATGGGCAAGCACGAGAAAGCAACGAGTGAAACGCACGAGGAACTATCGACTTCTTCTCGGAGCTTCTTCGTCTCATGAGTCCACCCTTTCTACGATTTTGTCATTGGTCGGGCCTCTGCAAGCGGCCGCGCCAACAGTGAAATCTAATCGGGGGCGCCTCCTGATGAAAAACACGTTCTCAACCTCCCCAGAGAACCGCAAAGAATTACGTAAATAGCAACAGATGAGCGATGCTTCGAAAACGCCTTAAAAAGTCTGAATCGAAAAAATTCAATTGCATGCATTGAATGCAAGCGAGACGTGCATTTGAAGTGTCAATCTCACAAAAAGTTACTACTTATGTATGACCAAATTGCGATTCAGATTAATGTTATTATGGAGGTTTCTCATCGGAATTTTGTATAATCGAATAAAAAACAATAAAAAGTTTCATACATATTCATTACACACTATTTTAGTACATATTTCATCGATATTTGGTGGTGGCCCAACCCTGACTACAATGGCTCAACCCTGACTACTTTTTTTTTTAGTTTTGTTAATAACTCTTTTTTCCGAAATCGCAGCGAGTTGTCCTAAAGGCATGTTATAGATAAAGGTCTGCACTTTTAAATAAAACAAATAATTTGGTAGTATTCAAATATATAAAAAAGATACAGAGGAAAGTTTAAAAGTGGCCCGACCCTGACGATATTTTCCTATATTTTACGTAAAAAAGTCTTGCGAAAATTGAGGGGGATTAGACAAGAGGGTACGATACCCCGCACCCATAATAGCTATCATTATAAAATTTGGTACACAAATATGTATAAATAGTGTTTAACGAACATCTCACAAAACGTGGAGAAGAAACTTCATTCACTATGGTAAAAACACTTAAAATGCTATATTCCATTGCCCAACTTCTGTCCGAACAGAAAAAATTAACTTCTTCGAAATCAAAATCATTGCGCGACCTTCTTGAAAGGGCAAATCAACGTTTGTCGGGCCAACTAGTAGTTAGTATAAATAAGATGACTTTTTAATTTTAAACAGCTTTTACTGCATTTGTTGAACTACAGGTTCAGTGAGAATCAATTTAAGACGTGTTAGTCGAATCGAATTAAATAATCTTGAACGTATAAAAAAATTTAAGGTTAATTTCGTTACAGTATTTATCATCTATGGAGTCCAATTCCATCGTCGGACAAGAACATTCATAAAATTGCACAGTACTTTTTCACAGCATTTAAAATGCATACAATGCATTTAAAAATAAAACTTTATTTTACAGCTTCCCTCGCAATTTTACTTTAAATGGCTCTTACTAGTATCCTTTAACTATGCAATTACTCTCCATCACTACAACTTTTGCTCATCATTTTTAAATTTGCTTTGCAACGTAAAACAGCAAAAAAGTTATTACTTTTTGCACTTTAAAGATATAAAATATTTAAATTTACCTTCAACATAAATAAAAGATACAAAAAACAAGAAAAAAAAAAGACTGGGTACACAAGTACAAAAACATTCAACATTCAACGTCTATCTACCATGAATTACGAGTGATGCACTTCATATAACGCACGCAACTTATTCGTGCAACGCGCGCAAGCGGCAGGCAGGCAACAGCATAGAAATGCGGCTGCAATTCGTCTCAAAAACGCAAAACCATCCGTTCGCTGTCTGTCTGTCTTTCTGTCTGTTTGTTGGTCTCGTGCTGCTAATACTGCAGCTACTGCTACTGCTACTGCTGCTGCTGCTGTTATGCCCCTTAAACCTGTAACAGGTGTTGCCACACTGAAGTGCACTACTTTGATGCTGCACACGCTTGATGTTGCTGCTGCCTGCCTTCGCTCATTGTCTGTCTGGGTTTTTATGTTGAGTGGTAGAATCAAAAGCAGAAGCACCTTTTTTTCAAAGTGCAATTTTTTTTTTTAAATTTTACACTTTTTTTTTTGTATTTTTTACACAGCAGCATATTCTTTTCGTGTTATTAAGGGTGTTAGTACATATCGATGTTGAGGAATAAACTGCTTGTTTTCTTGTTTGATTTGCAGTTACTTACTTTAGGAAATGTTGCAGCTTAGTAGATTACAATGAAGTATTTATTATGGTGCATACGCATATCGAATTTGCATGGAATCAATTCAATAGTTTCCGGAAATATCAAGATGAAAAACTTGAATGTAGCTGTTTTTGTAACAATCCTATTAAAATTGGAATGTTTGAAACAACCGATGGGGCTGTTTTACAAGATTTGAATTAAAAACTTATGAAAAGTGTTAATTTTGATTGTTTCAAAGTTCGTAGCTTAGAAGAATGCTAAAGAAGCAGATTAGAAGATTAGAATGATTCAAAAACTAAAAATCTTAAGCCTTTCAGGACCGTAAGGATTTGGGAGCTTATGCAACCAGGTTAGCTATTTATAATAGTCTATTGGGCGTCCAGAAAACATATTTTAAAATAAAAATTCAAAAAATTTTAACGATTTTTCTGGAATTTTCTGCGACATATGTGTCCCTATGGTCGTTAAGGGAGACTTTTTCCCCATACATTTTTATATGTGGAAAATATGCCCTTATTTCAAAGGGTGATAACTCGGAAAGTAAAGGTCAAATTGCAAAAATTTAAAGGTATGGTTTGATAAGTAAGATTAGGGCTATTTGATGCCATCAAAAGAATTGAAATAAACCATCTCCTGGAACTACAGCGCAAGATTGAAAACAGCGCTTTCTCAGCTTCAAGCACAGATAACTCGAAATCCTGAAGTATATGAGCAATTCCGGCCTCCGATTTGAATTTAGTGCCAAAAAGTACGTTACAGTACATATGTCTACTAACAGGTTCATTAAATTTTTTTATATTGATTGCCTGTGAAATTGGTTAAATTGTAGTACAAAAGTGAGTTGAAAAGTCTCCCTTTACGACCATAGGGACACCGGTGTCCCATTTTGAATTTTATGATTTATCAATGTACTAAACTTAAATAATGGTTCAATTAATGTATAAAACAACAATTTATTTACATATCAACAATTATTTCACACTATAATATGATTAAAAACAATTAAACACCTATAAATTCTGCTGTAAAGTATAGCAATAGTTCACCACACAAATTGTCACATTGGAATGATCATACAAAAATAACGGTGCTTCTGATGGTGTTGCCAGATTTAATAGGAATGAAGGAAGAGTTAAGAAACTGATAAATGTCAAAATTACATATATCGGTTTCTTAATTTTTTAAATATAATTTATTTTTGTCTTGGGACACATATGTCCCTATGGTCCTGAAAGGGTTAAAGAGAGTATTTTAGTCAAAAAAACTATATCTGGTTGATTTAAGTTCAAGATATTTTTTTTTTTTTTTTTCTATACCTTGGTTCAAGGCGAAAAGTTTAGTATATCGCAAAACTCATTCCAAGCATTTTTAGGAGCGTAAAAAATAAAAAATCGTATCAAGCGGGGATCTCTAAATCACCAACAAAAAATTTTAAATAATCCTCAACTCACTTATTTGACACTCTCTTTCAGATTTCTGGGGGTAGTCGTGGAATTTCCAAAAATCGTTTTTTGAATCAAAGTAATTTAGAATTTTTTGGAATTTTGTTGAAGAAACTGGTTTAACGGGTCATTGAAAGTTAACTTGTAGGTTTGCGAAAATTCAGCTTTATTGGTGAATCAGTCATTAAAAAGCCTCCTAAGTGAAAAGTAATTGAAACTACGTGGATTACGGAACAGGCCGGATGACCTTGCAATAATACAGGCAAAGCATTACTTTCTGGCTGATAATGATGACATTAACAATACCCAAACTTGACTAAAGTAGATATGTACTTTAGACAGGTTCAAATTTGTACGAAAAACAAAAATTTGCTTGGATTTGTGCTCCCATGACACTAAGCACTAAGTAACATTTGAAATATTTCAAATAATATTTGATGCAAGTGGCTCTCGGTTAGACTACGGTCCTTCGATATCCATATACATAAGTTTCACTCCTAAAAAGGGCTTGGAGTAGTTCAAAACTTCCTCAGTTAAGCATTCAGTATACTGAAAACATCTGTCGAAAAAAATGAATATGCCAGCATCGGTAGTCCTTTTGTGTAGACATTCTCTGACACATGGATCTGAATTGAAGACCACCAAATAAATAATAAGTAGTTGCAGATTTCCAAATACAATTTCTTCTTTGTATCTTTTTGCCTTCTTCAATTTTGAAGCAATCAGTTATTCAAAGCTACCAGCTCTGTTTTCGAGTTATACCATTATTCCATTTTAATTTACTTTTTACTCCTCCATTCCAGAGAATTCGAATTTCTTACCCATCTTCATCGGAGACGTCAAGATTTCCTGTTTATTTGCCTTCTTAAGATGGTGTAGGTAAGATAATTTCAGAGCCGCACAGGCTGTTTCTTTCTTACAAATAGTGAAGAGGTATTCACTTCACAGACCTCCATTAATTTTTTTTCTCCAGCACTTTTTTTTTTTCAAATATGCTAGGCCCTGTTATGGGAAGCCCCTTAAGGGGTAAGAAAAAGAGAATAGTATGTTCAAAGAAAGTGTTAAGGAGGAAAAATTAATGGTGGTTGTTGAACATTTTTTTCGCTTCCCGCCCATGAGGAAGTTTTTTAATGTTTTTATCAAAACTTTGTATGGGAGTTCCGTTAAGAAGTGGAAAAAATAGAGTAGTACGTTTGAAAGAAATTTTGAATGGGAAAAATTAATGGCGGTCGGCAATGAAGTGAAAAAAAAGGGACAATATGTTTGAAAAAATTATTGGAGAGGAAAAGTTAATGAGGATCAATGAACATTTTTGTCCCTCTCCCGGCAATGAGGAAATTTTTTTTTTATGTTTTTATCAAAATTTTGTATGGGATAGAAAAAAATGTTGAAAATGAAAAATTAATGGGGGCCGGTGAACAGTTTTGCTCTCTCGCAGCAATGAAGAATTTTTTTCTAAAAATAGTCTTAAAATTTGTCAAATTCATTAAAGTTTTTTTAGAAATTTTTATAAAAAAATCGAAGGGTAGGTACAATCATTCATAGAAATACCAATTTAGTTTCAAAAGTTGAATATTTAATAAAAAAAATTATTTAAAAAAAATTTTGGTTTTTTTTATAAAAAGCAAAACTTTTTAAAATAAAAAAAAAATGTTCATGATTTGCTTAACTACTGACGGAGTTATGAGCATTTCAAAAGAACTACCAAATTTTGTTTTTGCAGATTTTTTAGTTTTTTGAAAATTTATATCTCTGAAACGGCTCGATGAAAAAAATTTAAAAAAATAATAAATGCTAATCTCAACTACATATAAGACAAAAAAGTTTCAAAAAAATCGGATAAGCAAAATCAAAATGCTATCCGGAACAGTATGTAATGCCCTACGTACATCTTATTTAGTTTCTTCAGAGCTTTTACTTGCTGATGCGTTGGCATAATTAGAGTCCTTTCAGCCAGCCAGTGCCACTATTCCTATTTGTTGCCCCCGTGTTTTATCATATACCCTCTGAAATATTTTCTAAATCTGTGGCCGCGTGGAAAAATCAGGTAACTCCTTTTTTCAAAAACAGGAGTAAAACGCGTTTAACTTTTTTGATCTCTGTTTTCACGAAAAATTTACTTGATGATGTAGAATTAAGTTGAAAGAATGATATCGATCAAATAACCGATCATTATGGCACATAATTTATATGACAATACTTTTGCCTCGTTTTAGAGATGTGACCTTTTCGAAATTGCACATTCACATATTCAGTTTACTATTTGTCAATAAAATGATATATATAAATTGTGTTTGGATTTCTGCCTGGTTTTTCCGCAAACGGTATGGAAGTACCTTGTTATTTTCCAAAATGTATCATTTACGCAATTTTTTGTTTCTTAATAACTTGGAAATGATATGCATTATTAAAATTTTGCTCTGATACAATGATTTTAAATCAAAAAACATTCCATTTTTCATGGTTTTTCCATTTTCCAAAAAAATGGAATTACCTGGTTTTTCCGCGTGACCACAGAAATATGGTTTATCGACTCTTAAGTACTTTATCACGTGGTGTATTTGAGAAATATTTACCGATTCTTTCGAAAAAATCCCGAAACTATTTGGCTAGTTTCAGTTAAAGCATTGTCACACAGTCGTGAAACCTACCAAACTCTTTTAATGGTACTCTTTGAGCTCATTAAATAAATGATACCTGCAAATTTTGTTGCCAAGTTTGAGCATTTAGTTAAGCAGCATACTAAGCTTTTGAAAAAAAATGTTTTCTTCATAATTTTCTTATAGAAATTTCCCAAATATCGATATTAATTTCTCAAGATATTTCCAAACTATTGCTGCTGCAGAATATTTTTGCTGTGATAACATCAGCATCAACAGCACTTTGACTGATTTTTATAAGAAATGCAAACAGAGAAAAGTGAAGAAACTCAAAAGAAAATGTCAATTTGGGAAATTATATTATTTGCGCAGATAAAAGCAAGGGAAAGAAAGGTTTTGATATAGAATTGCAAAAAAAAAACAAACGTCTTGGTGTAACGTTTTAAAGTAATGAAAATAGTACACATAGATTTAATATGCAGTATTTTATATAGAAATGTACCAAATTGCATGGAATATTTCATCAAAAATAATCCCAAAAGTCAGTTAATCAGTCGTCAGTCATCATATGTAAATACATATACCGTAGAAAGTTTTTGAATTATTTTTTTTTTTTCCACATTTTAACACCTTGCACTTACAAATGTCCAAAACTGACAACACTTTTTGTGATATCTCTCATTTTTCTCATTTTTTTATCTCACGTTTTTGTTCATTTTATTTTATTTTTTTGCGATTTTGTCTTAAATTCTACACATTTTTGGCAATTTCCCTCAGTCACTCATACAGCTCTTGACTTTTTTATTTTAATCCTTTTGGGAGCAACGAGCATTGAACACCCTTTGCTCACAAAAGTTATATGTATCACAAACACAAACAAAGTTGAAATGCTAGGCATTTAACAGTGGGGAAAAATGATTAAAAAAAAAATTTTTTTTCACCGAACTACAAATTTTGAGGTAGCGAACTTCTTTCGTGGATGATTTCGCTTTCTTATCACAAAATTTGCCGGTAAAAACTTCAATGTTCAACTTTTTAAACGCCCTACTTTTCTTAGCATGAATTGTATAAAATTATTCCACTGTGCGCTCGGCGTCACTGTGAACGATGATAAAATTCCTCATGTGTCCGAATGACAGACTGGCTCTGTGACTGACTGTTGGACTCTGAGGAACGTGCCACTTGTGTACAAAGATAATCCGTACTGTACAAATGAGAAATACGTAGTGTGACAGTTAAAACTTTAAGGATATTAAAATGAATAACATGCTATAGGAAGAAAAAGTGTCAAAATAACAGGCAGCATTACATACAAACGAGTACTGACATACAGACAGACATTTGTTGGTTACCCTACTTGCATTCCATGGAAGATTTTTCTGTCTTTAAAATCTTAAACTAAGTATGTATAACATGATGAAAATTGTTAGCCCCAATTTCATTCCTTTAAATGATATTAAAAAGAATAGCAAATTTCGAGAAAAGTAAGTAGAAAATAAATAAAATTTAATACTAAAAAATTAAGAACTGCGAAATTGGGGAAAAGTTGGCATTGCAGAAAAAGGGCTGCAAAAAATTGGTTATTAGATGTCCGCAAGCACCATTCGGAGATAAAAGACACAAGATGAGAACGCATTACAGAAATCAGAAGATTTTTGTCTAAGTGGTAATGTGAACACATGTAGAAATATAATAAAGATTACTACTTCGTGATTTAGGAGTATAGAAACAAAGGCGCTAAACACCAATTTTTTGATTTTTCTGAAAACTAACAAAAACGTATACCTCCGAACATACACGCATTTATAATAAGGTAAGATTTGCGATTCAGTAGAATGGAGTTAGATGAGGATATAAACCAAGTTTGAACTAAATCCTCAAAGAGGTTTATTGACAAATTCGATTAGAAATTTGGAGATTGTCGTGTTTGTTTCAATCAATTGAACATTGCTGGGTTTGTAATAATCGAACTGCCACACCCCCTCCAATTTCGCTGAAATTTATTGCATGGATTCGTTAATTGCCAAAACCAATAAAAATAGTCAAATTTTTTTGTGGTTTTTGGAAGGGTACAAAAAGTGGAATATTCAGTTACATAATTGTAAAAAACACTCCTTCACATAATTGTCCATAAGTTGGACATTTCTTAACCGATTTTCACGCTCAAACCATTTTTGGAAACGTATTGATTCAGGCTTAGGTAAAGTTATCCACGTTTGGCAAAAAATATTAAATTTGGTACTATTATAATTCTAAAATTACAAATACCGGTTTGTTACCTATTATTTTGACTTTTCAAAATATATTTTTTGGAAAGAAAAAAAATAATCTTTCATATGAACCAAAAGTAACAATGATATTGGGTGTACAACTTAAAAACCGGAATTTTTTATCGAAATTTGATGCTTTATTGTGGAAAAATGTTACAATATATTTTATTCAAAGTATTGTCCATTGGAAGCTACAACATTTCCTCCATCTTTCAGGCAATTTATGAATTCCATCCCAAAAAAATTGCGCCGGCTTGGCGGCCAAAAATGAATCGAGCCAATTTTTGATATCTTGAAGTTAAGTGAACCGTATTCCTGATAGGGCATTCTGCATTGATCGGAACAAATGGTAGTCTGATGGTGCAAGGTCTGGGCTATAAGGCGGGTGAGGCAAAATGTGTATATATTTCCCATCCGTTGTTTTCCAGGTAATTTTTTACTGGGGCAGCAATATGTGGCCGAGCGTTATCGTGGTGGAAAATGATTGACTCGTGTCTGGTCGCATACGTTGGCCGCTCTGCCTGGATTTTCTGCTTCAATCGGATCAATTGTTGACGATAGAGTTGAGCATTAATGGTTTGGCCACCTGGCAACAGCTCATAATGGATCACACTTAGCTGGTCCTGACCAGGA
The DNA here is from genome assembly GCA_951812925.1 of Calliopum simillimum. Lineage (NCBI taxonomy): Eukaryota > Metazoa > Arthropoda > Insecta > Diptera > Lauxaniidae > Calliopum > Calliopum simillimum. Next base: position 46,707,031 of record OX638369.1, read on the forward strand.
CGTTCTTTGTCTTCGACATCAAAATCACCACTTTTAAACCGTCGAAACCACTCACGACAGCTTGATTCAGCTGGAACATAGTCCCCATAAACTTCTACAAGCAAACTATGACTTTCCGCAGCAGTTTTCTTTGCAAAAAAATGACCCAACAGAACCTCCCGCAAATGCTGTCTTTTTCTCCAATTTTCGAAGTTATTCATCGTGAAAAATAATAATGATGCACACAAGATAAAATTGTTTTGTTGACTGATTTTGACAGCTGTCAAATGTATCTTCAAAATGACATATATATAAAGCTCGAGCTTTTACGATATTTGTTAGTACGGACATCCACCGTCAAATTCCGTTTTTAAGTTGTACACCCAATATGTTTTACGGTTCAGAAGTTATGAGTTTTTAAACATTTCAAAACATGAAATTGATTGTAATCAAAACAAAAGCTACAATATCCAATGGAGATTGCTGCCTTTGTTTTGATTGGCAGTTTTCAACCTTAGATATATATTTGATAGAGACGTATTTGGTATTGCAAATTTCACTGATCACAAACTTTCATCAAATAACACTAGATGCATTTTCAAATGCATTGATAAAAAAATAGAAACTGTCGCCTTTGTTTCTTTACTCGTCAACTGTACTAGGGGTCTATCTGCACAAGTCGTCTCGTTTTTGTTTTGAAACATTTCGTTTCAAGATACGTGATTTCTTGTACCCGCTTTTTGTTTTCAAATACTGCACTTCAGCGTCGCGTACAAATGTCTTGACAGGTACTACTAGGATATGAAAGAAGAAAACACAAATACTGCACAGACCTGCCTGGTTTGATTTGCTTCAGTGAAGTTCAGTGCATATTATTGTATTATACACTACAAAATGCTACAAAAGTATTTTTTCGCTCTCTGCTGAAGTATTTATCAGAATAGACTCTGATAAAATAAAAAAGTGTACTTCAGCGTCAAAATAAAATCAGTTTACAGTGAAAATTTGAATTTTGAATATTTTGAACCAAATATTTCTATTGCATGTCGGACCTTTCATTGTGACTGTTATTTTAAAAACTTTGCTTACGTTTCAGTGGTGCATTACATATAATTTTGAAAAACAACCTAGGCATTTAATTTTGTGAAAAATATGTATATATAAAATGTATACGGACGTTTCATTAAACTTAAATTGTCTTAACCCATTAGTGCCTAGCGGTGCTTCTCGGTACTCAAAACTAACTTAACTTCAAAAATTATTCAGAAATAATCAAAACAAGATACGACTTTGAAAACTAGATAAGAATGAAATTGGATATTTTTCCAGTTATTGTAAATCATTTTTTTGTTTGTTTGTGTCAGCTGTTCGTAGTATTACGATAATTTGATTGTTTGTTGGCAGAACGGTGGAAAATATTGTGATGCCGTACGACATGAGGTAAAGAATCAACTTTCATAGTTATTGTGTCATCTACTTATTTTGAAACTTTTTGTATGGGGTTTTATTTTAAAATGACTGATAAGTATTTTAAAGTAAAAATCAACAAAACCCTTTTTTGAAATAAGCGATTTGTGATAACACAGGCCCACAAAAAAAAAAAAATACCATGCGTGAAAGATCAGACCACCTGAACTTTATGTTTTCGGGGTCGCTGAGTCCGAATATGGTGTCAGAATAGCGGAGTTAGTTCGAGTTTTTTCACAAATCAGAAATAATGCTGAAAAAAATCTCAAATTTTTCAGCATAATTGTTGATTTCTGAAAAACGCGAACCAACTTCGCTATTCTGGTACCATATTCGGATTCAGCGACCCCGAAAACATAAAGTTCAGGTGGTCTGACCTTTCACGCAGGGTACTTTTTTTTTGTGGGCCTGTGTAATTTAAATAACACAGGCCGACAAAAATTATACCCAGAAACCAGATTATATATTTCCGTAGGTTTTCGATGCGCTGATTCCGAATCTGGTCGCAGAATTGCTCCATCACGTCAGGTTTTTGAGATATCCTACCCTAAAAGTGCCAAAAATGACGATTTTTCTCAATTTTGAGGTTAAATAGCTCTAAGGATTTGATTTTTGTAGGAAAACTATGAACGGCATCTTAAAATACTAGTCTTCTTCTTTCAAATGCCGTTGAGTTAGTTTGAATATCTTTTTTTTTCTCTGAGATATGGCATTTTGAAGAATGCATGTAAGAGGATTTCCCTATATCTAAAAGTCCGTAGAGGAAACTTTAGCTTGATGCAGTCGATTTGTTTTGCATTAGGAAATACATAATTTCTTTTAAGGTCTATAAAATTAAGAATTTCTTGTAAAAAAAACTTCCTCTTTCAAAATATGAGGCAGGATTTTGTAATTAAAAATAAAAAATAATAACAACACAGACACACACAAAAAATATTTTCGATTCCACTAACAAGAGCACATAGACTTTATGTTTTTGGGGTCGCAGCACGTTCCATCCACGAACCTGTTATTCTCTATTACGTAAGGGATTTTTTCTAGAGGTCATTTTAAGGTCGTTTTGGGGTCATTTTGTGTCCAAAATGAGTAGTGTCCAAAATTCGTAAACAGCACTTTCACGGTAGTTATTATATATGTCTGTCTCCGTCTGTATCTGGGTCTGTATATGTCTGTGTCTGATTGCGGTTACCTATTTTTTTTTTTGTTTTTATTCTTTTTTTTTTTTTTTTGTTTTTGTTTTTTGATTTTAAAATTTTTTTTTACGTTTTTGTAGTTTATTTTCTTTTTTATTATTTGTTGTCTCAAATTACTTTATCTATTTTCATGATAACATATTAATTTGACTTTTTGTGAAAATGTTTTCTCTTCTGTTCGAATGATCGGTTATGAGATTGACGATGATGTTTGGTGAAAGAGTCATGTCTTTTTAGTGACCAACAATAGTCTGCCATCATTCGTTCATCCTATCTACCCTGATAATGTCGCTCTTTTTGTTTCATATCCTGGTGAAATCTTTCACCCATTTCTTCACTGAATGCTCCATTATTCTCTGGAAAATAGTCCAAGTGTGAAAAAAGAAAATGCAACTTGGTACTCATTAGGCAACCTAATTTTTCAAAATTAATTAACATTGTAGATACGATAGCTTTGTAATTTGGATCCCGAATGTTTCCTAAAAACTTCTGGGCAACTTCTTTGAAACTTAACCATGCATTTTTTTCTAGAGGATTCATGGTTTTTACAAAATCATCATCCTTCATAAGGATTCTTATATCGGGCCCTACAAAAATACCTTCTTTTATTTTTGCATCACTTAATTTTGGGAATCTGGATTGTAGATACATAAAACATTGACTATTTTTATCTAACGCTTTAGTAAATTGTTTCATCAAACCAAGCTTAATGTGAAGAGGTGGTAACAAAATATTTTTACGATCTATAAGACTTTCGTGAATGACATTATCGGAACCAACAACCCATTCATTTCTTTTTGGCCAATCCTTTTGTTTCCAATGCCGGTCTCGGGCACGACTATCCCAAAGACAAAGAAAGCAAGGATATTTTGTAAATCCTTTTTGTAAACCAACAATAACTATGTTGACAACTATGTTGACAAAAACTATGACGATGACGATGACGAAGACGACAGTGCGGGTGGTGCGACGAAAAAAGAGTAGCTACATAGTGACGACGACTAACTTACGATGATGTTAATTTTTGCAAGTACATATGTATGTGCATATGTAATTGCACTTGTTGATACCCCAGTAGGGATAATGACGGAAAGTTTGCCCGTGATCGAACAATGACCTTAAAATGACCTCGAGAAAAAACCCTTTACGTTATAGAGCAAAACGAGCTCGGTCAACGTGCTCAGCGATCCCAAAAACATATATAAAGACTACCTTGAAAGGACAGTTTACGCACTACTCACTTTGGACCCAAAATAAACCCAAAATGACCTCAAAATGACCTTAAAATGACCTCTAGAAAAAACCCTTTTCGTGATAGAGCCAAACGAGCTCGGTGAACGTGCTCAGCGATCCCAAAAACATATATAAAGACTACCGTGAAAATGCAGTTTACGCAGTACTCATTTTGGACCCAAAATAAACCCAAAATGACCTCAAGATGACCTTAAAATGACCGCGAGAAAAAACCCCTTTCGTTATAGAGCAAAACGAGCTCGGTGAACGTGATAGAGAATATCAGGACAACGGAAGGAAGGAGGAACGTGCTGCGACCCCAAAAACATAAAGTCTATGTGCTCTTGTTAGTGGAATCGAAAAATTTTTTTTGTGTGTCTGTGTTGTTATTATTATTTTTTAATTACAAAATCCTGCCTCATATTTGAAAGAGGAAGTTTTTTTTACAAGAAATCCTTAATTTTATAGACCTTAAAAAAAATTATGTATTTCCTAATGCAAAACAAATCGACTGCATCAAGCTAAGGTTTCCTCTACGGACTTTTAGATATAGGGAAATCCTCTTATATGCATTCTTCAAAATGCCATATCTGAGAGAAAAAAAAAGATATTCAAACAAACTCAACGGCATTTGAAAGAGGAAGACTAGTACTTTAAAATATCGTTCATAGTTTTCCAAGAAAAATAAAATCCTTAGAGCTATTTAACCTCAAAATTGAGAAAAATCGTCATTTTTGGCACTTTTAGGTTAGGATATCTCAAAAACCTGACGTGATGGAGCAATTCTGCTACCAGATTCGGAATCAGCGCATCGAAAACCTACGGAAATATATAGTCCGGTTTCTGGGTATGTACTTTGATCAAATTTTGTCGGCCTGTGTAATCAAAGAAAATACATAGCAGGAAATAACATTGAAATAACTTTAGGATTAAGACAAAGTTGCTTGCTCAGTCCAACGCTTTTCAACTAATACTTGTCGGATCTGCCCGATTAACCACCATATGGGATACAAAAAGCAGCTACAAGGGTTAAGGTACTGATGTATGCAGATGATATTGTGCTCTTATCAGAATCAGCAGAAAATTTGCAAAGCAAAGTTTGGCATTTTTCCATATAAAAAGAACTTTAACTACAATAAACAAAAATTAAAATAATCGCATTCGATGTGTTTTGCGATGCTAAATGCGAATCCAACCCTAGAAATGCTCTATAGTGTATAGTTTTTGAGATATTCTAACCTAAAAACCAAAAAAAAAAATCATTTTTTGCCATTTATGTTGAAGCTATATAACTGTTTAACTTATAATTTATTTGTTAAATATGGTTAAAACACTTGAAAGCCCCAATCTTTTTATTTAAAACCTAATTTAAACTAAGTTGATATCTTCTCGTTTTTAAGAGATATCGTAGACCGAAATATTGGAAAAACGGGTTTTTTACACTTTTTTGTCTTTTTAAGTTAGGATATCTCTGGGGAAAAAAGATATCAACATGATTCATATAAGGTTTTAAAGACAAAGGTTAGGACTTTCAAGTAATTTACCAGATTTAACGAAATTGAAATTTCTTTCACATTATAAACATAATATAGTTGCCTCTTTTTAACTAATGTTAATTGGGCACATTAAAATAGAGAAAAGGATTTGACATAAGCTGCATCTCGAAATCGTAACTTGGCAGAACTATTGAAAAAAGAACTAAAAATAATTTCGGTTGGTAATATTAAATAAAATGTCCGTTTCATTCTGAAACCAAAATGCGTTTCGATGCGCTATATGGGCCCTGATTTAATATTTATAATCAAAACTATACGAAAATACAAACTAAAATTCCTTGCCTCTGATAGACCTTGTTGCCAAGATTTACAATTCGTTGCAATGCTTTTGGTAATTTACTTAAAAATACTCCTCAATTCTAAGCATAAGTAAATTTATTTATTGGCATTTTCTTTACAAAAAATTTAATATTTTGCGAATTGCCTTTGAAAATTTCAGTTTTTTAGATAATTTACACATGTTTCCATACATAAAGTATTGCGCTGCAAAAATTGGAATTCAAGAAAACAAAACTCCTTCGAATACTAAAAAACACATTTTCACTTAATTACCGCAAAAACGGCTGTGCCGTGCCTAATGACCGTGCGGTACGCGTTAAATTTCACACAAAATTTTAAAACTGGCAATTAACACTGTTGGAAACGTTTTGAGAACGCGTGCGTTAACGCGTCTCATTAGACGGCAACTACGACGACGATGATGGCAGTGGCTATGGCGATGGCGATAATGATGACGGCGACCACGACCACTGCTGCGCTACAGGGCTTTATGGCAGCATTTGTATAAACAGGAAATCTTTGCGCGAACATTTGTAAAATTATTATTGCTGATTATTGTTGTTGTTGTTGGTGTTGGTGTTGTTGATGTTGTTGCTACTTTACTTTGCATGCGTCAAGAGTGAAAACAATTAACTAGTAAGTGGTACACCAACTAGCGTCTGGGTTTGTCACCCCCACCCACTTTATACTCCAGCAGCAGTGAATTGTGCCCCGCACATCGCAAACCAAAAAAGCAGTCGCTCTGGATAGCCCAAGCAGATGCCACAATTGTGGTTTTCTTTGTTGACGGTTTTTTTTTTTTAGTTTTTTGTTTGTTTTTGTTTTAGCCACAACAGTGTACAGTGGTGTATATTGTTACGAAATGTTGTCTTTAAATTCTGCAATTCCATGCCTAGCGTAAGAAGATTTCACTTTACCTTGACGGATTTTGCTGAGTGTGATGGAAATGCCCACAGCAGCCATTACAGTTTATCAAACTAGTCTATAACATAAACATCTCTTAACCAATTTTCATTTTCTGACCATTTTCGAAAATGTAGTGAACCAGGTTATTACGATACCTGAGAAGAAAAGTAGGATGATTCATTTGTTCTAAGAAAACTAGAATGTCGTTGTTTGTTCGGCGAAAAGTAGGACGTTTCATACTTATTTTGACGAAAACTAGGTTGTTCAATTATAAATGACGAAATGTAGGTTTTTTCGAAGTCTTATGTCGAAAAGTAGGACGTTAAAAATTTTATGTTAAAAAATAGGATGTCTTAACATTTTGGACGAAAACTAGGACGTTTCGATGACTTGCACGAAAATTTAGTTAATTCATTATGTATTCATTCAGTATGAAACATCCTACTTTTCGTCCAACTCCAAATTCGCTGAGAAAACTAATCTTGCTGACCGAAAAAATACATTTATTTTCACACCTAAGCTGGCTCAGCTGGAAGCTCAACTATTCATCGATTGGAAAAAATACCTTCAATTTCGACTCTCCTGATCAAAAGTTACTCGTCTATAATTTGTTCATGTAAACAAAAATTGGCTGCCTATTTTCAATACTTTTTTAGTGCTAAGGCAAGTAAACATGTTACTTTTTAAATCTTCTAAGATATTTTTCGAGGAAAGAAGACAAAACTACAATGCATTTGAATTCAAATCTTTAACACTTTAGGAGTTGTGATTTGAAGATTTTAAAATATTCACAATTTTTAGTCTCTCACAACATCTGAATTTATGTGAGAACGGAGCTAAACGGACGACCTGGCAGCACTGACAAAACGAACGAGACATAAACGACACAAACATGACAAAAAAATTTTAAATAAACGAACAAACGACAGTTGAACTCAATTGTTGGTGAAGAGTTGAAAGAAGAAGACGGTTGTCGCGGACAAATGAAGAAGTGTAGTATAAAAACGACATTGATAAGAACAGAATTCAAAGTTAGATTGATAAACTTTAAAAGAAAGAAGAACTAAAATGATAATTGTAAATGTTAATAATATTGTAAAATAAAACTATACGGATGTTTAATTGAATAAAACTAATGAAGACTAAAAGTGCTGTGTTGTGTGTTTTTAATTTCAAAGGAAAAGAATATCACAAATCATACATTCTTATCAAACAAAGTTTTGTCTTCTTTCTGACTTTTTCACACAATTTTAGATATCCAAATGAAATTTTTTAGAATTTTCACCAAAACATCATCATTTTTTAAATCCATGAGGATAAAAATATTTGCCGCCTGAAATAAATTCATTTCCCACTGTGCATATTGTCTTCACTAAAAGTTCACTCAAGTCAAATTGTAGTACAAATTGTTTTCAAATGTTTGAGTTGTGTTTTTAGACAACAACAAAGTCCAACAAACTGAGCCCAAATATGTAGAGCCAAAACAAAAAGCATGAGAAAAACTAAAGTGGAACCATAGTGCCATTTAAAGTTAAGAAGAAGAAGAAGAAGAAGAAGAAGAAGATGAAGAAAAATCTCCATTTTATTGCATCGACGTGTTGATTGAAGCAATTAGTAGCACTACTACTCAAAGTGGCGCGTTGGCGGCGGCAACAGTTCATTGTTGCCGCTCTGGCTGCTGCGATTCTTCTCTTACCGCAAATGTGACATGTTGAAGAAATTATTTTCGAAGGAACACTACTCGAAAAAAGCTGAATTTTATCTAATTGCATTCAACATGCAACATTTGACTTAATTTTTGCCTTTCAACACCCTTACTCAAATAAAGAAGAAATGCAGAAGTCATTATATATGACAAATATACTATGTAGTAGAAATACTAAGCGAACAAGAATAATTGTCCACAAAATTTCATGCGATAAAATATTGTTGAATGGCACATAATATTGCCATAATAATGCAAGTTATAGTAGTATCTAAAATGAAATATATAAATGAGAAAAGGTTATATTTAAAAGAGTGATACTTCACAAAGAGGCATAATTGGAAAAGGTTTGGGTTTGCTCAGTTCTATTAAATATGTTTGAGGTAATCTGGGGTAACATTTACAATTAATTTTCAAAAGATCTGTGTTTTCGAAAATTTATTGCATGATTTTAACAGTCGTTACTGTTTCTGAAAAATTGATTATTCTAACTTAAAACTAGGAAAAAACAATTAAAATAATAAAAACTGCGTTAAGGGTTTGTTTTTTTTTTAATATTTTTCCAATAAACTCATTATATCAAATACCCCATAAGGGCACATTTAACATTCACTTAAAGGAAACAAATTAACATACCACTATAGCACTTTCAGATTATAACATTGCCTACTTTAGCTTCACCTTGGAGGTGCAGAAATACAGTATTTTGTGTGTGTTTTTTTTAAGGGTACTAGTACAAATAGAGCCTACTAGAAAAATGAGCGGTTTGAAAGGTCAATCCCGCTGGAATAAAGTCATAACTCAAGTTTGCGAGAACTTAAGAGTAAAGAGTACTTCACACGTCAAGTGGGCGTGGTGGAAATTCCATTCGGCAGTAGGTAGAAAGCGGTATTTTTTAGGACACACGAGAGTCAAAATCAAGAGACTAATTAGAAAGCGATCCTTCCGCTTGATTACAAATAGTATTATCGCCCGACAATTTAGTCTCTCGTGTTTCCAGGCTCTTACTTAAGAATTCGCTTAATCTTCTCAAAATGTTGTACCAACAGAAGGGTGTCAACTCAAAGAAGTTTAAAAACTCAACTAAAAAAGTTGGTTTTCATAACAAGTTCAATTTGTAACCCATAAATTCATGTAAAATTGAAAATTTAAACCGAAATTTATTACCGTGTAGTTGCTACAAAAAATAATTTTTTTGAAACCCTTTTTTACGTTTGAATTCTTAAGTGAATGAGAAATTTTTGGTCTGTTGTCTTGTGTAATGAAACAATTTAATATTCAAATCTCTCAATTTGAAATTAGACTGAATATGTACGAAGATATAGACGACGACATTACTTCCTTAAAGATCCTACATTGGTGCATATAATTGTTTTTGCCTTGTTCTTGTTATTGTACTTGTCATGTTCGATGACTTGATGGTTGGTGTTGCTACTTATTTTATCATCGCATTTTCAGTTCTCATGTTGTCTGACATGACCGAACGCCTATAAAATTAATGTCGCACTTTTTCTTATGATGATGATGCATCTGCTGTTGTATTTTGTTTCTTCATCTTTTACATCGCGAACTTTCATTTCGTTTACTTGCTCACTTAATCTTGCTTCCTTAACTTAACGAATTTTGTCAGTAAGTCTGTTCTTTCATCCGTTTGTGCGTCTGTCGGTCCATGCGTCATTTGGCTTATAATAAACCATTTATAGTTGTGCTGAATTGAACCATAGCACATGAGAGGAGAACTTCATTTTTTTCTTCCTGTTTCATGTCTGAATAAAGGAGTTAACAACAATTTTCATGAACTTTTTGAAAAATCAAGACAAGACCTCTTCGAAGTAAAAATAGCGCGTGCCCGCAGTGTAGACAGAGTTTTTGTAATGTTATTGGCACACTGAAGTATTTGAAGCTGGGATTGAGGAATTTGAGATATAGGAAGTGACCAGGTTGGACTTATTAGATCCGCGATTTGAGAGGTCAGTAAACTATTAAGTTGAAATATAGGGCTTTCTTTTATTTGTAGAAAATTCAAGGAATTTTGTCAGCTACTCTTTGTCTATAGCCTCTTCCGCATCTCTATTCGTTATTATATTCCAGTTTCGTTATTTTTCTCAAACGTTGAAAGAGATCCAATTATATCAAAGTGGTATGAAATGATCTCTGAAACATTCAACACATTTGCAAAGATTTCCTCTCAGTGTAACATAATATTATTTAAACTTCCTTCGTCGATTGTTGCCAGCAAAAAATTCTGCTACTTAAAGACTAATTGATTGATGATATGCGATAAAATGTTTCATTGCATGCGTCGCATGTTGGCTGCAATATTTTTCGTTCACGCCTCATGTAAACACAGAGTTATAGCCCCACCAAAGAACGAAAAAGTGACAACAGAAAAAAAATCACAAATAAAATAAAAACTCTTGAAAAAATATTTCGTAAAAAAATATAAAAAAATAAAGTAAGTAGCACAGAATAAAAACAATAAACTCAAATTTATAAAATAAAGTAATTAAAAACAGATGAGCCAAAAATGTAATTAAAAATGGAGGATATTACAAGTGAATTTCGAAAACTTATAAGAGATGAAATTCCACAAAACGTTAAGGAAAAAAGCTTAAAAACTTTGCAATAACATCGAGATGAAAGTACTTTAAAGTTTTCATTAAAAATTCTTTCCATTTCAACTTTAGCTGCTGCTGCACATGATGACATTTCTACATTTCTTCCTTAAATGTCAATACGATAAGAAAACGTGCGAGTAATTGAAGTATAGTAGTGGAAAGAAAAAAAACTCAAGGTTTTCCCGGAAATGTGAAAGTTTTTGCCACAGTTGCCGTATGACTTTTTAAATAGCAATACGTGCAATTGCTGTTGATGGTGTCATGGTAACATATTGTCGGTAATGGCAACATACGAGTGTTTGGTATAAATTGCAACAGCAGCAGCCGAAGCATATGTTGGTACTGCCTCAGTTTGTATATAAAACCTTGAGCAAATCAAAGGTTTTATCCACAAATAGCACTGGTTTGTCTATTATTAGTGGGAAGTGAGTAGCTATGATTCACTGGAATGTTACTTACTTAGTAGGAAAGTTAAAGTAAGCTCAACCCTTAAGATTATTAACTGATACGTAAAAAGTTTATTTGAAACAGGAACAATTAGAAAAAAAGTAAAAATTTCCAGAAAAGTGGTCGAATAAGAAATAAACATAGAGATATCAACCATCACTCATGGCAGTCTAAAACTACCATTTGATATCTCGCATTTAAATTCTCCGAAAAGATTAGTAACACTAATAGATCTTCATAAAACGGCAAGCTTAACGCAAAAAACAGGTTGATTTCGACCAAAGGGCGTAAGACTTCCTATATAAGCAAAATGCTTCGATGTGGGCTATTCGAGTTTTGGCCGACCAAAGATTGTACACTTACTAGATTTATATTGCTCTAGCATCCTCATATATGTACATATCTATGAACGTAGGGGAGAGTGGAGATAGGTGGCTCATGGGTATAAATGAACCACCAGGGACATCCGTTTACTGTCTAGAACTTTTAGAGCGATTAACATGTGCGTTGTTAACTCCGTCGGTAAACTAACCTCACACGCATTTGTGGTTGCGTCAAACGTTTGTTGTCGCGTGTATCAATAAACAAAGCCTTTACCCGCCCGAAAGTGCTTCGTGGCATTAAGTTATTCCATAAAAAGTTTCTTGTGTTCCTTTTGTGGCACTCAACATGATAGAATTCCCTGCTATCGTAAGTAAATTCAAATTCTGTCATTTTCACAAATGATTCTGATACATTTTAATATCTTACTTGGGGGAATACATGAACCACTTTTTAATTAAAATTTTTTAAATTTTCCATTACAGGCTGACAAAATGGTGCGAAAATACATACGTAAATCCCAAACAGGATTACTACGAGTGCAAGTATAAAAGCCGCGTTAAATTGCCATCTTGAGAAAGGTCATAGCGTACGTCAAGCAACGAAAATATACAATATTCCGTATTATTCTACTTTTAACCTTTGGCCGGGCCAAACATTAAATACCCTTCCCACACAGCAGTATTTTGAAAATTTTTGCTTATATTTTGCTCAGAGCTTGCATTTATAGTTTTTAGTGTCTGAGCAAAATTAAGTTCGATTATCTCCAAAAACCCTTTTAGTATAGCATTCGGAATTTTTCTTCAGTATTTGTATTTTGGTTGCATTGTTGTGAAAAATACTGCTAAAGTTGCAATTTGAATAAATTTTTTGTATGGACGGTAGGCGTATCCATTGACCGATTTCGCTCATTTTCAATCCCTCGAGCTAACTTTTATGGCAAAGCCACAGTACCAAATTTCACTAAAGCCTGCTAGCCAGCCAGAGAGACGGACATGGCTATATCGACTCAGGAGATGACGCTGATCAAGAATATATATAATTTTCTACATCTGCCACGCCTCCTTCTCTGTGTTACAAACGGAATGACAAAGTGTATACACCCTTGGTGGGGATACTTGGACCATTTGACATGAAAATTTAAACTGTGAGTAATTTTATGAAAAAGTAACATTTTGTTCTTGAATAATACTGGAATATTTATATTACTCATAAGAATATACTTTATCATGAGTTCGTAAAAAAATATAACCGTAAACAAAAAAATGTGAGCCAAATTGCCCACCCTCCCCTACACATCTCTAATTCTAATTCTCTAATCGATGAGATATATTACCAAGCAAGAGACGCAAAGAAGCACAGGAGCAATTTTTTGGAGTTTGTATTAGCCATAGACGGTAGCTTTGACGAATTAAGAAGTCTAAATGAGAAGAGATGTATACGATTTTTTTGGTTGAATTACGCTGCTGTTCAACTTCTAAATTCGTCAAAACTACCGTCTATGGCTAATACAAACTCCAAAAAATTACTCCAGTGCTTCTTTGCGCCTCTTGATTATATATCTCTTCGCTCCAATGTATAGCTTTGACTACTTTCAATATTTTCTCATCGCCGGTGAAAATCCTTTTTATGACTTGGCTTTATAACCAATGAAATACGCTTTTTGCACATTAAGTGCTTTTTTCCACAAAAGTACTGCAACAAAAAACTATTTGCCAGTAAAGGTCCAGAGAATGGATGCCAGTAAAAAGTAAGTCAACAAGCAGGAATAAACAATCAAAGGGAAGTGAAGTAAAATGGAAGTGTAATTCAAAAAAAGTAACAAAGTTTTTCCAAGAAATTGCTTATAAAACTAACATGGGAGCGGGAACAGAAGTAGCAACCAAAATAGATATAAAAATAAGAATAGCGACGTATCCTGGCAACATCTTAGCAATAAGAATTTTAAGTGTAAAAAATACATACACAATTACACATTGCTTCTTCTTCTATACGTGAGTACTCGAATGAATACATTGAAGATGCAATTTTTATGGTTAATATCGATACATGGAAGTAAATATAACTTAACCAAGTTGAATTTTGGTGTAATAATAAAAGTGTCAAAAGTCCCGCACTAAATCAGATTTACCTTTCTAGAGCGTACATTTCAAAATTCGGCCCGCGTTTAAAGTTTCGTGTAGCTAGTTCAAGTACATAAAGCTGTAGGACGCTCCTTGTGAGAAAAATCTAGAGAACTCCATGCTATTTTCAATACGAAAACTAAAAACCGTCAAAGGAATTTTTTTGAAACTAACTAAAATAAAGGCTTTAACAAACTAGCATAAAAACCTAGATAATCCCGCCACAAGAGGGCGCATTTAGGCAGAGTGGTCAGGAGGATTTTTCCCCTCCCGAAATGTTTTCATTATCTTGCAAACAGACATACGAGTAGCATTTATTTCCTGATTTTGTACAAAATAACTTGTCGGGTGCCTCTGCCACAAACATGATGAATGTAATAACTATGTCTGTGTCTAAGTTTAAAAAGTACAAACTGAAAGGTACAATATTTGTGAAACGATATTTTTAAAATCGCTAAAATTAAAAGTTGTCAATGGAGGATTTTTACTGCTCGAAAAGAAATGGCAATTTATAGAAAACTAGAATTCTATGTTATTGCCGGTATAAACGTTAGAAAAGTAGCAGTATAACGTCTTGCAACATTTATACGCAAAAGAGCATAACTAGAGAGAAAGAGTAAATAGCAAAAGAAATCAAATTTTATAGAAAGGACATGTTAAAAAAAGACAATGAAAACGTTTCTAACTTTAAGTTGCATGTTGGCATAGCTTTTGTCTCAGCATTGGTAACGCCCACTCATAACCAAAACAATAACTGAAACATCTAAAACTTTCCGTACCAATTTTACTCCTTTCTTTTTTCTTCTTGGCACTTAAATGCCAGAGAACTGCTACAATTTTATGTTGCTAACACGACGACCGACCGACCGACCACTTGAAGAAATCCTGCAAGTCAAGGGTATATGTTTGGACTTTAGCACACAGCGCACACAAGAGGGAAAAGGAAAAAAAAGATTTTTTTTTCGTACTGAAGAGCAAACAACATTTTTAAATGCGCATACGATGTGGCTTTCTTTGTTGAATGGGGCCACAGCGGCGTTGTTGGCTTTTGGTTATTTTCTTTTTTGGTGGAATTATCCTTGATTTTGGTGATTCTCATGCGAGTTTACTTCAATTTAGCAAACCATTGTTGTTGAATGCTACAATGTTGATATTTTCGTTTAGCATCTCCTAAATAGCCGGCAAAATAATCGAAATCAATGGCGTGTAGAAGCGATTTTAATATTTAAAGGATTAAGCATCGTTGAGCGCATCGTTGAGAGCGTGTTGCTAGGAAACTTCGTTTTCTTCTTCTGCTTGTAGTGTTAATAGATTTAGCGCGATAAAAACTTATTTAAGATTTTTGTTTTTTTTTTCAAGTGAAAATTCAATGAAGCAATTTAAAAAAAACTTTCTAAGGATTTTAAGTATTGCTTGAAGTGTTTACATAATCCATTTAAGGATATTTCATAAAAATAAATTCAACATAATTCCTAAAGCTGATGAGAAAAAATTTCAATATGCCAAAATATGAAAACATACTATGAAAACGTACACGAATTGTGTGCTTTTCCCACTTAAGAAAAATTATAGTAATAAAAGAAACAATTTTAAAGATATTTTACTGGTGATAGCAGGCTTTAGTAACGTAAACTTGCTGGTAAGAAGTTGAAGTGTAGGAGACCTGGCGGACGTGATGCTCTGACAATGCAACTCATCAAATCAGCAGTTAAGTCTAGAGAGAGAAAAGCACTTTTATCAGCACACTGAAAACTATAAATGCAAGCTCTCAACAAAAACTAGGTCAAATCGGACAAGAGGACGTGGCACTTCCCTTCAAAACGCTATAATAAAAGCGTTTTTTGAGATAATCCAACCAAATTTCACTCAAATACTAAGAACCATAAATGCAAACTCTGAGAAACTGAGCGAATTCGGACAAGAGAGCGTGGCACCTCCCATATAAGCAAAATTTTCAAAATACTGCTGTGTAGGGTATTTAGTGTTTGGCTACTAGTTTCAACTTCGAAAGAGCTTTCAAAAAAGAGTTCGAAAAATATCTTTCGGACTGCTAAAAGTAAACAGGCCCAACAACTCTGAATGCAATATAAAAACTGTAGCTGCGGGAATTTCTGCTTTTATGAGTTATAACAATTTGCTTAAGGAAACTTATGCCCACAGCCTTTACAAAAAATATATTCAAAACGCAATATTAAGAGTATTATTCAAGAAAACAAAACCAAAGTAGACATTAAGACTAAGGATGGTAAGTGCAAGCTCCAAGCACAAACCAGGTGAAATCCTAAAAGAGGGCGTGGTACTTCCCATATAAGCAAAAGTTTCAAAATGCTATACTGGCAGTATTTCTAAAGATACTCATACACTAAGGATATTAAATGCAAACTCTAGCCAGAAACTTTGTACTCCCATTAGAAAGTCAACTTTGACCATGAATTCCATAGCATCTTTAAGGTTAATATAATCAAATTTTATACAATAACAGCTGCATTATTTTTCTGTCCATACCAAAAAAAAAAAAATCATAGAGATATCTCAATTTGTTCAGAAGTTAAGCTTTTTGCAACGAGAAATGCCAGATGGTGCGGGTGGCGCAGGTTCGTATACAAAATCCAAGTTATTTATTGACAAAGGAAAACACTGTACAATTTTTTTGAAGGAGAAATACTCCACACTTAATTTACTCCACTATATCACTAACTTACCCTAGATGGAGCTTAATAAGTTTCAGCTGTTCTGAAAATCAAGGTGATAAGAATCGTCAGATTCCTCTCCAACTGTCTGCCAAGTGGTTGAACGATTGTTTTGTGTTCTCTCAAAAAATAAGTGCTTCATACTATGTTTCTCGGAATAATTCATGTGATTTACAATGCAAAAATAAAGCTATTTCTGTCAAGATATATTTTAAGTCTACTTACTACTAATGTAAGCAGGGCTACCAGTTTTGGCTATTTTTGACCACGAGACACCCTTTAACTTTAACAATTGGAATTAAATGTCATTAAAAAGTAGGCAAATGGAAGATAAATATGGAAAAGAAAAGCTTATGACATTTACTGTCAAACACAAATCTTTTTCGACCGGTGGAAACGGGTAAGATTTAACGACGAGATTTATAGATCACAGCTAAATCCTTTCAAAATAGTTTGTTTGTTTTTGACGCCTATGTCCTTATCCCGTGATAAAGATAGAACAGCCTTCTAAGTTATAAATTAAAATCAATCCGCAAGAGTCAATCTCAAAGTCAATTTAGGAATTACAGCTGATTAAGGCGAAAGTTCTTCCCACAAATTCACTGTAGAATTAATTAAACTGCTGTCCATACAAAAGAAAAAAATAAAAAAATGACAAGTGTCAAACTGCAGATCTTGTGAGAATTAATTACACCCATCAAATGTTATAAGTAACAATTACAACAACTTGACTTTGACACTATCAACTCAGTAAAGAGAGCAGAGCAACAGCAGCATAAAAGTCTTGTCTAACAAAAGGGAATATTACGACTGTGAAAGAGGCGGGATGCAAGCGCAAATCACCCATCAAACTAAGACTGCACAGAAGAAGAATAAAAATTAACCTGCACGACAATGAAAATTGTATGCAACTTAAGTGTACGAAGCTGCAAATAAAAAAAAGTGTCATACACTTTTGGGGGACCGGGGAAATTGAGCAAACAGTTTTTCCAGTTGAAATGACTTTGAAACTAAGCCAACACAGCCTCATCGTTGAAGTCACACCCTATTACTTGAACTGAATAAAAATGGAAACCCCCTAAAAAACAAAAAAAAATATATATATCATCTTCTTCATTCAATTTCGCCGAGGACAACTCATTGTCAGAGCCCAAAAAGTATGCAGATGAAAAAAACGGAATACTCAATGACTTAAAGTCAGGGGGCTCTAAGGCGCAATAAAAAAAAAAGAAACCCTCAAACGAAATAATGAAGGAAAGTGAACGCCCGCCAAAGTCCCATAAATTAAGAATGAATGCCGCGCTGTCAACCACAACTCGACGCAAACGCAACTAACTTCAAATGCACACACACTCACTCATACCTGCCTGCCTCCTGCCTACTGCTCAATCTATTCAACCTACACGCCCACACTCAAGCCCATCTCTATACAGATGATTATCCCTCGAATACATCCCTGTAGTAATAATACAAAAAGTGACTTGTTTTGGCAAATTAAATAACCTGTACTAATATACATAAGTATTCGTAAATAAGTAACTAAGGAGGTTATTGCGAAGTGTTATATGTCTTCAGTAATGTACTAATGTACTAATATAGGTAAAACATTTAATAAAACAAAGTTAATCCAAATTATCCTCAAACTAAAAACATTTTAAGAAAGTGAACCATGTTTGTCATCTTATGCTTATGCTTTCAGAATCTTTATTCGATCTATGGATCTAAAACCATCCGTTAGTATCTGAAAGAGATGAGGAGTGATATCTGTGCATCAGCTACAGATATACACAATATTATATCTACTAAGCTTTTGCTGACAAACACATTCTTTTTAAAAAGTATTCATAAATATACCCTAAAAATCAAGTTTACAAAAACCTTAAAAAAATTTTGTCTTTATTAAATATCCCTCAAATGAATTAATTTTTGTGTTCCCATACAGAAAATATATTTCTGATACTTTTTCAAGTTTTTAATGCTTTTGAAAAATATCGTCTAAGAAGTGAGTCGTACAAAAAAGAAGTTAAAATTTAAAAAAATTAAAATGAATTCCACAGACAGACAGACAAAAATCAGCCAACTTGACAGACAGATAGACAAGAAAGAGCAAAACGTCAAAAATAAATTGAGTTAATGAATGTTCGAATGAAATTTTTATGAATTTGCTTTGGGTAATTTGCGGTCGCTGCAGTTTTTCTCTATAAGGTTTGTTACTTGAGTTATCCTTCATATAAGGTGCAGAAAACCTTTTTTTGTTTTCAGATACATTCCGCACACACAGAAAATAGTGTAATTCCCCAAGAGGAAAAATTTCTAGCGCTTCTGATCCAAACACTTCAAAAGCGCTTGCCCCCATGCAAATTTAGAAGCACTTTCAAAATGATTTTTTATGTTGCTGCAGTAAGAACAACATATGTTCGAACCCAGCCCGGGTGAATTTTTTTTACTTTTTTTTTATTTTTTTTTTTTTTTGCTTTATTTTTTTATTAAAATAATTTTTATTCAACATTTTTTTATATCACTTTTCTATGTTCCTTTCTTTTATTTATTTACTTTTGTTAAATTCAATTGAATGATTCTATGTAAGGCTGTAGGAGCATTCGAATGTCAAGTTCTGTTTGGACATTTGCTTAATATACAAACTCTACATATCATCGGGCATTGGTGTAGCGTTCTGTTTCTTTCTATCACACACGCACTGGTGCTGCCAGTTTTTTTCTTTTTTTTAATTTTATTGAAAAAACGCTTACCGCAGCATTACAAATAAGCGCTTCAAAGGGCCTTTTGAATTAAGGCTGCGGTAAGCTTAAGTGCGCTTACATCCTATGACATGCAATGTTAAAAAGAAAGAATAGTAAAAAAGATGCACCTCAGAAGGGTTTTTAAATCACTTATTTTTCCCTTGGGCTATTGTGGCCAATGAGATCAAATAGCCGGCTATAACATTTCCAGATATTTCGTGTAAGAAAGTATTTTGGGAACATACTGATGGCTAATGAGGTCATGAAAATCACCCTTATTTGCGGAAAAGAAAAAATCATCAACAAAATACACCAGGTCATATATAAACTATTGCCATAGCCAATATTTCTCATATCTTAATACTTACTCAGAATATTTCGGGAATGGGTTCGGTGGTAAAACTACGCCAAAATTGAAGAGGTGGTGCCTGCTGTTACTCGCTATTTTGAGGAGATCAATGGTCCTTATCATTCTTCTATTATGTTGTTTAAGACTCAATTTTCTTTTCTTATTTATACATGGCGAAAATCCCTTTCATAATTTCTGAGGCATCATTTTGAGACACGGGTGGCGGTAAATTTTCTGAGACATTTTGGAACACGGTGCGGAAGTATATTTGAGCGACTTCACTGATGTTGGTGCCGAATACGACCAACGCTGAGTCTCCTTGCGGTTCATATCAACAATTCTGGTAAAAATTATTTTATTTTTTTCACTAACACGCTCTTGGAGAAAAATGAGTGTCATAATTTTACTCTACTCGAGTAGTGTGTGTGTGAAGTGTGTTTGAGCTTTAAAGTAAGGTGAATATCATAAAAATATGTATATAAACACTTTGACCCTAAAAGTCAAGTACAAATTTTATGTTTGGACAGACATTTGCTTTTTATACCTTTATCATATGGATAGTAGTGCAGAGGAAATGTTTGTATATATCACATGGATCGACCACGATTCGAATCCTAGTGCGGTCAGTTGTTTTTTTTTTTAACTTTACATCACCTAAATTTTTTTTAAAAAAAATTAATAGACTGTAAGGTCATTTGAAATTTCTGAATTGACTAAAACAGTAAGGTAAAATTTACTTCAGTTGGGAGTTGTCACTATTTTTACTTGAAATTCTGGTAAAATTTATTAGAAATAAAGTAGTGCGCACTATTTTTTTTCTTTGTGTAATGATGACAATATTTACTGTATAATTTTTATGTAAGTCTCAAATGCATTAACTTATGTCACTATTAATTTTATTTCCTATTGGGTTAAGCGTGAACTTTTTTTTGCGCTATTGACTGCATCACGTCCGTGACAAAGACAACAGCAGCAGCACAAAAGCATCAGCCACAACAACAACAACAACAGCACAAGGGAAAAAACAATTTCAAGATTATGAGCAAAAATGAAAAAAAAGAAACCGCACATCTACAAAAGTAACGTGGTGAAACTACCGCCACCGCCGCCACAAGGGGGCGGTTGACGCGCCAAAGTTGCTTCCATGATTTACGACTTTTCTTGAACAGCAACGCAGTGTTGCTGCTGCTGCACTAAAAACGCAAAAGGGGCTACACTTTTTTTCAATTTCTTATACTTTGTAGTTTTTATTTATTGTTGTTTTTCTTTTTTCTCGCATGCGATTTTTTTTGTTTATTTTTTTTTTTTGCGCCTGCTTAATTTGCAAGTTGTGCCGCCACCAGTGTTGCCAGAATTAACGTTTACCAAATTCCAGCTGACATTTTGTCTGTTTCTTTGTTTGCTTGTCTGTAAGTCTCAACTGTCTGATTGTTCATCATCCTTTAGCTTATTTGTCTGTATGTCGATTGTTTTTCTTATTGTGGGTGTTTTTGTTGCTGTTGTAGTTGATTTGCAACACATACCAGAGTACACCCTGTTTTCCATCTTGTTAGCATTATGTCATGCAAGTTGGTTGTCATTTCGCGCTACACCATGCATACATGATTACATACAAATGCATGTGGCTGGTGTATTTGGTGACTCTGTTGGTTGATGATGTTTACCATTATGGGTGATATTCTTTTTATCTTTCTTGTAATTAGTTGAATTCGCATTAATTGTTGCATGATTTTTCACTTTCTTGCAAACGCCGTTGTCGCGTTTAAAAAGTTTTCATCATCAATTCATATTAATTATGAGTGGTCAACATCTTCTTAAGCGGCAGCTTTTATCGCTTGTGATATTCTAAATTGGCAAAATTAACCAATAACGCTATCAACTCTATTTTTTCTAATGAAAAGTGATTATGATTAGCAAGTCATCTTTCCGCACAATTCAAGCAAATATGCTTGGAAGCCTGCCGCCGCAATGTCAAAGTTCATTTTTTAGTTGCATCGGGATGAAAAATATTGAAATCATAGCTGAAATGCACTAAATACTGTTTCAATAGAAAATATGTAAATGATTCTCCGAAAAGCTTACCATTCAATGTCCTGGGGTGCAAAACCATGTTTTAAGTTCAAGTTTGGTACGTTTATTCTATACCTCCAATTAATCAAAAAAATATATATGAAAAATAGATAAAGCCAAAACTAAACTTGTTTTGGTATATTTTTCGGAGAATCATCCATCTATTCGTTGTGTGCTTTTATATAAAAAATATACATAGCTCAGCGGTAGGGTTGCAAGACACAAATTGGATTTATTAAAGATTTCTGGCAAAAAATCTGGATTTTTCTGAAAATTTGAAAGCTTGACTTTTGTAGACATAGCCATAAATTTGCCGATTTAAAGCAGAAAATAATAACTCGTAAGGGTGTATCCTTTGGCCTGGCCAAACATTAAATACCCTGCACTGCAGTATTTTGTGCAACGCCCTTTTGTCCGCGCTTGCATTTATAGTTCTTAGTGTCTGAGTAAAATTTAGTTCGATTGTCTCAAAAAACGCTTTCAGTATAGCGTTTTGAAGCTTTTGCGTATATGGGAGGTGCCACACCGCCTTATCCGAATCCGCCCAGTTTTTGTTTAGAGCTTGCGCTAATAATTCGTAGTATTTGTGTGTATTTTGGTTGAATTGCCGTGAAAAATACTCCTAAAGTTGCATTTTGAACATATTTTTTGTGTGGGCGGTACGCGTGTCCGTTGACCGATTTCCCTGATTGTCAATCACACAAGCTAACTTTGACGAAGGAGCCAGCGTACTAGATTTTATTGAAATATCTTGCACAGTTTTCTCGTAAAAAATATTTCCACGCACAGCCATCCACCCAGCCAGATGGACATGGCTATATCGACTCAGGAGATGACGCTGATCACTTTTCTATATCTGCCACTTCTTCTCTTCTGCGTTACAAATGTAAGGACAAAGTGAATATACCCTAGGTGTAGGGTATAAAAACAGTAGGGTTGAAGCATGACGATGCAAATTTCTATTTCGTAAGTTGATGACCTCCTTTAATTTTTTGCGAATTTGATGCCTAATCAGATATTTATTACATGACAATTTCACTCGTTGCAGTTGGCCAATTCTTAATTTAAATACATTGTCCCTGGATTATGTATTTCAGACTGTCAATCTGGACAATCCAGTTGAATTCAGACCATCTGGAAACCTTATTTGGTGCGCATGTTACATAACGGATGAAGAGTTAAAATATTTTGTGAATCTGAAGAACATCTAGTCGGGAACAACATCGATGGCAATTTTTCTCATGGAAACAAAGAGTTTCATGCGCTAAAGATCGATGGAGTAGTAAGTCGCATATTAATTCTGTAAATTCATGCCTTGCAGATGCTTTACCCTGAGGGACATACAGTCACTCATAAAAACCATTCGTCTATTATCTTACTTTTAATATGTTCTTATTAGGATTGTCGCATAGGCCGCGTTGATTTTGGCAACTGGCTTCCAAGAAGTGGAAGCTTCAAATCACTTTTCTCTAAAATTTTCTCGACTCATGTCTTCATTTTCTATTATAAATTATAAATTTATTTTAAGAGAATGGGCCGGACCGCTGTTTTCAAATAAAGACCCTATTATAATTATCTAAATGACACTATTTGAATTGTTGTTTTAGGGTTCCGTCAAAGGTACGGTAAATGGAAATAAAAATTTCTTGGTGAAAAAAAAAATTACTTACCCAATTTAAAAGTGTCAAATTAAAACCTGGAACTTACCTGTAAAGAAATAAAAGAAAAATTGATTAAAATATTAAAAAAATTTAAAAATCTATTCAATAAATTAAGTTACAGGATAATATTGAATGTTAGCATTGCTTTTAAGCAAAGTGTAGTTTTGGGAGTATAAACACTTATTATAATCTTACTATACTTTGATTATATATAGCCCTGACTCTTCGAGGCGTCAAATGGTTTATGAACATTTCCCAAAACTTGAATTTCCATATAAAAATGAATGTATCATATATCGAGATGTTAGAGGATGTTGTACTTTATGGATGATTTATGAAACGAATACAAATACCCCATAAAAGGCGAACCACACTACGATCTAGACCGAATTTTGAAGTATTTCTTTTAATTATTTTTCTAACAAAATTGACTTCGTTAAGTTTGCGAAATCCTGAAATACTTACAGTTTATTCGAACTTTCTGCAAAATTTCTTCAACAATATATGATCTCAATTTTGATGAACTAGAGTCAGATGAGACAAATTTTTT
Source organism: Calliopum simillimum (assembly GCA_951812925.1). NCBI lineage: Eukaryota > Metazoa > Arthropoda > Insecta > Diptera > Lauxaniidae > Calliopum > Calliopum simillimum. The sequence continues at coordinate 46,730,919 of OX638369.1, forward strand.
TGACTTTCATAAAAAACTATTTTTTTATTGCGTGACATGAGTAACAGCACCAGAAGCCATCTAAATTTCCACTGGAGCCGTCCCATTTTGTATAAAACAAACTCGAGCCAACAACTTATCACTTTCGAATTTTCTAATCAAATGCTGTAGCACACACTTTCATAATTAGAAAATACCACAAAAATTTTAACTAACACCACCACACTAATGCTAACAAATTGTGACAAAAATTTAATTTTGTGCTTCCATGAAAAAACACATAAATTAACCCGCTGTCGCTTGCAAAAGCAAATTATGCACATTTGAAGAGGACGCCAGGACAAAACGAAAAAAAAAAACCAGAGAATAAAATAAATACAAAAGTTCGTAAAGTGCACATACACAGTGAAAAAAACGGTAGGGGTATTCAATTACAATCACAGTAAGAAAAAATCTCATATTGCAGTAACAAAAGCAACAAACCATGAAGTCCTTTTGTCCTTTCATGTCCTATTATTTTGTGTATTGGTGTGTGCGCGGCGTTCCAAGGGCTCAAACTCTTTAAAATGAGATTTAATGCATTTCACAAGCTTTTGAAAAAAAAAAAAGCATCCCACCAACCAAGCATCACCATTACGAGAAAAATGTCCTACCTCAAAGATGGTTGTTGCTGTGGTGCTTCAGCACGAGATATTTACTTCTCGCACAAAAAATATTATGGGTATTCAACGTTACCCAAAGGATCGTTTTTGCTTGTGTACAAAAAACAAAAACAAAAAAGTACAATACGAGAGCCCTTGTAGTAAAAATAATACCATTGAGTGTGCATGTCACGCTGCCCAAAATGCAAATAAGTCGCCAAAAAATATAAAAATAATGAACATACGAATGATAGCGCCACTCCTTTTTAAAATACAGTGGACGGAAATTACTTTTATTATATATTGTATTCCTAAAAAGTGTATACGCATCGAAAAACTAGTAAAACCCCAGGAGGTATCAAAGTCGATACGAATTTTGGGAGCATTACGAGTTACAAGGTTTTCGAAGCATTTGAATGTCTTAAGAAATACCCTTAAAATGATATCAGTTATAAATTGTGTTGAGCGAAATCAGTCTTGAATCTTATTCGTGGCGTTAGCCAATTTTTGAGACCAGAAACAGTCATTACAATGATTTCAAGACCAAGGCGCGGACTTACTGTCCATAAATAAAACCAAAGCAAGGCCAAGACCAAGGCTAAGACTAAACACACACCAAGAACAAGACCAGAACCAAGACAAAATCTAATCTATATATTAAATGTACACCTCTCTAAAGACACAACACATTATTCCATTGTACAAAAGTCTGCTTTAAAGAAGACAGATAAATATATATACAGGCGCAACTCCGATGTTAAAGTTTTTTCACATTTTCCTTGTGGATCGTTCAACATATTGGAATGCGAAAGGAGCTCTATTCTATACATTGTTGGAAAAAGCAGCCGCCGTGAAAATGAGTTTTATTTACAATCTTTTGAAATGTTTTTTCTTTTGATTTTTTGGTTTCATCATTGTTTTCGTATTTGGCTGCTACATGGGTTGGCGTCGTAAGCACCAGCACCAGCAAGCGGATGATAAACAGCGGAATTTTTTTCGTTCTGGCATTGCGACAACTAGGATGCAAGGACATGGCATTAAATTGCAATGGAATGTGTTTCGTTATCGTCGTTTTCCTTGGTTTTGTATTGGCAAAAGTTAAGTTCAGTTGGGGATGGCACTTGTAATGTATTTTTATACCATACACCCAGGGTATATTTACTTTGTCCTTCAGTTTGTAACGCAGAGAAGGAGGCGTGGTAGGTACGGAAAAGTATATATATTCTTGATCAGCGTCACCTCCTGAGTCAATATAGCAGCGTCCATCTGTCTGTCTTCCTCCGTTCTCAAAGTTAGCTCGAGGGATTGAAAATGAGCGAAATCGGTCAACGGACACACTTTCCGCCCATACAAAAAAATATTCAAAACACAACTTAAGGAGTATTTTTTATCACAATACAACCGTAATACACACAAATACTAAAAACGGTAAGCGCAAGCTCTCAACAAAAACTAGATGAAATCGGACGAGTGGACGTGGTACTTCCCATACAAGCAAAAGCTTCAAAATACTATACAGAAAGCGTTTTTCGAGATAATCCAACTAAATTTTACTCAGACATTAAAAACAACAAGAGCGAGCTCTGAGAAAAAACTAGATGAAATCGGACAAATAACCACTGAAGCAAGAGCTTCAAAATGCTATACTGAAAACGTTTTTTGATCCAACCAAATTTCACTCAGACACTTAGAACGGTAACGCAAGATCTGAGCAAAAGAAGTCGTGGCACCTCCTGCACGGCAAAATTTTTAAAATACTCCAGTGTAGGGTATTTGAGGTTTGGCCAGGCCAAAGGTAACACCTTTACAAGTTTTATTTTAAGTCAATCACTTTGGAGCGGACAAAGAATTTTCTTTTTTTTTGTCATTCTTCCTATTGGTCTTTCGAAAAGCCGACGGAGGGGTTCGAAAAATTTTATTTTATCTGAGTTATGTTGGAATGTTAAAAAATTCTGAAATTGTTGGAAGGTTGAAAAATTTTTCAGAAGTTTGGAAAAGTCAAAAATTTTGAATTGCCAGGAATCGCTGGAAATTTCAAAAATTAACTATTGAAAATACGTAATAAATTAAACGAAAAATTTTGGAAAACAAATTGAAGAAATTGAAAAAGTTTAAAAACTCAAAACAAAAAATTTAGACGAGAAAGGTTGAATTCAAGCCAAAAACTCGGAAAATATTAAAAACTCGAATATTAAAAAATTTTTAAAATGCTTTGAAATATCAGAATTGTCGAAAAATGTAAAATGAATCGGAACATACGGATAGTATTGGAAAGTATTAAAAAAATCTACAAATACCGTAGAAACCGAAAAAGTTAAATAAGGCAAAAAATATAAGAAAATGATGAAAGAGCATATAGTAAGTAAATTACTGGAAGAAAAGTCATAAAAACGTTTGAATCAATGATTGCTAAGCCCCAAATGTTTCATACAAACGTAATGTAACTTACGGGGTCTTAACAATCATCAATTAATTTGTTGTCGAGCAATTCTACTTGTGGCATGCAGTATCCCAACGGGAAGAAATGAAGCTGCTTCCAAAAAGAGCACAATAGAAGCTCATCTCTGGTAGCATACAAAATTTTTGAAATTCAATTTTTTTTTTTTATCTACCAAAATTTACATAAAGAAATTAATTTTAAGAATTTTTAAGTGTGTTACTTAATGACATTTATATATAGAAAATTGATTTTTTTAATTGAACTTTTAGTCATATATTTGCAAAGATCGATTTACATATAAATCTATCAATGCATTTTCTAACACATAATTATGACAAATCAAGGAACGGATTAAAAACACGGCTATAGTGACATATGTTTCGTCTTTCACCACAAAGACTCACCAGACTATTTTTTGTTGTAATTATAATTATACCAAATATCAATAAAGAACACAAAAACAACAATTATAATATATCAATACGTATTAACTAACACACAAGCAAAACTGGCAAAAGTCGGCTTCGCAGCCGGCAAGGCTGGTGCAGTGGTAACGACTTCTGCTACCAACCGCGAGTTCCTTGGTTCAACTCACGCCCAGGCCAAAAACACAAAAAGTTTTCAAACTTGCAATTTTTCAATTATAATTAATTTAGTAAAATAAATATAATTATAGTTACAACAGAAATTAATTTTTGTGGAATGGAATGTACAATTTTGAAAACTTCCACGGAAGCGTATTTCATATGCTTCTAAATGTGTGCTTCCACGGAAGCGTATTTGAAGCGTATTTCATGTGCTTCTGAAGATGTGCATCTCCGCTAGGACATGCAGTGTTAAAAAAGATAAGCACTGAGGATAGCACTGGAAGCAGCTTCTTGCTTCCCTAGAAGCGCAACTGAAGTCGTTTCAATGCGCTTCCGTTTCCCGTTGGGATGCTTTGTAAACATACTGTCACTTCCATCTCTAATTCAAATACATGCTCTGTTGGTAAGGTACGACAGTAAAACTGACTGACTAACCTATCTACCAGAGCGTCTGTTACAAGTTTAAGCAATAATTGGATTGCTATATAATAGACCAGATTGACAAACGCCGCGGGCCGTTGCGCACCGCGATGGCTTTTGATGTCACTCGAAATGTTATTGTGTTGCATACATATAGGTACTCGTATATGTATGTATAGCGAAGGCAATGTTGTATGACTGTTTACGTTTATTTAAATTGAGAGCGAATAAAATTGCCCCTTTATATAAAACAAAAAAGCGTTTAAAGTCCTTTGTTTCTCTTGAAAGAATTTGCTATTGGCAGAAATGGATATTAGTATTTCCGGGAATTGCGCCATATGGCTTAAAACAGCAAATTTTTCATTTTTAAGCAAGGACATCTTGAAACCCTGTTGTGACCAAGAAAGTCGTGGAGACAAATTAAACTAACCACTAATAACAGTCTTTTAAAATCGTTCATGCTGATGATGAAATGCATCCAATTCTAAAATTAGAATGAAAATAATTGAGGAGTGGCCGTATCAGAGGGCCTAAGTACCATTACAAGGCAAAAGTAATGTCATACATATTTTGTGCCATAATAATCGGTTATTTGACCGGTATCATTTTTCAACATATTGCTTTTAATTCTACAACATCAAGTACATTTTTCGTGAAAACAGAAAACAATTTTTATCGTTTCTATTTTTTTTTTTGTTTCTAAAAGCGCGATCGTTTAAGGCGGTAAAAAGATTTATGTTAAATTTTATTAAATTGCAAAAGACTAGTGACAGTATTTGTCGCAAGATTATTGTTGTAACAAGATTAGGAGAGTGTGAAAGAATTCCGCACTATCTCTACAATCGACCAGTTTACGCTTTTCTCCAAAGATGTCTATGGAATACTTCCAAGCGAAAAATTTTGTATAGGTTCGTAAGACTGTTAATAGTGGGAACAATATTTGCACTTCATTCTATCGATTTTGAACGAAGAAAGGACTTAATGAAGCAGACGTTCCAAGAAGCATCTCAAAAAATCATTCTGTTGGGCAGATCCCACAAGTGGGTTATGAGTAAAATAAGAAGATCCAGAGTACCATCGCCTGCAAGCCCGGCAAACGTGGACTTCTTAACGAAGGCGTTTTATGCATTTACGAATCAATCTTAAATCTGCAACCCTAGCTTTCAACATTTTCTGATCAAGCTCAAACCTACTATATTTTCCGCCATTTTTTCATAAACTTAAACTTCTTATGACAAAAATTTACAAAAAAAAAAAGCTGAAATTTTTGGTACAATATGGGTTAAACTTAAGTTTATTGAACGTCATATACTCGTCTATAGAAGTGTGCAAAATAAATGTGACAGCGATTCAATAACGTCACCGACAAGTACGTACTATACCAGCTAATAGATATTTGAGCTGTTATGCCTCAGATGACCCACTTATGTGATACTTAACGCTTTCAGGACCAACGGGACATATATGTCCCATTTGAATTTTTCAATGTCAGACCCACATTTTCTTTGCGGTTGGAGCCAGATAGGTTTTTGTCGATAGAGAATAGATATAGATATTCAAGTGTGTCAGAAAAGTTGAGCTTTATATCCTGAAGACCTCAAATCTAAAATATTGTGTTTTTATCATAACAAATTTTCACTAGATTTTATCTCGAAAACTGTTACATAAACGATATAAAGCGTCTAAGTAGCAAGTGTCACAGACTTTCAGATTTTTAGAAATGTCAAGGAATTTTCGATTCATCAGTATATTTTTCTACAGGGTGCTCAGATAAAATGGGTCACCCGTGTCCCGTTGGTCCTTCAATGTAAAAAATTAGGAACTTTTTTATTTTTGCTTTTTTTTATATGAAATACTGACAAAAATAATTTATTCGAAAAAAATTAAAGAAAAAAAATATAGAGCAATCATCCATGGTGAATTTTGAACCAAATTTTGTGGTTTTGTGAAGCAAAAATAGTCCAGCCAAACTAGATAAACATATCTTATTTTGTTGAATATGACCCGGTTTGGATAGGATGCGGCTCGTTTTGTTTGTAATTAAATTTGGATACAAGCCAACACTTTGGATTTATGCGTTTTCCCCTTCTTTTCTTTTAATTCCCCATGTGTTAAAATTTTTACTTAAAAATGGAAAATAATGCTACCAAGGTGATTTTCGGGGTTATTGAACTGAAAAATTTAAAATGGCGCCGTAATGTGCATGCCCCCACGACACCTAAACGAAATTCTACCTACTTTTTGCCTTTAAGGACCAATGAGATATATGTATGTGCCCCATAATTTTTTTCACACTTGGAGTTAAAAAGATAAAGTTTTGGAAACACATTTGAATAGAAATGTTATATCGTTTAGCAAAAATTTTCCAGCGGTTCAGAAGTGGTCCGGAAATGGTTAAAAGTAGTTTCAGAGAGTTTCTTTGCGAGTTCAAGTCTCACACGCAGTTACAAAAACAAAGAAAAAAAAAACGCTCTCTCGACTTCACGATATGTGGCCAAACAAAATCTAGAATTTTCAGAAAAGATTTTTTTTATTTCGAGCATCAAGTTCTGGCACAAGAACATCTATACTTATGGACTATTAAAGAAAAAAAAAAAGATGTGTCCCAACTTACATATATGTATGTACTTCGAGAGTTATTTGCAATATAAACATGCGGAAGCAACAGGATGAAAGGGGGACATTACAAAAAACTATAAAAAATTAAGACTATAATTCAATTTGAACATCTATTTAATAGACTAAAGACCAGCCCTTTTCTCATACACTGAGCTCATAAAAATCCTGTGCATTTTTTTTTTCTATTTTTGCATTTCGTCTACTTATGTGTATATGTGTGTGTGAATATAGAAATGTGTGCAAAATGTTGTATGGCTGAATTACACTTTTATGAGCTGCCCCAATGTTGTCCGAGACAGAAAAACAACTCAATTTGTGGTTTTCGTAATAATTTCTTCAACAACAACAACAAGAAAATCAACGATGTAGTGATATTATAGCCAACAATGAATAAAACGACAATGTTGCCTGATGTTCCTGCTCCGGCTCCTGCTAAAGGAATTTTAATATGCATCATAAAATCTTATATATGAGTATTTACCATTATTAAATACGTTACAATTTGTTTATGATGGACATTAATATTAAATGCATGGATTAACACAGACAAAGAGCAAAAGCCATACAAACATACAGCACTTGAAGGCAGATACTCGAAGCAATTAGGTTAGCTGGCAAGCGATGTTGCTGCTGTTGTTGCGATGCGTATATGTTTACTTATACGCGTATGTAGTCAATAATACTTGTAATAATAATAATCATTAACATCGTTTATATGGTACCTAATCTGCGATTTAATTTATCGGCTTATAATTTGTTGAATTAACGATATTGTTCGTACTTTGTTTGTTTCACTGTACTTATGGGATTTACCCATTTTATGTTGCAAATTCTACAAATTTTAATCTAAAAAAATAACAATCAAAAACAAGAATTGAATTACTATAGCACGTAAGGATTCTGAGATATGCTAAACTAAAGCCTTAACTATACGATCTTACCAGTACTAAATTCATTGCACATAACTATGTAAGCAAACATTTCAAAGTCCTTTTTTGTCATATGAATTTATTGAATCATTTGTTTCTATGATAAAGTCTAACTCTGAATCACTTAGTATCTCCTCAGTGTTGCTTAGATTTTCAAAACTAATTTCAATGCCGTCATTTTCAGTGCTTACAATTCTCACGATGTTAAAAAAGCCCTGTTTTATTGCTTTCAACAACACACAAAGAAATAGATTAACAAGAACAACAATCGAGGACATGAAAGACAGCTAAGCTAAGACAAGAAAAAGAATAGAGAAAGAGATTTTTGTTAGAATGTGATTTTATCCGGCCTGCAGAGATGCCTTGTATGAAATGTGTACAAATTTAGTGTCCGCATCGGACCAAGAGAGCGTCCACCCACCGGAATGTATTTTGATCTAATAACACAACGAAAATCTTGGGACTAAGAAATTCGAGAGATGTCCGCCTACGTGAGCTGTCCACGACGGAAGCTTTCGCTAAACAAATTTCTGAATTTTCACAAATATTGTAAATTTTTTTGGAAAACATGTATTTAGAATAATCTCTTAAGTTTAACTCATTTTTTGCTGACCAAACGTATGTTTCTCTGTGTTATTTGGAAGAAGCTCTTTAGACAACATTCATTTCAATGTAATGAACTCGTAATTTATTTCTAAGCTTAATCTTTATTGAGGATAAAATGCGTTCAGCAGCTGCTAAGCTATGAGAAAGAAATATTATACTTTATACAAAATCAATCACCTCCTTAAAGTATTTTTCTTCCATTCCATTCCTTATGGAACTAACTTTTCCTCAAAAAAGGGCAACTTCCATATCACTTCTTAAATTAAAACTTAAAGGTCTTCAATATCATATTAAATTAAATAAAAAAAATTTGTGTCAAAGGCATTACTGAACTTATTTCAGTTTAAGACAAAACTTTGTTAGGAGTTATATGGCATAAATATTTTAAGTTTTCCCTTCCAAAATCCAACCTTTTTTGTATTTGATTAAAAAATTCAAAATAAAAATGTTCCGAAATTCTTTTTTAAATTAATTTTAGTTCGCTACGATATAGTCGCTATAAAAATAATTTTGATGGGTAAATAATTATTTTCGTCACTAATATGTGATATGTGATATTTTTGACAATATAAGTTTTTTAAAAGGACCAAAAGAGAAAAAAAAAGACCAGCGGACCAACAAGATAAACAAAAAAAAAAAAAAAAACTTTTTTGGTCTTAAAAAAGACCAAAGTGGCAACCGTGCTCTAGTCAGAAACTCGGTTGATTCGGACAAGAGACCATGGTATCTCCCATACACTCAAAATTTTCAAAATGCTGTAGCGCAAGCGTTATTTGAGTTAATGCAACCAAATTTCGTCAAATAGTTCTGGAATAGTGTAAAATTCTGAGCAAAAATCTAAATGAATTCGGACAAAAGCGCGTGGCTCATCGAAGACAAGCAAAATTTTCGAAATGCTGCAGTGTAAGGTATTTAATTTTAAGTCCACGCCAAAGGTAACAATTTATTTTCTCGATCTGCGCTATACTACACTCTTGATGCATATAGTAAATTCGGAGTGTTCCGAATTCTACCATTATATAAAAATGTTCTTCAATATTGCTGTAGTTTTTCATTGTACTGCGTTTATGTCCTTCGTATCCTGGTGTTCAGATTAGAGTCACCTGATGGATAGAGCTTGACATAGTTTAAAATACCACCCAAACTAGCTTTGAGTATATTGAAAACGCCACTAGAGATTATAGAATCGATAGACTGGCTCAGAAAGCGTAAAAGCCTGATAGAAAAATCCAAGCTGCTCTTTTCATTCCAACAGTTTTTTGAAATCTTGGTAAAGTGTTAGTGTTTGCAAGGTTTTTTTTTATAGTTAAAAAAACTTCCTGTCGCTTAAAAGTTTTGACGCTAGATCTGTTAAATACATACTGTTTCAAAAAGCGCACATATTCAGTGAAGATTGAGAGAAAAATATTTTGCTTAATGATCAATAAACTTTGTAGTGACAGAAAATAATCATCATAATAAGATATAAATGTTGACAAAAAATCAATGATGTCTTATTTTCTTACAGACGAATTGATTGCACCCTTCTCGGCAAAAGTTTAGATTTGGCTGAAAGTGTATTTTCCAATTGCGGTGAAGAATTGGTTAAAGCTATTAGAACAAAATCTTACTTCAGTTTATTGATTCACCATTGACTGTAAGTTAATTGTTGCAAATATTATACAGTTTAGTACCCAAGTTTAGTGACTTCATTGACACATGCTATAACCTGTTACTGATGTATTTACTCTGCTGTATGGCGCTTTCAAGAAACAGCTAGCTGCTTTCATAAAGGCTGCGTGGAAATAGGGATTTTTTTTTTGAAATATAACTTTTTTATAAAGTTAGTTTGGCAAAAGTGAGTGTAAAACAGTTTATTTATTTCAAAACAAAATTCAAACCGCATAGTTAACGAACGGATTATATTATTCTCACTATTCAAATTCAATTCAAATTTCCGGCGCTAAGTAATAGTATGTTATTCGATGTTTTCATAAAAAGTTATGGCAAGCAAAGAGTTTAAACTTCAAAAATTATCGTGAAGAATAATAAAATAAAATATAAAACCCTACAAGACGGGAAAAGCATCTATGAAAGAAATGTGTAAACAGATAAAAATCTTGACTTTTTTATGTTATTTTTTTTTTTTTTGTCGGCATATCCTTTTAATACTACTTGGCATGTTGCCTGAATGTCTTGCCTTAACTATCAACAATTTTAAGATAGTTTCCTTCATTTTTTTTTTTTTTTTTTTGCATTTAAGTTGTTTCACTACTTTGCGCATAGATACTACCTTATACAAGTAATGCAGATATCCTTTACCTTTTAGTCGCGTTGAGTTTATAATAAACTCTGGTTGTTCTTTGCTACCAGTTGCTTTTATTTGATGTTGTAGTTTGTTTTTTTGCTTTATTGCTTTTTAGGTAGACTACATATAACACTTAAAATTCTTTCCTAATTTTTCTAGATTTGTAAGATAAATTCTAAGTTAAGCTTTAAAATTAAAAGACGCTGAAAGCCTGTTGTTAACCATAATTGACAACAGATTAAATTAATTTCAACCGATTTCTATTGCGAAGACCTTGTTTAAAAACCCTTGAGATTCTTCATCAGTTTCTTATTAAAATTTTGGATACATTTTAAAACAAAAATATAAAAACGTTTTTAATGAATTTTGCAAATAAAACTAAAGCAAAACAGATTACATACATTAATTGATGTTTAAAGTGTTCATGTGTCTCTTGTATCTTGAGATATAGCAAAAAAACCGTTTTTTGAATCAAAAAATGTTTACGTCTTCAGGGACTTTCGGACAAACTTCACTGTAGAGCAATGAGAAAAAACCAAAAATGTAGAAAATTAATCCCTTTCAAAGATTTGAATTGAATTACTTCCAATAATTTAGTGGCTTTTGAGATATCAAAAAAAACTGTGTTTTTTGTCATACAGACCTTCATTCAAACCCCGGGGGGCCATCTTTTTCAGAGGTTTTGCTCAAAACGAAGTATGCAGTTTTTATTCTAAGGTCTTCTTCTATGAAAATTTTTGATGCATTATTGATGACTGAAACCATAGTGCATAGGTGCAAACACTGTTTAAAGATTATATCATTATTTTCAAATGCAGCGACGTCATTGATGACCTCTTATCGAACACTGTCTATGCGAGACTGATGAAGGCTTTTCTGAAGATATTTTCTGTTACTTTTTGAAACTTTTCTTGGTCCGCATGCGTGATCGTTGTCACTATGACGGTTTTTTAAAATAAAACCATATCTTTGGCCACAGTCTTAATTTTTTCCTATATAACCTCCGGCAGGTGTAAATTATCCTTTGGGATTTGTTTGTTATGTATGATAAATGGTTGTTCGAAAATAAAGTTTTGCCTTGCAAATCGTTAGCATCGTTTCTGATACGAAGCTATTCGATATATCTTTTTTTCTGAGGGTAAAATGTATCAACGTTGTTTAGCTTAAGTTTATTTGTAGTTCTTTCCCTCAGCACCTGTTAAGTGAATTGCAGAGGGCTAGTTGCATTCGATCAGTTATGGAAGGGTCTAAACATCATCATGTCATAAAAATCATGCAAAGCACAGGACTTCGAGTGTGTAGTCCTAAGAGTCCTCAGAGTTGTTTTCGCAACTAGTCTTTCTGACCTTATTTCATAGATAGCAAACCTGATTCGAAGCAGATTGAGAAACCAACCCATTCTTCCAATTGTCTCGAAGAAGTGAGAGGACGGTATAGTTTAGATGAATGAGTGTACAGAAAGAACTTTGTCTTATAAACATAGCACTGATTGAAGATAAAAAGCATTTACACTCATTTCGAGAAGTTTGATGGTAGGAAATGTAAGAGCATGAATAGCCAAAGACTCTCAAAGCTTGCAATTGTTGCAGAAAAGTTATACATAACATGTTCCAATTCCGATATGGAGTTATCTTTACCTTGTACTACTCTGTATAAGATACTTATATTTATACCATACATACATACATATGTACAAAAATATATGCCAGCGTTGCCACTATATTCAATATTGCATACATTATGCGTGCGTACGGAGCAAAAATGTAAATTTTACATGAAATCGTTGCAATAAAATTAACATTTCATTCGATGTAATTTTATTTTGGTTCTTTTTGGACTCTTGTACAGTAACAATAACAAGGACAGCAGCAGCAACAACAATAGTAAAATAATACGCGCACGCATTTATTTATTGTTGTAACAGACAATGTTGTTGTTGTTGTTGCTATTGTTGTTGTTGCGGTTATTGCATTTCAGCTGTTATTCAAATAACTCCCGTTGTTGTTTTTGCATTTTATTAAATACACAAACCGATCGATCGTCGTTTATTGTACGCGCGCGCGTATTTTAACGTTAATTCATTTTGGGCATCCATGATGATATTTTACAGTTGTTGCTTTTTAGTTGCATTGCATTTGTTGTTTTTGTCATTTTCCTACAAAATAACGAACAATTTTTACTCACAGCATTTATGCGTTACCAGCGCGAAAAAAGTTAAAATTTAAGACTTTCGAAAAGCGTGCCCTTTCATAGAGTTGCCATATAGCACAAACTTTCAAGGATTTCAGTTGAACTCTAGTTTTGTACACCATGGACAATATACGTTTTTTTGGACGTCTATTACAGAGGCAGGCTCTTTTAAAAAGAAGCAGGCGAGAATGAACGTACATGATTGTAACACTTAATAACAGGGACGTAAACCGTCTTTCTTTAAAACGGTTTTTTATACCCTACACCAAGGGTATATTCACATTCAACAAAACCTTACTTGCCACGCAACCCTTGAAACCCTTTGTGAACATTCTATCTTTTTTTCTTTGGCACTAAGTAAGGTCCAAAGTTTAAATGAATAAGGCGGTTACGATTCAGAAATTAGAAACCAACCTTTCTTCCGCCGTCATCGAAAATTGGAAAATTTACCCGACAAATTCCTTTTTTAATTTTCAAAAATTTCTAAATTTTACTTATGTTCCAAATGATAGACAAAGGTGAATATGCACCCGTTCTATGTACAACAGCGATTGCTTTCCTATTTAACATAATCTGGCAACCCTTCAACACAATAGTTCAAGAAGGTACTGACTGTGTCATCACGTCGCGTTGTCGTTGTCATCGTGGTGTCCACCACATTGGAATGCTCATTTCATTTAATAGAGTTTGGAGCTCAGCGCATTGGTTTAATTTAAAAAAAAAAAACGGATTTTTTTCTCCTGCCGCTGTGAGTAAGCGATAAAACATATGTTCTTAATACGATATACGATTAATAAAATTGATGTGAAAAACCGTCAAGTATGAAATTGTATCCATACATGTACACATACAAATAATCCAAGGGGGAAAAGAAGTGCTTCAAAAACTCTTCTGAAGTGCTTCTTTTTCACCAATAAGCGCTACCGCCCTGTAAGAACTATTCTTTCTTCTTGAAGCGCTTATTTGTAATGCGGTGGTAAGCGTTCTTTCGATAATATATAAAAAAACTGGCAGCACCAGGATTTGAGTCCAGGACCACCCGTGTGATAGATAGAAACATATTATTTCTGATTAAATTCACTCGTTAGAGCGCTAAACCATCGCCCGATACGATAAAGAGGTATTAAATTTGTTAAGCAAATTTTGTTCAAACAGAATTTGACATTCGGATACTTCCTACAGCCTTACATAGAATCATTGTGTAATCAGTTTCAATTTAATTAAACAAAAATAAATAAATAAGTGAAAGGAAAATAGAAAAGAAAAAAAAAAAAAATGTTGAATAAAAAATATATTAACAAAAAAAAAAAAAAATAAAGCAAAAGAATAAAAAAGTCACCCGCGCTGGGTTCGAACCCATGTTATTCTTACTGCAGCCTTACATCGAATTATTTTGTAATCAATTTCAATTCAATTAAACAAATGTAAATAAATAAGGGAGAGGAAAATCGAAAAGTGAAATAAAAAAATTTTGAATAAAAAATATTTTAATGAAAAAAAAAAATAAAGCAAAAAAAAAAAAACAAGAAAAAAAATTACCTGCGCTGGGTTCGAGCCCATGTTATTCTTACTGCACCCTTAAAAAAATCATTGTATAAGTGCTTCTAAATGTCTATGGAGAAAAGAGCTTTTAAAGTGCTTGATTCAGAAGCGCTTGAAATTTTTCGTCTTGGGAATGTGCTCATTCGCATACTTTTACATTTTAAATGCGACATAAAAGCTTTTGTCTTCTTTAGCCCGAAGAATGGTGTGGGCCTATTAAATTGCATCGTAAAATCTTCTTAATACTCGAAGTGCATATACATACATACATGTATATGTGTGAATATATATGAAAACAACAAACCTTAAAATCAGGCTGCTGCAGTGAGGCTCTTTTTATGTTGTTGTTATTACCCAGATCCACCGACATGGCTTAATTTGATATTTTCTCCATTTTTTTTTTTTTGTAAATTTTTATTTCTTCTTTACCATTTGCACGGTTGCATTATTTTGACACCTTTGGACATATGGGACTATAAAAATTTTTCAGTTTTTTGTTGCCTCATTTTTATAATGGATGGAATTTTATGTTCAGGTTATGGTGCTTTTAATTGTTTTTGTACATTTTGTTGTCATTAATGTGCATATTTTTTTTAATAACACAAAATTTTCAATTTAAAGGTAGTTAAATTCATTTTTGTCAAATTAAAATGAAAGACTTATAGAGTTTAGTGCCTCTATAGATGTATCGCGTAATGTCATCTAAAAATTGTGTCAATGCGTTTTATGCATTTTGGTCAATAAAATATTTGAGCTTCATCCTATGGATTCTTTAATTTACAAAAAACATCCGCTTGAAGCAAAACTCTCGCTAAGTTTGAAAAAGTGGATTCCAGTATTTTTTTATGGCTGTCGATATTTTTCGCGCTACAGGGAGTTTTGTGGTTTTTCGTATAACCAAAAATTTTTTTCTTTTAATCATTTCCTGATATTTTTCGACTTTATGCTGTACAAGGTGGGCCAACTTCGAATGACTGGTGTAAAAAACGTATAATTTTTTTAATTTCAAGATTTTATTTGATTTTTTTAATGGATAGTTTAATTAGTTTCTAAGCAATTTGCATTTAGATTTTGAATTTGCTATAAATTGCACATTATTATATATGTAATTAAAATTTCTTATTGTCCATTATAACATTCAAAGAAAAGTTGTCTGATTACTCTGTTGGCCATATTCCACACCAAAAACTTAATTTAATAAGATGTAATTAATGCTTATTCAATGCCCTTGGATTGTCTGCATCCCAAATTTAACAGTTTTCGTTATTAACGTATCAATTTAATTGCAAGTATGCACCATCGCTCAAAACTAATCATTTTCTTTGCTTTGCAGCAATAGACCTTTCGGAAACATAATAAAACACGGAGTACGAAACTCATGTGAAGTTGGCTCCGTGATTGGGTCCGTTGGGAATAGTTCTGGAGTTCTTTCACAAAATTCGAAATAGTTCTGCGAAATCGGACCAAAAATTGGAGGTGTACCGTTTTTTGTCCGGAGCACAGTGCGTTGAGCCCATACAAGCAATGGTCAAAAATAGAAGGAGTGGTTGGATATCGATGAAATTAGGTACTATAAGTAATTTGGAGTCGCTGAGCTCAAAAATCTCAGATTTGTTGTAAACTTTATAGTTTTGCTAAAAACCAGGTATTTAGGACGACTTTCTTAAGGTCCATATATAACGATGATGAAAAGGTAATCTTTAATGTTAACAAATGAAATTTACGTAGTAGGAATAATGTTTTTTGTACTTGTGAGACCATTTGTGTTAATACCCTTCAGTTCACGGAACTAGTACCGAACTAGCGAAATCGCTAGCTACCGGTAACCAGCACTAGTTCCTCCCAGATCTACTTTATTCGTTCTCAACTGGCGAATTTAACGTGTGCATGTCATTGGCAGGGGTCAATTGCCACCCTTTGCTCTACTGCTCACTAGCTATTTCACTAGTGAGAAGTAGCTTGCTTGTAAGGCGTTCTCTTAGTAAAGAAAAAAAAAAAAAAAAAAAAAAATCGAACAACCCACACTGAGATTCGAACCTGGGGTTCAAAGTTTTTCACCTGTGTATGTAGATAAATTACGAAGTCTTTAGCTCATTCGTCTGTAAAGCTTATTGACGTAGTTATGTGAAATTCGTATTTAAACAATTGAAAAAATTTTTGTTTTATTTCTAAATTTTGTTCTCTTTCTTTTTTTTTTTGTTTTTTTATAAATAAAAATACTCATGTTTTGAGACAAAAAAAGTCTCTCCAAAGAAAATTTGAAATTCAAACGTTTTTAACGCTCACGTTTTATATTTTATTATTGAACTGACGACTGCTTGCATTACCTGGGGTCAAAAAAGGAACTAGTGCGTGTTTTGCTAGCTACTACGATAGTGATATTGGGCGAATTGTCTACTTGAGAACTGCTGGGTAAAAACAAAAAAAAATTTTCAACATAACCCAATGTGCACAAAAACGGATGAGGATCCGTTTCGAATCCATTACGAGTTCATAAAGGTATAAAAAACGTAATCCGCGGTAATGGATCCATTTCGAACCCGTAACGTACATCAAAAACGAATTCAAAATGCTTTGTTTAGATAAAAAAAAAAAAACATTTTGAAGCGCTTATTAGCGATTAAAAAAAAATTAAATTCCGCAGTGCGGGCCCGTTTCGAATCCGAAACTTATGTAAAAACGAATTCAAAACGGATTTGCTTTTAAATATGTTAATGCTGTATATTTACAGAAAAAAACCGTTTTGATGCGCCTATTAGCAATTAAAAAATAATAAAAAGAAAAAAAAGGAAGAAAAATAAAGGGTAAAAATCCACCTCTGGTAGGATTCGAACCTGGGCAAATCCGTTTCGATTCCGTATATACTTCAAATACGAACTCAAAACGGATTTGCTTTATTTAATTTTTATGATAAAAAAAATATTTTGATGAGTATATAACATTTTTTATCAAAAGAAGGGGAGAAAAACAACACAGAATACTTATAAAAAAACCACAGAAATTTGTTTAATATATTTACAAACTTTAAATCTCTAAGTCTACATTAGTTAAGTAAACATCATATCGGCCAATAGCCTAGTTGTCTAACGTCTCGTGTATGAAAGAGTAATACCCTGGGAGCCTGAGTTCGACTCCCGGCCGGGCTAGTAATTTTTTTTTTTTTTTTGTTATTTTGTTTTTTTTTTAATTAAAAATAAGCGCTTCACCCTGTTTTCTTTTTTTTTTATAAGCAGCATTAACATTATTAAAAGCGAATCCGTTTTGAATTCGTTTTTGATGTACGTTACAGGTTCGAAACGGATCCATAAAAGAAGAAAAAACGATACGTTTTTTTTTTAGGAATCCTTCCCGCAAACGGATCAGTAACGGATACGTAACGGATTTCGTAACGGATAAAAAGAACGAAAATATGAACCCGTTACGGATCCGAAACGAGTCCGTTTGGCACACTGGGAAATTTTATATTTCATACAAATTTTTCGTTTTAAGCATTTTTTAAAAAAAGAAAAAAAATATTTGTAGGACGAAGTAGGAAAAGTTATTTGCAGTTCTTGATTATATAGAATTCGAACTAGTAGATTCCCAGTGTGCACAAAAACGGATGAGGATCCGTTTCGAATCCATTACGAGTTCATAAAGGTATAAAAAACGTAATCCGCGGTAACGGATCCATTTCGAACCCGTAACGTACATCAAAAACGAATTCAAAACGCTTTGTTTAGATAAAAAAAAAAAAAACATTTTGAAGCGCTTATTAGCGAATAAAAAAAATTAAATTCCGCAGTGCGGGCCCGTTTCGAATCCGAAACTTATGTAAAAACGAATTCAAAACGGATTTGCTTTTAAATATGTTAATGCTGTATATTTACAGAAAAAAACCGTTTTGATGCGCCTATTAGCAATTAAAAAATAATAAAAAGAAAAAAATGAAAGAAAAATAAAGGGTAAAAATCCACCTCTGGTAGGATTCGAACCTGAGCAAATCCGTTTCGATTCCGTAAATACTTCAAATACGAACTGAAAACGGATTTGCTTTAATTAATTTTTATGATAAAAAAAATATTTTTGATTTGTTTTTTTTTATTTTTATTTTATTGCGTATGATTTTTTGTAAACTTTTCAAACTCTGTTTGAAAAAATGTTTTTGATTCCAAATTTGAGTATATAACAATTTTTATCAAAAGAAGGGAAGAAAAACAACACAGAATACTTATAAAAAAACAACAGAAATTTGTTTAATATACAAACTTTCTCAACATCAAATAAGTCTACATCAGTTAAGTAAACATCATATCGGTCAATAGCCTAGTTGTCTAACGTCTCGTGTATGAAAGAGTAATACCCCGGGAGCCTGAGTTCGACTCCCGGCCGGGCTAGTAATTTTTATTTTTTTTTTTTTTTAATTAAAAATAAGCGCTTCACCCTGTTTTCTTTTTTTTTTTTATAAGCAGCATTAACATTATTAAAAACGAATCCGTTTTGAATTCGTTTTTGATGTACGTTACAGGTTCGAAACGGATCCATAAAAGAAGAAAAAACGATTCGTTTTTTTTTTAGGAATCCTTCCCGCAAACGGATCAGTAACGGATACGTAACGGATTCCGTAACGGATAAAAAGAACGAAAATATGAACCCGTTACGGATCCGAAACGAGTCCGTTTGGCACACTGGGTTAAGAAAAAAAACGGCACTTATTTTTATAAGATTTGTTTTTTTTTTTCCTCGAAAATTGTCAATTTCTGAAGTTTTTCATTTGATAATATCGTGTATTAAAACCACTACAATATACATCAAATTATATATTTTCCAAAATTTTTTAGTTTTATTTATTTACTCAAATATTATTTATAATAAAAAACTTTACTTCGCTTAGTTTAATCAAAAAAAAAATTTTTGATAATTATTTGTTTAAGAGAACCCAAAACGAAGTGAATAAAACATGATTTTTTTTGAAAAATATCTCAACTTTGAAGTGTCACAGCGTAGCCAAAACTGAGTTTTTCCCCTAAATATTTTGTTTTTATTTTATTGATACAATTACCTGTCGATTGATATCAATATTATTAGGTTTCGAGTCACAAAAAATTTTGATTTTTGCCCACTAGCCAACGCAGTGTGCGGCGCCATGTTTTTCACTTAGAAGCGTTCTGATAACATTTTTGAGCTCACAAGAAAGAGTTCTGGGGTTTTTTTATATATGGGTGATTCTCAGATAACTGTACTTTTTGTGTCCTCTGGCGATTTCACCTATACAGTAGGCTTTCTTTTCACAAAAAATTACGCTATAAGTTAGAAACTATGTTTTTCTAATAGAGCGGATCAATTTTAATACCAAATAATTATTGGTCTACTGTGAAAGTTTGCAAATATACCCCAAATGTCACAAACGTGGCATGTCCTACCCCTACTTTTTATAAACAAAACGATGAAAAACGACCAAAAAACGGAAATAGAACAGAAAACAAGTTACTACACATATTAAGCAAATAATTAAGGCTACAATATTCTGAGCTCATCTGCAGTTTTAAATAATTTTTAGAGGGCACAATTTCGAATTGAAAACTGTCCCCTAGTTTTGGAAAAAAAAAATTTCTTGAAAGCATTATGCTACTACTGCATGGTATTACTGTTTCAGTCAATAGATTGCAATACATATGCATTAGTTCTGATCACTATCCATCACCCAAAGGTCATCATGTCAAGACGAGTCCAAAAAGAAATCTGTTTGCGTTTTATAGGGCAGTTTATAAACAAAAGCAGTTTTTTTAAAAAATTATGGTCACAAACGTGGCACTCGGCACTCCCAGGTAGTACATTTTATTTTATGCATGAAACAATTTTTTTGTAGGATTTGCATACATGACCCCAAATTCTTTCGGAAAAATCTTGAACTCAAAAGCGTGCTTTACAATGAGCGATAAACTACAAAAATGTCACAAACGTGGCGCATCAAAAATGTCACAAACGTGGCACATTTTATCAGTCTGCAAAAAAACATATTTCGATATAAAGTTTGAGTATACAGATGTTAAGTTGAAGGCTATTAATTATGTTTTTAATACAAAAATTTTCCTACACCATCAGAATCCTGAGTTATCCTTGCTCAAAAGTGAAAAAATCACTGTTTTGACATCTACTTAATAGTACAGTCATTTGGTAGTTTTACCTGGAAAGTTTTGCGGGATTTCTGCAAATGAGTTATTTTATAGATTTCGATGTGCTCTTTCAGAATTTCAACTTTGCTACCTCGTATCGTGTTCGCTCGAGCCGCCATATTGGAAAAATGGCGTCCAAAATCAGTTTTTTACAAATATCTCTTTAACGGTTATATTTAGAGAAAAACTTTTTGGGACAATGTTATAGCTTATAAAATTTTCTATAAAAATTACCTTTGAATTGTTTTCGTATGACTTATAACTCAGGAGATATCTTTATTCAAAATTTTAGAAAAATTAGTAAATTGTGAATGCCACTTATGAGTAGGCACAGTGATGTGTCAAGCTTATAATTACGATAACTTATGAACGGTAAGTTGCACGTTTAAAATGAAAACACTTTTTTATAGGGAATAACTTGCGCTACAAGTTACATATTATTCTTTTTTCATATCACCTATAGTTAAGGAGATATTTTTCCAACAAACATTAAATTTTGAAAAAAAAAGTTTTTTCAAAATGGCTCCTAAACGGTTCGTCCTAGAAAAAAAATTGTCCATGCATTTTGTAGAACGTTCAATTCCCTATAAGGGTCTGTTCGAGCTATTTTTTCGTCAGACTTACCCTTCATGAGATATAGCGTCTTGAAAATCATTCAAAATTGAATATTGTTCTATGCGCCCTACTATTTTCAATTTTGAATGATTTTCAAGTCGCGATATCTCATGAAGGGTAAGTCTGACGAAAAAACAGCTCGAAGAGACTCTTATAGGGAATTGAACGTTCTACAAAATGCATTGACAACCGTTTAGGAGCCATTTTGAAAAAACCTTTTTTTCAAAATTTTAGGTTTGTGGGAAAAATATCTCCTTAACTATAGGTGATATGAAAAAAAAATTATATGTAGCGCATGTTATTCCCTATAAATAGGTGCTTTTATTTTAAACGTGCGACTCACCGTTCATAAGTTATCGTAATTATAAGCTTGACACATCACTGTGCCTACTCATAAGTGGCATTCACAATTTACTAATTTTTCTAAAATTTTGAATAAAGATATCTCCTGAGTTATAAGTCGTACGAAAACAATTCAAAGGTAATTTTTATAGAAAATTTTATAAGCTACAACATTGTCCTAAAAAATTTTTCAATAAATATAACCGTTAAAGAGATATTTGTAAAAAACTGATTTTGGACGCCATTTTTCCAATATGGCGGCTCGAGCGAACACGATACGAGGTAGCAAAGTTGAAATTCTGAAAGAGCACATCGAAATCTATAAAATAACTCATTTGCAGAAATCCCGCAAAACTTTCCAGGTAACATCATTTTTTTCTCCCAGATGATTGTACTATAAAGCTATAGAACAAAAACAACAACAATTAAAATTAATTTTTGTCAATGGATTCAGACAGCCAAATTTATTGTCAACAAGATATAATTTACCGTTTTTCAATTGCATTCCCAGCTTTCGAGTTATAAGCGTTTAAAATAAGGACATCTTTCGATAACATATAAAAGATTTTTCAAGACCCAAAAGTTACAAAAAATCAAGTTTTATTATTTTTATCAATAACATATTTAATAACAAAATTTACGTGACCTTGCAGACCATAATCGCATAAAAAATGACAGTTCTATGCTAGATTTAGTGAATGACCCTACTAAACTATTGCTTTGCAAATTAACAGAATCAAAATTTCATCTGTTCATTCACTTAATCTACAATAGAGCCTTATTTTTTCATCCGATTTTAGTCTGCAAGGGCTTAAAATTTTTGTGATAAATTATATTTTTGATAAAAATAATAAAACTTACCATTTTTGTTAATTTTTCGGTTCAGAAAATCCTTTGTGTGTTATTGAGAGGTATAATTTTTTTAAGGCTTATAACTCGGAAACTAGGAATCCAATTGAAAACGGTAAATTATGTCTAGTTGATAATAAATTCGGCTGTCTGAATCCATTGACAAGAATTAATTTTACTGGTTGCTGTTTTTGTTAAGTAGATGTCAAAACTGTGATTTTTTCACTTTTGAGCAAGGATAACTAAGGATACTGATGTAATAGAAAAAAATCAAGATCAGATTCGTAATTAGGAGATCCTAATCCACCATAAACGGCTATAAAAACAGAGAACAGGAAACCATTGTTGATCTTTATGGCGATAGGGTTTAAAAAAAATGGACCACTGGAGACATGACACTGGTGCAAAATTAGTCTTGAAGTGTAAATTTGTCATTAAATGCAATATATCTCTCATCAAAACGCTTCAAAACCATAATTTTTCCATACTGTGGCTAAAATGTCACAAACGTGGCAGCAAAATTTCTTAATTTCGACCTCAAAGCCGTAAATTCACACTTGTAGTTGATCTACTTAAAAGATGAGTTTTAAGAGTGTGTTTACATAAGATAGCATGAAGAAACTTGCAAAAATCCAAAAAAATTATCTGCCAATTTTACAACTCGAAAAAGCACAGTTATCCTAGAATCACCCATATATATTTTTTTTTTTAGAAAAAATTTTTTTATTAAAAAGCTTCTAACAAAAAAAAGTTTTTTTTTTTTAGAAAAAATTTTTTTATTAAAAAGCTTCTAACAAAAAAAAGTTTTGATTACAGATCTGGATAGTGCTCGGAGAGTTCTAAAGAAAATCCTACAGATATTTTTTTGAAATACTTGTACTATTTATTTTAATCGAAAAATCTAAAAAAAAATCGAATTTTTTCCAAGTATCCGAAAGTGAAAATTTTATCGTAGAGGAGTTCTGATTGGAGTTTTAGGTTGCGCTCGAAGAGTTCTAAAGAATATATTAAGTAAAAATTTTGCAAAATATTTGTACTTTTCATTTTAATGGAAAAATTAGAAAAAAATTTCGGGTTTTTTACGAAGTATCCTAAAATAACTTTTCGCAGAGGAGTTCTGATTGGAGCAACGGATAGCGCTTAAAAAGTTCTATTGAAAATCATTGTAACATTTTTTCGAAATATTTGTACTTTTCATTATGATCAAAAAATTAGAAAAAATTTTCGGTTTTCTTCCGAAATATCCGAAAAGGACTATTCGAAGAGTAGTTCTGATTGAAGTTCCAAATAGGGCTCAAAAATTTTTTCGATTAAAATGAAAAGTATAAAAACTTCGGAAAAATGTTTTCTCTAGAACTCTTTAAGCCCTATCCGTAACTCGAATCAGAATTCCTCTGCAAATAGTCCTTTTCGGATACCTCGTAAAAAACCGAGTATTTTTTCTATTTTTTCGATTAAAATGTAAAGCACAAATATTTTGCAAAAATTGAACTTAATATTTTCTTTAGAACTCTTCAAGCGCAACCTATAACTCCAATCAGAACTCCTCTACGAAAAAATTTTCATTTTCGGACTATGAGGACTCAAATCGGATCCCTCATTTGCGTTCACATCTTATCACTGCAGTATTGAATCCAGTATTAATATAATTAATAAAACTTACTTTTTAAGAATAAACCTGAATTATTACGAAATAACACTAGAATTAATTTTAAAACCTAAGGATTTTTTAGTTAGTAGATAGTTTTAGGACAATCGCATCAAACGGGAACACCAAACAATCATGCAACTGTTTGGTAAACAGTTGTGCAAGAATGCAGGATTATGGCGTGCAGCAGCAACCCTGGTCCCAAAACAGTGAGTGTCAACTTCCAAATGATGTCGATAAAAAGGAAACAGCTGATCTTGGATGTAAATGGAATGGTGGAATGTAAGTGCCAGTGATGGTATCGGTCTCTAGTTACTTAGCCAGCAACGAGGTAAAACCTGTTCTGGGAATATTACAACCATCCGTAGACAAAACGAAGACTTTCGGAAAAATCCGATACAGACGTATTAGTGGACAGTGACTGGGACCGTAGGCTTTGTGTTTTCGAAAAAATGCCTGACTTGACGCGAGAAAATAGTGGCGTTACGGGTTCTCGCGAGACTAATAAGACAGATAAGTACAGGTTAGCTGAGGATAACGGGAGGCAGCGGCGTCGCGACTCTTGTATCCTGCCATCTGGACGGGGCCCGGACCGGTGATACGACAAGTCCACAGGGAGGCAGTGGTGGCACGACTCCTGGATTGGTTGTTTTATTCATCTATTACACTCATCAGTTTCATTCACCCATACATCAGCCCATTGATCACCCGTAGCGCTAAGCATATATATTTTTAGCATATGGGTTAATCCTGCGTTGCGAACATTACATTTGTACGCATATTTTTAAATCCTGAAGGCGCTCTGAATGTTAAATTCTTAATTTAACTGCAGTGGTATGCTTCTATTTGAGAGTACTTTCAGAAGGCATTTAAAAATATTTCCTAGCTTGTATCAGTTACAATATAATCGTGCATAAAGCGCTGTTCGCACGTTGCAAAAAACAGAAGTCATTGTGGAGATCAATGTACATTTACAAAATTTTTTGCGAAGTTTGCAGTATAAACGAAAAAAGAATAATCCTCCAAAGAAAGAAGAATATTTCAGCATATCGAAACTGCTTTTGAGGGAATCAAAGAGTCCTTCGTTCGTAAAAAAATTTAACTTTTGTGTGTTGCGCACGTTACGTTGCGAACATTACAATTTTTATTTTATATATATACATAGGCTATCGAAAATTGATGCAGTCCCTTTCCAACTAACTTAAACACATTATATTCGCTTGATTTATTTGTGGAAAAGGTTGTAAAGAAGTGCAGTGCACACAATAGTAAAATTTTTTCTTGGCACCGCATCTCACGGTAAAAATACGCTGTTGCAGCTCAACCACTGCATCGATTTTTATGAAATTTGGAATGCAACGTTATTGAAGCCTTTTTGTTATGTAGCTGCCGGTGCGACGCCCCTAAAGGCGAAATGCATTTCCGCGGCTATACTGGTGGACCAATTTTTAGGAAACTCGGAATGGGGATTGAACCTTTAGAAAGCATATTAAAAGCCTTTAGTTATTTAGTGGGCAATACCACTCACCTAGTGGCAAAATGCGCTTTTATGGCAACTTTATTATTTTTCTCTTGGTTGACCTTTTTTCGGATATGCCCATATCTTAAGGTGAAGGAAAAGTGAATTATAAAACCAGTGACAATAAGCCAGTGAAAATTGTGAAAAGTGTTTCTCTCCGCGGCGCACAGTGGTTCACTCTAGTACAAACTGCGGCAAAAATTAGAAGGAATAGTTGTAGAGCTACCAAATTTGGTACAGAACCATCTTAAGTTCTCATTAAGAAAAATTTAAAATATCAAAGAAATCCGCCCACTTTTACGCCCACCCCCCATATAAGTGATTTTTACAAAGGGGGAAAAATGACAGAAGGGGTCACAGTAGAGAATCAATTTTTGGTACACATTAATGTGATACTAAAACCAAGTATTGATAAAGATTTAAAAAAAATCCGCCCACAGCCACTCCCACTTCCCATGCAACATGATCTAAAAAAGCCTTGTATTTTCTATGTTTTTATGTTAAAAATGCAATTGTACAAATGTATTCCATAGCATAAGAATGCATTCCTGAAAATTTGAAAAAACCGCCCACTTTTTCGCCCACCTTTCATACAAATGGACTTGAAAAGCTTATATATTTTGCATGATTTTTAAAAATAGCTCGAATTTTTCCAAATTTTCCCCGTTCATATTGCTGTGGTTTGTGGAAATTACAGCAATAACAATGTCAACATCTCTATTACAGTCGAACAAAATTTCACAAATACTGGCATAGGATAAATTAAAAATTTCCATAATTAAAAAAATAATATGATCACTTGTAAAAACACCTTTAATTACTTCTGCACTTGCCGATATAATGCAAATTTACTCATTAATTGTGTTAGAAATATACAAACTTTGTTGGTAGAAATTAATCAGAGGCGAATATTTACCTCTAATTTGCAATAAAAACAAAGTGCTTTTTGCTAAAGAGATCATTTGCAATGACAAAAACTATAGCATAAACAATAAACAGAGATTAGACTAAAATCCCGTTAAAGCTTAATCTCAATTGCAATTTCAAAAATATTAACGATTATAAAAATAAGTGTACTAGCACGAGCGAAAAAAAAGAGAATAGCTACCTACGCAAACAAAAAAAGGAAAAAAAAAACCAACGCACATGCGACCTAAAACAAAGCAAAACGAAAAAAAATCTGCCTGCAGAGCAACCAGCGACAAGAGCGAACAAAGAAAGAGATAATGCGCGGTTGTTAATGCTAGCATACTTTTACATGCGTGAGTGAAATTTTTGACTGTGTTATCTTAGCTTTTCATTGATTACTCAAAAAAGGGCAAAAAAAGGCACCTGAATTTTCTTCAAAAGTTTAGCTGAGACTTCAAGCTTTAATTTGATACTAATCTCCAGGTTGCGATCGCCTGCGATCAAAAGGTGCAGTCCATTGAAGTTGATGAAAATCTAATTTTTTAGACCAAATATGTCTTGTACACCATTTTGGTGCAAATGGCTTTTTTCATAAAATTTTTTGTGACGAATCTTTTATTTGGTAGTCATGCTTAAATAAAATGTACCTAGGAGTTATATATTTTAATTATTTTTTTTGTATCAACATTTTGAAATTGCAGTAAATTTTCATACGACTTTCATATTATCGACATAGGTTGACTTTGAGTGGCTGTGAAATGAAAAATAATTAATATATCGGCCTAATATTTTGGAATCATAGTACATAGGGACCTTTTAACAAAATATCAAGTAATGGTCCAAATCGGATAAAATGAAAAAGTGGATTTATTTCCACGGCTGAACCATTGTGCGGCGGGGAATAAATATTTGTGTACGAACCCTGGGCACCGACGGCTAAACCCCGGCTAGCGGCAAAAAGGTTCGTTACAGGATAATTAGAAAGAAACCAATTTTTTTTTTTTGATTTTTCGAATAAAAAGTAAAAATATTTCAGAAAAATGTTATTAGCATGTTGAGCACGTCCAGATCTCTAATCGGTTTTCGAAAATCACGGAGCCAACTTCACATGAGTGGAGACCGAAGCCATTCAAAAATCTATCGAAATTCTCTATTATTTGCAAAAGAAAAAATTACAAAAATAATAAAATATTTATTGATGTAATGACCTTATTTATATAATACTTAATAATTTTTCCGGGCTCGAGGTCAAATTAAATTAAAAACCCGGGAGCCCGGAAAAATTATTAAGTAAAATAATAAAATTTAGAAAGTTATTTTAAACTAGTCAGTCGAAGTTGGCCCACCTTGTATTTTCTACTTTACGATGTTGTTCGGCATTTTTGGGATTCTATTTTATATTCGGTATAATTTTTTACTACTGTTGTAAGCTTGCTTTCTTAGTTGTAATTATGAGAAGGTTTCTGTTTCAAAACTATTATCGGCTTAACATGTAATAAACACCTTCTCAATCCAGATATATTGATTGCATTCTTTCCGATAAGCGCTGGTATTTTCGCTTAATTGAATTTCACGTAAGTTTACATAGTTATGAAGTGTAAAAAAACAAATGTTTTTGCTCAAATTATTCATTTATCACCACCCATTGTTAAGTTGTTTTTGATTTAAGAAACACAATTGTATGACTAATGAAGGGACAATTAAAAAATATAGTTAAAATTTATATCCAAACCACTGTCTTTTTTCCTGAACTAATATATAAAAAAACCACGTTGAATAATTGATTTTCTGTAGAAGCAAGCATTAATTGTTTTTTATGAAAATGCCTTACACTCAAAAAATTGGGACACAACCCAACCAACAATTTTGTAACCTTTTCAATTTTTAAGCTTGGGAAAAGTTAATTTTCAAATGTTTTCATAACCAATTTTCAAACGTTTGGAAAATATTATTTTTTATTATTTTTAAAATTGATTTGCAAAGTTAAAATCAACAATTGGAAAATTATTTATTTTCAAACGTTTCAATAACCGTTTTCCAAACATTCAAAAAATTTTTTACTTTATTTTTTCAATGACACAAGGCATTTGAATCATAACTGGCACGTTAGGTCAGTTGATAAGATTGGCGACTCATAACTTGGAGGTCATAGGTTCGATTCTCAGCAAACATAAATTTTTTAATTAAATATAAAAATGTTTGGAAAACGTTGTTTTATGAACATAATAAACACTAACAAAATGTTATTGAAAAGTTAAAAAAACAATTTAAAAATATTGAATAAAAAAATCTAGAAAATATTGTATAAAAACATTTATAAAAAGCTTGCTCCAAATGGTTTTCACAAGCTTGCTATGAAGGGTCCAGTTTCGATTATTAAATAATTAGAATTCAAGAATTTCCAATTTGCAAGTTAATTTCCAAACGAAATGTTTGCTTCAATAAGCGTATAATAAGTTATTTTCCAAACGTTTTTGTTTGTTGGGAAATTTCTAAATTTAATTAAAAATGTGGAATTTAATTTCTTTTGTATAATTATCTTAACGGCGTACACAGTACGACAGTAATTTAAAAAGCTTATGCAAAATTTATAATCAAGAAAAAAGTGTAAATTTTTTTAGTCATAGGTATATTTCGCAATTATTTGACGATTTGAATTGTTTTTTTATGAACACCTGTCAAAAGCTAATGTTAGGTACATTTTTCCTGTTTTCCTCCATAATGTATAAGTATGTCTCTAAATTTAAAAGTCTAGGAAATTGAATATTCTATCCGACAAAACATAAAACGTGTAAAGCAATTAATTTCTTGTACCAAAAATCAAGTCATAAAAAGAAAACACTACTAAGTATGTGAGTATGTTCGAGCACTTGAAGGTAAACTTTTATTGTAGTGCCCGTATGTACTAAAAATAAACTAAAAAGCAATTACAAAACCAGGAAGACCACAAAAATTTACAATTGAAGGTGGCAACACTGTTCTATTCGTTTTAATATACTGGCAACAGCAACGCATAAATAAAATTTTACAATGCAAGAAATAATCGTAGGTACCCACCAGCACCAAAAAAACAAAAACGCAAATGGAAAGTTCTAAAAATCACACAAAAATCAAATGGATTAAAATTTATGAGATGATAAAGCAGCAGCAACAACAGCAGCAGTATTGCAGCTACTGTTCATATTGCTGTTGTTGCTGCTGCTCCTGTGCGCATATTGTTGCTGTTGCTGCGTTAAAACAGCAAACAAAGCTCAAAGCATTGTTGCTATTTAATGCTGCCAATAGCAAAAATGTGCATGATTTTACTACTGTGTTGTTGTTGTTGTTGTTGTTGTTGTTGTTGTGATACTGCCGCTTTTGTTTTAGCATATTGCTTTCTTGTTGTTGCTACCATTGAAAATTTTTGCTGATGTTTTTGGTTTTTATCTCATATTGGATTTAAGTTGCCTTAATGTTCGCGCGGTCGGTCAACGTATAAAGTTGGAAAAGCATTTTTATTGTTGGATAAAAAAAAAAAAAAACCAGTGGGGCAGAGTTAATTGCAAAATATGGCTTTTACAATACTTTTTTTTAACTGAAAATTTGTCATTTGGGCTTTTACATTTGACTATATATAAATTAGGGAGAATTTTTAAACTTTTAAGAGTATTTGAATTATTGCTATGTGTTTACGCCATTAACAAACACCCTGTTTTTATATGAGTTTGAGCACTTTTTGCTACCTCTCTTTTTGTGTAAAGTTAAACGTTAAGTTTTATATTCAGTGTTTGATGGCAAAAGGTCCGGGCAATGCAACAACACTTTTGCCAAAGATGAAAAGGTGAATATTTCAATGAATTGCAACGGAATGTTTGATGGAAGACTCTACAGTGCACTATAGATTTTTTTCCAGTTTTTGAGGCATAAAGTTCTTTTTCGCACTTGTAAAATTAATGTTTTTGTTGATGGTATTTGGTAAAGAAAACGTTAGAGCAAATAATGGAATGTTTTATTTAAATAAAAAACTAGTAAAGGTGTTACCTTTGCCCTGGCCAAACATTAAATACCCTACATAGCAGTATTTTGAAAGTTTCGCTTAGTTGGAAGGTGCCACGCCCTCTTCTCCAAATTCATCCAATTTTTTCTCAGAGTTTGAATTTATAGTTCTTAGCATTTGAGTGAAATTTGGTTGGATTATCTCAAAAAATGTTTTCAGTATGGCGTTTTGAAACTTTTGCTTATATGGGAGGTGACACGCCCCTTTGTCCGAATTCTCCTGGTTTTTATTCAGAGCTTGCGCTTACAATTCCTAGTATTTATGTGTATTTCGGTTGCATTATCGTGAAAAAAACTCAAAAAGTTGCATTTTGAATATATTTTTTTTATGGGCGGTAGGCGTGTCCGTTGACCGATTTTAGATTGCGGTTTTTAAGAAATACCATTCTTTCGTAGTCAACCCCACTTTATTATAAAGTTATGGCGGATTTTAAACTTTGGATTATATGGAAGGTGTACGTGTCCTTGATTTGATCACGCCCATTTTTGAGAAATAAGTAGATGATATACCAATAGCACCTCAGATATAGATTTTCATAGTTGTACTTCAAATAACTTGGCTGTTATTAATTTACGCCTCAAAAATGTGTAAAAAAAACTTATAGTGCAGTGGGACATTCTTTTTAATAATTTGGTCGTCGGAAATGACAATCGTATACGTGTCGCTGACGTCCGAACGTGGCTTATCGTGCTTTCTCGACATAGGGGTACACAAAATTACTATTTCCATTATTCTGTCTTCTTCCATTTCATTGCAGAATCTCTACTCCATCTTCAATTGTTGGCGTTTTGGAGGAGAAGGGTCTTCAGATGGAGTCTGAGCTACTGTTAAGCGAGACCAAAACTGTACGAGATAGTGCTCCGGTTAAAAGTGTTGATTGTGCTCGTCGGAGCATAGTCTTTCAGCGTGCCGGCAGTTTCTCGGCAAGAATCTCGAAGAGCAGTTGCGTGCAGTCATGCTTCACAGCTACTGCACCAATTGCTTTTCCCTCGGGGCACTTGTGCAGGTGCTGTGGGATCATTGTAACGTGTCGCTATTGCAAGAACGATTACCACACCTTATTACACTCTTATACTCAAGTGCGACCACGCCGGTCTTCTTCCAAGAGGTTCCAAAAGAGAAGAGCTAGACGAAAATGTCGTCAGGGCCTTAATCGTCCTCTGCTTGAGCCCAAGGCCTGAAGCGGTCTTATCCCTCTTCACCATCTTCGATGACCACGCAACGGGTAATGACACTGTTACGGTCATGGTGTGGATACTGGGCGATGAAGGGCCGGTCCATATCCGATCCTACCCAAAGATTATGCTGTCAGACGTATTTCCCTAGGTTCGGGGTAGCCGCTGGTGCAGAGCACTATCTTTCGATAGGTTCTGCCAGGACCCTGTTTCTGCTAATCTTCGCTGGAGGTTAGCCGCTAACTCATAAAAAGTTTTTTTTAATCTTTTTTTTTTGCTTTCTTTTTTCACTTTCTTTTCTCTTTTTAGACTTTTTAGATATTACTTTCTTGCAAGGTTGGCGAGATGTTTATGCTAATAAAAAACACCCAGCGTTTGTTACAGTTTTAAGTCTTTTTCTATTCCCTTAAGCCCTTTTGGATTTTTATTGGCAGCACTTTTACTGTCTCTGTCTCTTGTGTAAAGTTCAAAGTTAAGTTTTGTATTCAGTGTTCGAACTACTATCGTTCATTAAAGATTTACGCACATTTTAATCTCGTGTTTTTTATTTCTTTTTCAAACCCTAGTTTTCAGTTTTTCCAACATAATTTTATGTGGGGAAATTTGCACAGTGTAAAAATTAATTTTTTTTTTTCGGTTCCATATACGTTCTTGTATCTATCCAGAAATAATAGCTTAGTAGATGCATGGATCGAATCTAATTCAAGATGATAATTTTTTTTTAGTGATTATTGCGGCAGTTTTTATTTAAAAATTTTGTTGATACATCATTAATTTTCACACTTTCTAAGGAGAAGTGGACACAAAAGAATGTTATTATATCCCGAAATATGAGAAAGTCTTTTCTGAATGATCTCGAATTCTGAGAAATTTTTATAATTTTCATAGAAGTTTAACAATTATGTTAAGAAAAAATGTTAATCATATTTTTTCATTAATTTACCAAAAAATTAAGCTATAAATAATAAATTATTAAAATATATGGCAAATCAAGTATCTGAGGGATAAATAAAATTTACCACAAAAATAAACAAATAATTAAGTTGTATTAAAATGAATAGACTCCATAACAATAAAGTTGATTTTCCTCAATGCAATTTGCCTCAAGGCATAACAAGAAGAAAAATAATAAAAAAAACTAGTTCAACAACGAAAACACAAATTCATTCATACACATTCATTCTAGATCAAAAAAAGCTGAAAAGAAATCCTTTCCAAAGAAGTTTTCAAAGAATCTGCAGATTGAGCTACACAAATCGTAGGTAAGAAAAAAAAGGAAATTTTTTGCCCACTCATGCTTTGCTTGGCGCCTGCCCTTCATGTTACTGCAGGGTGCCGTTTATGGTCGTATAACTATAGCAACACTGTGCTAGTGGGATGTTGGTGACATTTATTTAAATTAAGCTATATGAACACTTCAATTTGTTTTATTCTTTCTGGGAGAATATGAAAATATGTAATACGTTTTTAGCTGTTAAACGGCCTCGAAAAGTCTGCCTCTTACTATTTCCAGAATATTCCAAGTTGACTCTCTGTAAAAAGTATTGCAGGCTGTAATGAATTCAAACAAATTCTAAGTGGGAGGGTTTGTATGGAACCACGGTTATAAATAGTAATAATAGACTTAGGCTGCTGAAATTGAGTGCAGATGTTTCTAAGATTAGAACACTAAAAATCTGTGAGCACGAACAAAATCCGTCGACGGACACGCCAACCTTCCATATAAAGTTAGGGCGAAGTCGAAATTTTTTCGAAATAAGTATTAATTTCCATTAATTTGACAACGCGGATTTCAAAAATGTCATAAATTGTGCGCTTTATTTTACAGTTTTTAGGTTATGAAAAAAAACTAAAATATACTTTATGAAAATGAGATTTTGTTTGTTTGTTTAATTGTTCCTCTTTGACTCGGAAACTAATCCACCGATTGTAAAAATATTTTCACATTAGGTTGGCGTAAAAAAAAGCTAAGTCAAAGGCTAGAAAAGTGGGCGTTGCCACGCCCCTTAATTATCAATTTATCATATCTTCAAAACTCTTTGCCGCAGATAGATGAAATTTAGTAAATATGAAAAAGTCATTGGGAGAAATATTGTTCATTGAAAAAGTGGGCGGTACTACGCCCTCAAAAAAAAACAAACTCATTATATCTCCGAAAATATTTGACGCAGAAAGATATAATTTGATACATATATAAAAAGACTCTTAAAACAAATAGTCCTTACTAAAAAAATGGGCGATGCCACACCATCCAAAAAGCTAATTTATCATTTCTCTAAAAATTCCAAACTCAGATTGATAAAATTTGGTACAGATACAAAGGACATAAGGAGAAATAATTTTCATTAAAAGAGTGAGCGGTGCCACGACCTATAATTTACGTATTATGTATAAAAACTCAATAAATGTTTTTTGAAAACCATAATGTTTGTGTTTTGTTTCAATATACCATTTTGACATATTCCGATGCAGTCGAATCCAAAATTGCGTTTTTAAAACTCAATTAATTTTATCCTCTCAAAAATCGCAGTGGGAAAAAAATGCATGAAAAAAAGTTCTCGAGAGTTGCAGCTGGAATTTTGAATTTCAATTAAGCATAAGTATTACGTATATCTGACGATTGCCGAAAAATTTTTTAAGCTCATAGCACTTTCAAATTTCACCTGTTTATGGCAACGATCTGCCACTGTGTGATGGTTCGTTTGCCATTCGAATATCTGAACTAGGAAAGTCTATAGTTCCCATTTTCAAAGGCCGAAAGCGGAAAAATTAAAGTTTTTTATCCTAATATTTATCTTCCAAATTCAAAATCCGTAGCTTTGTTCAGATTTATACGAAGATTTAAAAAAATGTCGTCGGAAGTAGACTAAGAGCGAGATTTATAGATCTTGAAACAGTCGTAAATCACCTCATAAGTCTTCGGTGGAAACGTAGTATAAAATTAATGTTGAGTTATAAAGGTAGTATTTGTTACAAGTAATACATATTTGAGCGAATTGCACAAAATACGGCTTGGCTAAAGATTACTTTGGCTAGTTCTCTATGATTTTTAAAGTGAGTGAAGGTAATTTTTTTATAGAAATTTTAATAAATAAACTTTTAATCCGACCGTCAATGAGCCTCTCTTCATTAGAGTAGAGTTGCCTTATTTTTTAGAAACATATATTTTTATAAAACTTCGAGTATTCTCTTTAACATCAGTCAAATAGTGTAAAAGGATCAGTTGCCAAGTTTAAGGTTAGAAAGCTCAAATTCTGCACAAGGCTTTGACGTTCTATATAGCTGGTAAAAAGTCACAAACTATCCTTGAGTCGGCTTGTCAAGCTATTCAAGATATAGGGTCACGAAAGTCAGGTTTTTGTAAATAACTCGCTCACGGTTACTTTTGCAGAAAAATGTTAACTTCTTAAAAGACAATCCCGTTTTTGACGAAATGGAATGGATCTTTTTTGAGAGGAAACACGCTCAAAAATGTAGCCATCATTTTTGGTTTTTCGGCATATTGAAGGTTTTTGAAGAATATTTCAAGAACAGTAACTTTATAGCTAAAATTTTTATCCAATGCTTCTCCAAGTGAAAACATACATACATACAGTGATGATAGCTTTAAAGTGTTCGCACCATTTTGCTGTAAGCTGACAAAAAATATTTTCAGAGTCATACGTTGCTTTTTATTTTTTTGAGCAAGACATTCTTATTTTCATGTTATACCAACTACAGCCTTAAAAAAACGTGACCTATTTTCTACGATTTAGGTCATATACTGAGCTAACATATTTTCTTAACCCAGTGTGCCAGGCGGTTCATAACTTCGCTTTTTTACCCGTTACGGATCCGTTACTGATCCGTTTGCGGGAGAAATTCCAAAAAAAAAAACGATTCGCTTTTTTTTTGGGAATCTCTCCCGCCAACGGATCAGTAACGGATCCGTAACGGATAAAAAAGCGAAGATTTGAACCGTCTGGCACACTGGGAAATTACGTAAAAAACAAAAAAAAAAAAAAAAAATTGTTGCTTTTTCCCTCTCTGAAAATGTGATCAAATTAACGTTTGTCCAAATTTTACTTTCACCAACAACAGTTTGATCCTTTTCTTTCCAGTGTTATCGTTTCGAAGCAACACATGAGAAATATGGACTTGCTGCCATATATTGTTGCAGTACCGCCTGCCTTTCATTTATTTTGATTTAAAATCTCATTTTTTCATTTGTTTTTTATTTTCTGGAAAATTGTTGTGTTTTTCTTTTGTTTTTTGTTATTCTTTTTCTACACACACATAATGTCTACATTATGCCCTGTACTTGTATTTTACAGCGGCTTCTTCCTGACTACGTACATGGTTTTTCCTTTGTTTTTTCTCTGTTGTTTTTCATTGCCGAGATTTATTTGCTAAAGCCAACATGTGGAATGCGTTTATTTTTCGCAATGATAAATTTATTATGTGTTACCGTGGCTCATGGTTTTGGCCAAATAATGGCAGGCTAATAATTCTTTTGCTTCTTTTGGTTCGAATGCGAAAAATTTTGTATTTTCATGCTCGTCTGGTGGCGAATGCAGCCTCTGTATAATAGTTGGGCACACAAAACAAAAACCTCCCATCATTTTTTTTTTTTTTTTTCTTACTAAAAAAAAGTAATAAAATGCAGATTTTATGAAGAATTTTTTTCTGTAGTGCATTTTTGGTAAAAAAAAAATTTATGTTGGTTTTGCGGTAGCAAATTTGGTTAAAGGAAATTTCGCCAACGGCATGAGTTTTAATGTGAATGAAGTGCTTGTCAACATACGTGTATATTCTGCTGGGAAAATTTAATTAATTTGCATATAGAATTTTGTAGGATTCATTCAGATTAGAAGGCAGCAGCACTAGACTTCATACATATACTAAACGCAGATTTTATATGATTTTGTACTTTGCACATGATCTAACGTTCCATATACTGAATGAAAGTTATCGTACCAATGTTAACTGTAATGCCTAGTTGTTTAGTAGTCGATATTGGTTCAAAAGTTATTAACAATATAGAGAAGCCGAGCAAGTCTTTTTTCAGTAGTAGAGAAAAACAAGACATCTAACGAAAAAGATACAGATTATTTTTTGATGTGAATTGGGTGATTATGGCTCAAATAATAAGCCATAGGGTGGGCTTAGGAAAAAGATCACTAGGACAAAAAATGTCCTGGGATACGGATGTCCCATCAGTAACTATACGACATGAGTTCAAGAAATATTGAAAGCAACATATGCGTAAATTATCACATTGAATCTTAAAATCTGATGGGACCAAAATATGAAGCAATAGATGTGAATAACAGAGTTAGTTAAATGAGAGCACTCAATGGGACACATATGTATGTCAGTATTTAAAGGGTTAAGTTATCAGCTGAGTGGTATTATTAAAGCCAAATCAATATGGTCAAATTTTGGCCACAAAGCAAACTCTAGTGCTTTGAAAAATATGCAATGTATGTATTCTCCTTTAACTCCTAGGGGGAGCATAGGGCAATTTTAAGACGTTTCCATTTGTTGCGATCCCTTGCGATGACTTTGTTCTCTTGCCATGACTTTCCCAATTCTTGTATGCAATAGCAGTGTATTAGGTATTGTTATAAAAACAACTCAAAAATATTACCCAACCTTATCTCAAAACTATAGTTTTTGAACTACACAGAGAAAAAAATATTGTCAAAAGTGGCAGAAACTTTGTTATTTTAACCATGTGGCGACTCAAATTTTTAACAAGGCTCGTTTGTGGCAGTTTTAAAAACGCGCGTTGCTAAATAAGTTTCAACTATGCTTGTGAGTGATTTAACAACGCGCGTTGCTGAATAAAATACAAGAGAAGAAAAAAATGTTAAATTAATTTTTAATTTTTTCCTGTCAATGGCAATGAAAACTGACATTATTTTCTTTATTCATTTTCAATTTTATGCTACAAATAAAACTTTTTCTGTTTTGATATTGGGGAGATTTGAACCTGGAACCTATCGAGTGATAGATGCGGACGTTAGCAACTCAGCTACGGGCATCATTATTATGAAGTTGACCACGTTTCGTGAGTGTTTTAACTACGTTTTGTTGCTGATTTAAGTTTAACAACGCTTCGAAGTGTTTTGACTACGTTTCGTTGCTGTTTCGGATTTAACAATGATTGGCAACAGCGTTGTTGAATAAGTTTCAACCACGTTTGTAAGTGATTTAACAACGCACCATACAAATATGAGCTTGGAGCGTTGTTGAATCCAAATTAGCAACGAAACGTAGTTAAAACACACACGAACGTAGTTTTTTCTTCGCTCTGTGAATAAAATTCAAAACGCCAAAGCTTCGCCAATTTAAGACCTTTTTGAGCGAGTTTTTCTGGTTTCTCTACAGAATTTTATCTTTTATCCAATGGTACAAAATTTACATTTGACTTCTGGCAAGATAAAGTCCTTTTTCTCGCGATGCATCACGATTTTTCTTTTTTAATAGTAAAAATAATTTTACTAACAAAAAAGACCTAAGCTGCCGAAATGTATGTATGTATAAGAATGATCTGATACTCATCAACGTGATCACCTGTAGATCCAATGATCAAATTCAGTCCGCTTCATATCATGTATAACATTTATTATCATATCCGGTTTAGAATGCCTAATCCGTCCCTGACCATTTTTCAGGCAATCCTGATCTGAATCGGATCGAAACCGAAAATAGTTTCAAGTTGGGCAGGTAAACAAAATAAGCCATTGCTTATGAAAAATCATCAAATATATTAATAATATATGTCCATATATGTGGCCAATAACTCCGAAGAGGTTAAAGCGGTGCACATTTTTTTTCAAACTTCTTAGTAATGATTGAATTTGCAATAATGCGCTACTAAAGCGACAGGAAGAGTACAAAAGCACAGCTTATTTTATTATCACAGTTATTGTAATAACCACTACTACTATACTTACTACTTTTGCTGGTATTCCTTCCCACTACTACTACTCTGATTTTTTATTTTTCGAAAATGTGTTGCAGCAAAACTTCTATGCTGCTTAATGTTCTAAAATATAACTTGGCGCCATGACAACAAACAGCAGCAACAACAACAAAAACAATTGCAACTAAGTAGCACGTTGCTATCTGCAAAAAGATTAGCATCAACACCTGAAGCTTAAAAAGCATTAACACAGGGGTTACCATTGCAGTAGCAAACCAAAGCATAGCAAATAGTGTATGCTATTTGTGAGGCGGATTTTGAGGGTGTGAAATGAAGCAACGGACAGTGCGATAATGTAGAATGGTCCATTGCATTAATGATGACAAACATAAAAACAAAGGATAATTGAAAAAACTGTATGAAATCGCTAAAGGGATTATCGCAAGGAGCTGTAACAGCAACGGGATGAATAAAATTCTATATTAAAATCCTAAGGCAGGTGAGAGAAAAAGTAAGTATATGCAGTTTCATACATATTTCAATAAGGTGTTATAGAAAAAGTAGCAAAAAACAAATTGAAAAAATTTGCAGTAAAAAATGTATTGAAAAAAAAAGGATAATCGGCTTCAATTGTTAATTGCGCTTAACTGAATTTAATGTCTTGCCTCATCCCTGATTTCGCGCTATTGATAACTGCTGCCGTTGTAATTTGCAATGATTTACTTCGTTTTCTTGTAAATGAAAAATTGCATGTCAATTGCAGCGTTGCTTACAAGCATTTCCTACTCATTCCTTTTTCATTCTATTCACTATATCCTTTTACATATTGCACTCGTGCCACCATGCCATAAGTTTATGCACATAAATCAATTTATTAAATTGCAATTTCCTTCCTTTTGCCTTCATTTTAATTTTTATGCAAACATTTTCCACGGATTTTTCAATTCTATTTCTGTGTTATTTCTCCATTACCATGCCATACCATACAACCTTTATTACGCTCTACTACTTTTTACAATGCAAGAATGTACTACGTACACATGTAGTTGGCACTATAACTAAACGATTTGCCATCCAACTCTGTTTGTATTTGTGCCACAGTGTTGCACACGTTTAATTTTGTTTTTATTTTATTTCCCTTTATTGCTATAGAAATCTGGAGAAAATTTTCCACCTTTTACTTTATAAAATTAAGCGATTTATTAGTTATGGAAAATATACCTCAATGAGCATTGAAATTGAAATTGAGTTCAAGGATTTAATTTGTTCGATTATAGTCGTTTGTTAGTTACTATGCGCTTTAAGGACTTCAGCATGTAATGGAGTAATTTATTTAATCCTTGGCGTTTTTACTCTAGAAATTAGAGCGGCAATTCGGTAAAATTGGGTTAGCTTGAGATATGAGAAATCATTATGTCGACCTGTCGAGGACCTTCTGTATAAATATGTAGGTCACTTTGTAACTATCGAAGTACTAACAATACGCTATATACATATATCATTGATAACAAAGTTTTTACCTATTTCAAGTATTCTTCGTTTTTCTTTTTATACGTGAAGAAACATGTTTCAAAATTAATAGTCTTCAAAGAATGGGATGACTTTGATTCGAACCGATTACATCTTCAACAAAATTTTTCAGATGACCTTTTATTACCTTGTGTATTTCACTCAAAGACTTGGCAACAAACTACATTTGGCTGTTTCCAGAATTTGTCTCCTACACTCTAAAAAAACTGTATGTTATTTAACACAATCTTCAAGTAAGACGGAAGCCACACTGAAATTGAGTAAAATTTTCATTTTTTTTTAATATTGCTGAGAGAATTGTACACATCGCTGAGTAGAGTTTTACATATTGCTGAGTTAAATATATTGAGAAGTTTAGTTTTATGATTAATAATAAAAAATAATTATATCCGATTTTCAAAAATCGATGTATGTACTTATCAAAATACCATCAAGACACCTATATGCATAGTAACATCCCATAATGGGATGTAAATATTGTGTATTTTTGATAGAGTTGCTCCACAAATACCCAATTTGTCTGTTGAGCAGAAATTATTTAAGCAAAATTTGACATAGGTATGTTGAGAGTCATAAATACAAATGAAATGAAATTATATAGCATATTTTTTACACATAACTATGTAAAATTTTCACACAGAAACTGAGTAAAGTAAAAAGATGAATAAAATCTTCTAAGTTCAGAGCGTTAAGGGAAGTTTAAACATTGATATGAGAATTTAACACATTCCTCATCGCTTTCAGAGTTTCAAACTTTCTAATTAATTTTCTCGCTCTCCAACGTCCATGGATATAATACTTTCAATGTTATCATTTCCAGCCTTATATTATAGCGCGTAGATTAGTTCAGCTCGATACTACATACTTTTGGATAAATTTATTTTAAGCACTTGGCCTTTCGGGATACCGAAATAAATCTGAGAGTAGAATAAAATTTCTCCAACTTTCCTAAATTGTCACTTACTTGTTGCAGTTATTGCCTCAGGATTCGAAACAAATTTTCATCCAACGAGCCATTTTTGTATGTCCGAAAAGGGGCATATCTGCTGAGTACGATAGAAAAGATCTGAAATTTTTAGCTCAGTTTGTCAAAATGAGCGATTTTATTTTAGTGAAGAACAAAAGTTTTCTCTTTACCAAATGGGGCTGTTTTCCAATCTATTTCGCTATAGTTCAATCAAATAGATCTGCATTGCATTTTCCTTTCATCGATTCTACTTTTCGAAAAGATTATGCCCCAGGAGAGGAATAACAGGCCAGATTACTGCTCTAAAAAAATATACAATTATCTGCTTGCTGGCCGGTTGCCACTAGGAAAACAACCTAGCTACTCCAAAGATAATGTCACGTGCGAGCAAAATTACTCTTATGTCTGTTCTTTAATTTCTGGAAAATTTTAAATAAAACTCTGTAAAAGTCGTCGATAACTCTGTCATTTTAGAATAAAATATTAGTCAACAAAAATCTGCTTTTTATCCTATCATAAACCATTAACGCCATCTATCGTAAGACATACAGTACAGTGCAAGAGCTGGAAGTATAATGAACGTAACAACTGGAAACGATGAGAAGCACAATTTGCATCATAAGAACATGATGTTCGAACTATCGAGATGGTTCTTGCATATCAGAGAGAACAATATGCATACATACATAAGTAGCTGTTGCTGCAACCATTGAAAAAGTTCGCGTTTAGCTAAAGCTAAGATTGTTGTGAGAATTTTCTCGTGGGTTCCAAATTCGATAGCAGATGATAAATCCACGTGCATTTTAGTTAAAGTATGACGCAATAAAATTAAAGTATAGACCGTTGATTTAAAGGTGTTTACCCAGCATAGTGAAGAGAAAAGAACAATTTTTGTAATAAACTATTGTGGAAATTGGAGCACAATCCGGAGTCTAAACTCTCAAAAAAGAAGAAACGGTGAATTTGATGACTAAATTTCGACATCGCATAATAAACATGCCCTATAACAGTTTGACGTATACATACATTGCTATGAAAACCACTTGCGGCGTTTAATTTCAAATAACTAAATTCATTCAATTAATTAAAGAAAAATGCCGCGAATGGAGACATTCAAACGAACACAAACCAACTAAAGAGTTATGCGTCATATACAAAACAATTTATTTCAATTCAAAATTTATATCTTCAGTATTGACACATAAAAGGCCACCCTACACCAAAAAAACAGTGGAAACAGTGGAACGAATACGATATATAGCATGCAGCAGATAATTAACAATGTTGACAATGCGCTGTGTAGTAAAATGATAAATAAAATTGAAATGCAATGAAATGAAGTGGAAATGAAACGACACAGACAATCAACGTAAAACACATACAATAAAATGAAATTTGAATTAAATGTCATGAAGCGTCATCGTCGGTACAATAACAAACAAAAATTATAGTGACGCAGTGGACGATGGTGCCCAATTGGTAGCGTTGTTCATTTAAATTCAAATTTAGGCATAAGAATAACAAACGTTGACACTGGCGCTGCTGATGATAATAACGACAATGACAACAACTACGTAGAGAGCGATTATGAAGCGGGAAAATGTTGATGATTTAGTGTATGTTAACCCATTAAGTGCTAAATCTTAGAATACACATAATGGGCACTACTGCTGGCTTTTGCCGTTAAATCACATTAATCTTTGAGTAGCTTAGATGATTCTAAGACAAGTCTATAAATTTTCGGCTGACGGCTCATTCTTTGAGTTAATTTTATGTGACGTAACTTAAATTGTATAACAAAAATATGCCTGGAAATGGACCAAAAAATTTATTTTCTTTAACACTTTTAAAGATATTTATAAACAATGTCATGTCAAGCAATCTTCATTCCAGTCAGCAATAATTGACATCAAAATTTTTAACTCTAATGTAAGATCTGTCTTTCTGTCCAGTCGCGAAAAGTGATTAACCAAAAACGCCTTGTTACATAGTTAACAAGAATTCACCATCAAATTGTGAACTAGATGCCAATGAGATAATTTTCTAAGTACTAATAAAATACAGTCGAATGAAGTCTTCCGGCAAGCATTGGTGGGAAAACTTCAAGATGTCTGGATATGCGGAAGTCCGAAGACAAAGTTCAAACCATCGCTGGAGTACGAAATACGTGAATTTTAGGTATGGCGGAGAAAACGAAAGCTGTATGTACCGTGAAAGAGTTTTTGGAACCCCGGCCGGGCTCCAAAGTAGTTTTTGGAGCCTCGGCTCAGATGTGCAAATTGTACTCTTAGTTAGCTTATAAATGCGAAATAGATAGTCCGATGATCAACAGCAGTGAAGTATTTCTTACACCGTTTTATATAACCTAAGCACTTGGCCGCTTCTTTCGACACATCGAATACATGATCTGTCCTCCTCAGATCAGCTTAAGTCGATATGCTCAGAATGTCAAGAGTTGCTGATCTCGTTTTGTCTACGCCGGCCATATTGAGAGATGGAGTGGGACAATTCACTCTACTGTGAGACAACAGATAGCACTGGGTTTTGCTAGCGTTGAGTTCGACCCGATTAGCTCGACCCCACTCGGAGAATGTTTTGATGTCATTTGTGAGTGTGTCATTCATATATTGACTTTTTCTCTTAATCTAATCAGAGCTTGGACGCTTTTTAAAGCATTATGAGTGACAAATACCGCTGTAATCCGCAAAGGAGTGGATTGGATTAACGGTCGATGACAGAAGGTCGTCGATGAAATTAAAAAAGAGATGGAGATAGGACCATACCCTGAAAAGTGCTGAGCATATTGCAATGGGCCGATAAATATTAGGGTTAGTAGCGTCGCCTTTTTAGGGAACTGGATGAACATTGGCAACCTTCCAACATGATGAAAATTCACCACAATCGTAGCAAATGCTAAAAAGATTCCGGAATGGACGAGCCAGTGTTGATGCACACTTTTTCAATACATGGGCTGAAATGCCATCCGGCCCTGACGCTTTGTTGATATTGAGATTTGCAAGGACCTTCCTCACAGCCCTAGTTCAAAAGTTGATCCTCGGCATAGTCGAGGACTTTCTCTCGGTGTTGGGCGATGGTTGATTGCTATCAGGGAGAGTAGCATTCTTGGAA
This sequence comes from Calliopum simillimum, assembly GCA_951812925.1. Classification (NCBI taxonomy): domain Eukaryota; kingdom Metazoa; phylum Arthropoda; class Insecta; order Diptera; family Lauxaniidae; genus Calliopum; species Calliopum simillimum. The sequence continues at coordinate 46,774,943 of OX638369.1, forward strand.
AAAATGCTAGTCAAGAGATTACCTTAATTAACGGGATCAGTGAAGATTTGGTCGTTCGTCAAGAGAGTTGGAGTAGACGATGAAGACTGATTCATCACCGTCTTAACAAATGACCAGCAGTTTTTATTACCTTTCGTTAGTAAAAGAATTTTTTTGCGCATATCGAGCTCGTGAAGATGCTTCTCGTGCTGAATGGTGGACTAACAGTGATTTCTAGCCTCATAGTAAAGTCAGTATCAGCATTTCTAATGGAACGCCAATTCTGAAACGCTTCCTCTTTGAACCGGACTGCAACCCTGCAAGTCTCATTATAGCAAGAATGGTCCTTTGGTATGAAGGACCTCATACCCAATAAAATAATTTCCTGCACTATTAGAGCCACGGCATTTATGATTCTGTCAGCGAAACACAATTTCGAATTAAAACTGCCATAAACATAATTTAATGCATCCCTATTTGCTTTATCATAAAGTCATACCGTCCGTTTTGGTGCGTAAACTAGTGTATGGAAAAGCAGCGGAAATGGTGCAATGGTCCGAATTACCAAGGGGAACAAAAACAGGCACATCATATTTCTCATGATGCGACGTCAGAAAAAGGTCTAGAGTACTAAGGCTTTGCGCCCCAACACGTGGAATATATGTGTGGTCATTTACTAATTGATTGGTTAAGCCAATATTTGAAGAAAATATGGAAGTAATCAGAAGTAATTGATAGGAAAACTTTTGTCCACATATAAGGACATTTTACCGAAAAGGACGAAGTACACAAGAAGCATATAAACATTTAACAAATTTTGGTAAATAAATATTAATATGGCAAATAAAATAATTATTTGGGAATATTAAGGAGAAATTCATCGGACAATGCAATATTGATTGAAATGGAAGTTGAAAATACTAGGTCATTAAGGATCCACCACGAAATATCAAGTTTTCTGGACATAATGACGCTGAAGAGAGTGATATTGAAAATAATTGCCCGACAAAAAAAAAATAGCCCCATGCAAGCAATAATTCCACCTTAATATTATTGAAAACATAACGGTTAAATGTTAGTTAATTGCTATTGACTTGCGAAAAAGTTCTTAGCAGAACCAATTGCTTTTCCTCGATTTTTGTCATTAAATTTCGAGAAATGTGAAATCAGAACATGAACCAATAGCGTTTGCTTGCAAAGAAAAGTTTTCAGCATGGAATGGGTTAAATTTCATGGCGTCACCAACAAATAGCGCTGCCACTTTACTGAAATTGCATTGTGATATTTATGTGTTGTTGCACTTCATTTGTAATTTCAGCAAAAGTATAAAATTGCATATAAATTGGTGGCAATGGCGGCACAAGAAGTTGGAAACGTTGAAGCAAAAAAAGAAGAGGAAACTTGCGCACCCACCGCCACCAAGTGTCAATTTAATGCACGATAAAATGTGCGCACACCAACGTGCAGCGGAGGCAGATACCACAGTGCGCATACGAGTAAAGTACGTGGTGGCGTTGCCATATTTTCATTTCTCTCATGCTGTCAGCTAGACAGCTATTGTTTGGGTAACGTGGTAGCAGCAGCAGCAGCAGTAAAGAAATATAAATTAGAAATTTTATATGCAAAGTTATGAGCGGCGCTCGCTCGCAATACAAAAAGGTTTTGCAGCAACTTCCACCAGTTGGTTGGTTTTTGTAATTGTAGACGACTTGTTCATTTGTTCAATAGACAGCCAGCGACAGTATTACATTTGGGAAGCGGCTTTTTTTTAATTTTGTTTTTTATTTTTGGTTGGTTTAAAGTATTTTTCCGGCATTAGTGGGAAAAGCGGGATATTCTATACTCATGTCAGTGTTGCCATTTGACATCTGCTTTTATTTATAATTGTGTTTAATTGCGCTTTATTGTACTTGACAGCTATGGCATTCATAAATAATTGTTGAAAATGACTTACGTGACTTTATTGTGTGCATTAAAAAAGCATAATTTATTTGGTTTGAGTATTAAAAAAATGCTATTCAAAACATAAATATGATATGCTAAAGATAGCAATTTTGAGCTAAGGTCAACAAATTAATTCAATGTGCATAAAGTAAAGCAAATTATTGAAAATACAAAAGTGAATAGAATTTGAAGAATCTGGCACACTACGAATCTCTGTGGGAGTCTAAGTCGTGGCATATAGACAAAGCATTGATATCTTGAAGTCGTAAATTTCAAGAGTAGCCCAGGATTAAATATATAGAAATTAGAGTAAACTATTAATGATGGAACAATATTTCTAGCCTGGAAAGCAGAGCTTGGGTTTGAAAAACGAAAATGCCATAAAGTTACTTGGGTATCTGCACACAATATCACCGAAAACCAAATCGACCACTTCTGCATTAGCAGAAAATGAAGATGGAGTTTTTGGACATACGAGTAAAGAAGGCCGCTGACGTAGGCTCCGATCACCATCTTCTCGTCGAGGCCATTCGACTAAAACTTGCCGCTAATAAACGTCCCAGCAAACAATCTGTGGAAAGAAAAAAATCGACGTGCTTAAGCTTAAGAACGACGAGATCCGCATGTTTTTCGTAGAAAACTTCAAAAAGTCCCATTCTATTTTGATGGAAGTATTAAAACATCATGAAGTGTCGCTAAGGCTGCGTTCTAAAGTTCTAATGAAAAAATACTTGGGTTCCGACCCTCGAACAAGAAGCAATGGATGAGCGAGGAAACGTGGGGTATTGTTGAAAAAAGAAGAAGCGCGAAAAAACTGAGACACAATGCTAAAACAAGAGCGCAAGAGAACGACGCCGAAAAGATATTTAGGTCTCTCAGTAAAGAATTCGACCAGAAGTAAATTAAATAATTTTGGACACTTTTAGTGTTTTTTTCTATTTAGTACAAAATAGAAAAACTTATTTACTATCTCTGGTACAATGAAAAGTGAAACGTAAACAAAGCAAAGTAAGGTACAGCTTTGTCCTTTTTCTTTCTCTTTGTGGTTCATCTTATTTTTCAGCTATGTATTTTGTTGTTGTTAATATTGAAAACTTTCTATTTAATTTTACCTGGTTGAATAGTTTTAGCTTTATGCAAATCTACATACAAATACCTTTCTAATGGTATATAACCTAAACTCGTACTCCACTCCTAACATAGTAAAAAAAGGGTGACAAGTTTTTTACTTGCATATTAATATATAGATTAATTTAAAAATATGCTGTACAATATATAAAATAAATAATCCTTGCACTTACCTTGAAAACAAAAGAAGTATATTAAAATGAATCCCAGCCAATGCGACATGTTGAAGTATTTGTGTGCTTTTGTTGCTCAGCTATTTGGTTTAATATGCACTAAATTTAATGAAACAAACACTTTAAAATCACATGTAACACTTTCTGCTCGCTAACAAGTTAAATAGTCCGAATGCTTTATTACTGGAGACAACACGCTACAATGACATTTAAACTGCAATTAAATAGAAATAAAAGAAAATATAATTTTTAACCATTGAATAAAAAAGAGTCAGTATTTTAAAATTAAAGGTGAAGTAACTGGTAACAAATTCAATCACCTGTTTAATCACAAATAGAAACAACAAATTTCTGATGTCAATGACAAAAGGCCACTTTAATCGGAATCATTTCCTGATTCAATTCACTTTACAAACTTAAATGGTTTTCCAAAGATTATTTTTGGCTTTTGTGACCTATAAATTATACTCCTGTAATAGGCCTAATTTTTCAGTGCCGCATTTGTAATCACAAGTTGCACATATCTCACAAAAACAACGTTTAATTTCCTTTGTGTTCGTCGTCTTGCACCATTAGGCTGACCATAGGTGGCCAAAAATAACAAAAAATTTGTTAAATGTCAAAATCATGTGAGCGCGCGACTTTAATTGCACCTGTCGGTTGTCGTGTTTTAATACATAATAAACAGACAAACAGACATATATGTATTTATGTATGTGGGTGATTATGTATCTAGTATGTATGTTTGAATGTATGTTTGCATGTGCCCGCGCTTCAGAGTTATGTGATTTCGTATTTTGTTGTTGTTGTCGCATTTGATTAGTGCAATTCGTGTCAAACAGCAATTTGTACACTAATGACACCCCGTTCAGTTAGTTGCTTGTTTCTTATGGTGTTTAAGGTGTTTGTCGTGTTCTTGTTATTGTATTGTTTTCTTTTTCTGTTGTTGTTAGTGTTGTTAATAGCGTGACATTGTGTGTCATGTGATTTCAGCACCAAATCTCCTGCATTTTCATGCTAGAATTTTCTAAGAAAGTGACAAATTGTGTTTAACCGGTGCATTAATTTGGGTTTTTTTTTTTTTTGTCAATTTTGTGCAAAGGCTTTTTTATTTCAAAAAGTTTTATGTTAAAGGGGGAGTTAGAGAAAGTTTCCAATATAAGTATGTATTTAATGTAAATAAATAACTGAAAGAAACTTCAGGCAAACCAGTACAGTATTGATATTGAGAGAAATAAACGTAACAAAATAACAAACGTGGCGTGAATGCAGCAACAATGTTAACATTCAATGAAAAATTATAAACAATATCATAATATAAAAAACTTAATCGAATCGTCAGGATTCAGTCATCTTTATTATCTACAGCATACAAACCCAACAAATAAGGAAAAATAATGAGAAAGAAAACTAGTAAGTAGTGTTGCCTTTGACCTGACCAAAAATTAAACGCCCTACACTGCACCACTTTAAGATATTTGCTTATATGGAAAGATCCACGTCCAAATTCCGAGTTTTTGCTGAGCTTGCACTAGGGGTCTGCACAAGACATCTTGAAATAAAGTGTACTTTTTTTTACACCCATATCTTACGCTGAACTGATGCATTTGATCCAAAAAATTCAAGATTCAAATCATCGTATACACTGATTTAATTTTGACACTATTTACATTGTCTTGTTTTATCAGTGTGAAAAATAAACTTGGTTCTTAAAAATACATCAGTGAACTCTATTTTATAAAAACAAATACTTCAGGTCACTGTAAAACGTGCTAGTAGAGAAACCACAATAAAATGTATGATGATATGTAACACTTGCAGAATTGTAGTAGCTTTCATACATTTTTGCAACAGAGAGAGAGAGCGAAAGCAAAAAAGAGGCACAAGAAGAGAGCGATAAACTACTCTTATCACCAGTGTTGCCAGGTAGGTTCTCCTATTTTCCCCCAGATGGCACCAGATTTCCCCTAAATTTTGATTTTCTGACGAAATTTCCCCTAAATAGAAAATGTTATATTTTGCGACCAAAAAAAAAAAAAAAAAAGAAAGTTCCAAATTTCAAAACGAAATTAATATTTTTCATAACGAAATTTCCCCCAAATTCTGGACTTTTGTCAAAATTTCCCCTAAATATGTAAATATGGAACATTTCTATTTTGGTAACAAAAAAAAAAAAAAAAATTTTCCAAATTTCAAAATGAAGTGAATGTTGTTTCAATATATTTTATAAATATAGATATTTTTGTTAACATGTACTATAATGTAAATATTTTAAAATAAGGTTTTCTTAACATTAACATAAAAGTATCCCCTAGATTTCCCCTAAAAATTTTTAAAATCCCCTGAACAAATCCCCTAAATAATGTAACCCCTAGATTGCCCCCTAGACCTTTTAAAATCCCCTAAATCTAGGGGGAAATCCCCTAAACTGGCAACACTGCTTATTACACCATTAGCATTTAGTAGTGTACACTACTACTACAGTATGCAACTAAAATAACTGAAACAAATCAAACAAGACAAATTAGCACAGTATTTGTTTATTTTCTATCAAATTCTAGTTCTGTCAAGACATTTACACACGACACTGAACTAGAGCATTTGATACATAAAAAGCAGGTACAAAATATAACGTATCTTGAAACGAAATGTCTTAAAACGCAAACAAGACGTCTTGTGCAGACCCCTAGCTTGCACTAATTTTCCCTAGACCATAGCAGTCTTGGTCTCAGACATTCAGTCTTGCTCTGGGGTAGTAAGCCTCTGTCTTAGTCTTAGAAGTGATAATTTCTAAAGATTGTTGAAAAATTTCCAAACCATACTTTTTCGTAGCAGTTAGGTTTTTAAAGTACCAAATTCCGAATTTGAAAGATGAGTTTATGCTTCAAAGTGGAGTGACACACCTATTAACTTTAAATGTTGATTGAATGAAAGATTGAATAGCAGTCTTAGTCTTGATGATGATGACCATAGCCGTCTTGGAGTGACCAAGACCATAGCCGTCTTGGTCTAGAAACTATATCAGCGTCGTGGTCTTGATCTTGAAAAATTACAAAGAACAAAACCAAGACATATTTCACACGTATTTCTGAAACGATTCTAAGCTCTTTATGCCTAGCACACTTTTTTCGTAAGATGTTTTCCTCTTGAATAAACAAAGTTTTGCCTGCCGCGGGCGTACAAAAGCCAAAAACACTCATCTAGCGACCGAATCCCATCTTGAGTCATACATCATTTTAAAGCTCATTAATTATTCTTTAATTTAAAGTACTTCTGAAAAAAATGGAAGGATTTTTTTTTTTTTAAAAATTTAAAGGTATTTTTTAAAAATTTCGGTGAAAAAAATTTTTCACCATGTAATATTTTTTGTAAAAAGAACACTTAAAAATAAATGGGACCATTAAGAAACATATATAAATTAACAAAATTTGGTGTAAGCTACAAATTTTTGAAAAAACACCCTTTTCATAAAAATGACTAAAAACGCCAACTTCAACACCCTGTATTTTAACAACAAATAGAACTCGGATTATTGTTCTTGCACACCCGATCTACCATATTGCCAAATTTGAGCGAAATCGTAGACAAAAAAATGTTCAGCTGGTACGCTTGGCGTGTTTTGCTTCATATAATAAACAGAAAAATCAAAAATTGTCTGCCCTGCATTGTCCAAGTAATACAGTCTACTCTTTAACCTAAGAATGGTAACCTTCGTCGATTCGACGAATACTTCCTAATACTTTTCAATTTTCTCTCCTATCTGTGAGCTTATAGTATCCCCTCTCCTTATAGTCTTAGGGTTTTTCAGAAGATTTTTGATCCCCCTCCTTCCCTCCCCTATGTCACAAATGGAAACATTTTTCCAGACCGACCCACCTTCCCCCTATATCACGTCACAAAATTAAAATCGAAAATTACACTTTGTTGCGGTTTATAACATCAATACCATGTGATAAATAAATAGCAGTAAAAACAAATAGAATTCGTAGCCATTAATATAAATATTTATTTATGATAACACTTCAAAAATAATAATAAAATATAAGTCTGAAGAAATTTCTTTCAAATTTCTTGCCACGGATTTTCAAAACATATATCTGCTGAATTTATAGGAATAGCCTCCGATTCTCCGTTGTCATTCTTTTCCTTCGGAATATCCGTGGATCCAAAATTTTCATTTAATATTAAAAATCTCTATTTCTAATAAATAAATAGAAATTTAAACAACTTCTCTGCCTCCGAGAAAATTATAAAAAATATGTGCGGCGCACTCTTCCCATATCTAGGAACTTTATTCCAGAAAAAAATGCAGGTCTTGTTTCAGTAGTAGAGAAAAGCAAAGCATTTTAAGAAAAAAGTGTATAAAGCATAAAATGCTTAGAATTGTCCAAGAAATACGTGTGAATTTTATCAAACGTTTGAATTTATACTTGAGAAATTTTTAACCCATACTTTTTTATTAGAAAAATTTCAATTATTTGAAAATAGAAAAAAATATATTCAGTAAACAACAACCCCATTGCTATGCAGCCATGTTCACATGGCGCTCTTCCGCTCATTATTGACCCGATTACAAATAATTGGCTTTATTCCAATAATAATTTTTTATGTTTTCAATTTCAATTCAATAAATAAACACAACAGACTGCTAATTTCATTTAAAAGGAAAAGCAAAAAACAACAAACTCCCAAAAAAAAAAAAAGGAATTTCGGTGAAAAAAAATGAAAATATCAACATCAATGAAGCATGACAGAAACAACAAACACCTGAAAGTAAAAACAAATTTCTCACATGCGAGTGGGCATAAAAAAAACAACAAATAACCTAAATGAAAAAATAGAAAACTTAGAAACTTTTCCAACTATTTTGCAATTCACTTAACTAAATAATTTTCGGAGATACTAAAAATATTAACGAAACTCAATTTGAAGCAATGAAACAGGTGTTCACAGCTGTATGGCTGTTGCAAGCAGTCAATTTACAGCGCTAGACGAACGTTCGAATATTTAAAAAATATGTGTATTGCTTATGTATGTATTGAGATAAAATTATATCTAGAGTTCGCCACTTGGCCAAAACGCAACTGTGACGACTTTAAGTAAGAAACACTTTTTGTTGAGGGAGGATCAAACCCACAACTCTAACGTTATTAGGCGGCACTCTAACACAAATAAGCTAATGAGCCACTTGGCCTTCGTACAGTGGGATATAAGAAATCACTCTTAAGATCATTCAAATAATGATTTCATGATTTCCTAATGTTGAAATTCTTTACCAATCCTCACATCCAACTTGTAGTAACATTATTGATACAAAACTGTGCGATTTTTGATGGGCTCGGCTCGGCAGTTTAGAATTGTATTCTTTAGAGGCATTTTTCGTAAGTTAGTGCATTTCTGAAGCTAATATCAATAGCAACATTGAAGAGGAAACCCTTTCTAATCAAATAAAGAAAAATAAAAAAAGATTTTAACTTTAGAATAGCAAAACAAGCAAATACTTTTAAAAAAGGACTCACTTGACAAATAAAACACTTCAGTGCCTATTAAACTTGTGATGAAAACTCAACAGTTTTAGGTTTTATTAAAAAAAAAAAAAAAAAAAAAACGATGAAAAATGGTGCGTTAAAAAATATGCACCAACTAAAAATGAAGGTTAAACAAACAAAAGGACCATTTACTCCCAGAAAAAAAATCAGTCGAAATCTTTTTCTCTAAAAAAGTCAAAAAAAAAAGTTTTTGGCACTTTACAACTTTTTCATAACTTTTTGGTTAAAAATTATTATAAAACAGTAAAAATTTTTTTTTTTTTAAAAAAAACTTTTTGGCAACTCTTACGGCATTTTTATTTTTCTGATTGTGATACTTTTTTAGCGGCAAGTTTCTGACTTTTATGTTTTAGGCTCTTTTGTATATTAGGGCTCAAAATCAACACTGATACAAATCAGCGTGAAACCTTTTAACTTTTACGTAGAAAAAAAAAAAGAATAAAAACGCCGCCAAAGGCAACACGAACGAAAGTGAAAACAAAAGTTGAAAATCGTAGTTTGATGACAGATTTGTTTGTGCATTGTACGAAAACTTTATTTTTGCGGACAATTCTTGGAAGGAAATGGTCGCTTTGGTGGAACAGCAGAAGTTTGTACTTGACAAAACCCTTCTGCTACTTTTAGAAAACCATGCCAATGCAGTTAGGATGCGTAAGTTGAATCAAAAGTGGTTTTAACCCATTTTCTGCCACGCCATTAAAATGAAGTGGTGAAAAATATTTTCGAATAGTCAAAAGATTAAAGTATTTTAAGCCACCAATTTTCCTTCCGGTATCGTTTACTGTCATAGTTTAAAAAATTATTGAAAACGACCAATTTTGCTATTTGAAATCTCCAACACCGGCAGAAAATGGGTTAAGTTAACAATTTTAACCCATTTTGAACTGACAAATTTATACCAATGTTGCAACAATACATCTCAAATAATTAATAAACGATTCAAGATGATCAAAAAATTAAAATGCAATTTTTTCTTTGTGCTCCTTTGTGCCCTGAAAATTTTAAATTAAACTGCACTTCTAAGTAAACGTTTCAAGAGGTTATAAGCATAAAACACAACTTATCCTTTGTATTCTGAGCATATACATTTTAACCCATAGTAAATGTTGCAAAAGGATACAAAAATTTTAATTTATAATTATGTATTTCTTTATTTTTGGAATTAAAGTATTTACACTCACTCTGCACTGTCAAAAAGTTTATCTAAAAGTGCAACAATCACTCTGTAGATGCATTAATGTCACGAGAGCATCAAAAATTAAAAATTTTATAATTTTTATTCATTTGCAATGTCCAAATTAACCCATTATGCATTACTCATAAAATGATACTAATATTGCAACAATCCATCTGCTTCTTAATAATTGTTTTAAGAGGTTATATTGAAAAAAACATAAAACAAAATTTTTTTATGTTCTGAACTTAGCTATTTTAACCCATGTTGCACAGCTCAAAAAATGTTAACCAATATTGTTACAATCCATCTTCTGCGTTATATTAAACGTTTAAAGAGAAAAAAATTAAAACATACAATTTTTTCTTTATTTTAGGAATTAAAGTACTTTAAACCACTCTACACTGCTCAAAAAATTTAGCCAAAAGAGGAACAATCATTCTTTTGTAGATGCATTAACGTCACAAGAGGATCAAAAACTAAAAATTTCATATTCTTTTCCATTTGTTAACCCATTAATGTCCAACGGGAACCACGGTAGATAGAATGCTGAAATTTTCAGGAGTTACTAACCTGGGCTCAAACTATTTTTTTGGAAAAAAAATGTTGCTAAGCAAAATGGGTAACATATGGCACCGCTGGGCATTAATGGGGAACTTAGCAAAAAATTTCTCCAACAATGCGACAAATTATCTTCGGTCGATTTATAAAAGTTTTCAAGATTCAAAAAATTATTTTCTTTTCGTTATGAACTAAAGGGATTTTAATCCACTTTGCATTGCTCAGAAAATGATATCTACATTGCAAGAATTTATTTATTTTTCTTCTTTAGATAAACAAACGTATCAAGAGAATCAAAAAATTAAAATAAAATAATAATTTTCAAAAATGATGTTCATTTTGTCATGAATTAAGGGATTTTAACCCATTTTGCATTTCTCAGAAAATGAAAACTAATATTGGAACAATTTATTTTCTACTAATTAATAAGCGTATCAAAAGAATCAAAAATTTCAAATAAATATTTTTTTCTTATTGTTCTCATCCAAGCCATTTTAACCCGTTCTTTAATGTCAACAAAAAATTTCCAATAGTGGAACAAGCACTTTAACCCATTTTGCAATGTCCAAAAAAATGTCATTAATAGTGGATTTTGTGGTTTTGTAAACGTTTCAAGAGGATCGAAAAGTTAAAATAAATAATTTTTTGCAGTTTTTCTGAATCAAGCCATTTTAACCCATTTTGAAATGCCATTTATTTCATTTATTATAAGATAAGGCGCTTAACCCATTGTGCTCTGCTAAAAGCAGTTTACTAAACCATCTTCTATCGAGCAATAAGAGTCTCCAGAATATTAAAATTTAAAAATTTTTTTTTTTTTTATTAGGGTTCACACATTTTCACTTGACAGACTGTACGTACGCACCAGTATATTTGTAACAGTTTTATATACAATCGACTATCAAGCAGCGCTATAAAAAGAATAAAATTTTCCGTAAACATAAAAAAAATAGATTATTTCGACGGTCAAGCAAAACTCGCAGTTGAAACAAAATTGGCATTGGCGCACTTCAGAAGAAGCCTTATTAACAACATGCAGCATATTGACGACGACAACGACGGTTGCTGTTATTGCCCGTTAGTACATAAGTTGCCTTAGCTGGTTCGAGGAAAGTTTTGAACTTTAGGGGGTTCAGCATTAAGTAAAAACAAAAAAAACACAAAATTAAAGTGAATGTTTACAACATTGTTGGTTTTTTATTCTTCAGTTATACATTTAATGCTTGGAGAAATAAAATATTTAAAATGTAACATAGCTATGCCATATTCTCTTCTCGTCAGAGGGGTGTGGGTCAGAAATTGAAATTGTTATTTTGGCCAGCAGATTCCTGGAAGCAGCAGTTTATGTGAAGCAGGTGAATTAAGTTCGTAGAAATGATTTTCTTCTTTACCTTTTTTGTTTTTGTAAATTTTCAATTTCTATGTCCAGAAAGTTAATGTGCAGTATGGTATCTGAATCGTTTCTGTAATGGCAACATTTTCTAACAAAAAATGTGCGCCATAATACGAATGCTTCTAATATTTATAAGGAAAAACTACAAAATTACATACATAAGTATTTCAAAATGGAATATTATAACGTAGCAACACTTATTTCAATTTATCCTTATTAATTTATAATTATAATTGAAGGTTAAAGGATAAGGATGCTATAGACACGTAAACCATAAAACTTTAATGAAAATCAAAACTTTGTTCTATTTGAAAATATTTCGAAAGTAAAATAATTCAATTATATACTACTTATGACGATGATATTACAATATTAATCATGAAATAAAGTTTTACTAGTATCCCCCAGTGGTCGAAATTCGACCACAAATAAATTAATTATTTTTAGTACTTTTTGGACACTTGGTACTTTTTTTGCTATTTGGTACAATTTAAAAAATCCCGTGAGTCAATTTCAAGCGAAACGTATGTAAGCAAAACAAAACAAAAACAAAAAGTCGCTGCTCTGCTTTTTGTCTTTTAGCTGAAACACAATGCGGCAGTAGCAGTGGCAGCGGCAGTGATCAGCTGTTTTTTTAGAAGCAGTGTGTTTCAATGGTAACACAATTACATAAGATCAGTAGCAGTAAGCAGTACTGTCATGTTTAGGGGCCATTCACATATTACGTAACGCGATTTTCGACCAATTTCAAATCCCTCCCTCGCCGGTCGTAACAAAACGGACAACCCCCTCCCCCCTAGTTATGTAACAAATCTTAGTTTTGGCAATTTGAATTTATCGTCACATTAAAATTTACAAAATCGACGCTAAGTAATGTAGTTGATGACCCCTCCCCCATGCAACACTTCGTAACAAATCAAATATGTGAACGGCCCCTTAGCTCTATTTCAATATTATCAGTGTTAAATTAAACACTTTAGTTGTTGCTTTCCCATACGTTTCTCAGAGAGTACTCAATTAAGCTGTCGTTTAAAACACAGCTACTGTTAATGTAAACGGATAAAGTGGTTTTAAGTTGTTGCACTCTTTTCTTAACATAAGTTATTTTTTCTTTATAAAGTATTACAATATTTTTTTATTTGTTCCATCGAAGCACTTATACCCCATTAAGTCCGTCAGTGACGCTCTTCACAAAATGAATTACTGTCATCGTTTTTAATGCCAAAAAGCACGTTGGTACCAAATCAGCATTTTTAGATAAATTTTCTCTTCGCACTGTAGCTGCGGCAACTTTTAGCGACCATATGCCTAAAAATGGTTTTGAACAAAAAAAATAAGATAAATTTTCTCTTCGCACTGTAGCTGTGGCAACTTTTAGCGACCATATGCCTAAAAAAAAGGTTTTGAACAAAAAAAATAAGATAAAGTCTATCAAATTCGCTCTCGAAAAATTAATCTAATTGAATGCCACAGCTTATAAGCCCATTTTTAATGGGGCGATGGCCCCCTTCGCCTCTTAAGGTATGACACTAAACCAATATTTAGAGATAAGTCGGCGCATCGTTCTTAGCAGAAGATGATGCATATTGGCCATAAAAAGATGTGCGCACTGACCTTTTTTTAATAATATTTACATTTGCTCACACTTCTGTACAAAATATCTGTTTTCTATCCATAAAACTATATTTTAATGCAAAACTTGGATCTGTTGAAGTTTTGGTCCTTTTTTGGGAGCTTTTAGTACTTTTTTTGCTTTTTGGTACACAATAAAAAATCACATGTGGCATCCCTGGTGTCATCAGCGCAACGAAAGCAAAGCAAACAAAAAAAAAACATGTGTCAGTTTTCTTCTTTCTCTTTGTACTTAAACTTTTTTCTAGCTTATGTGACCATGTACTTTGTTGTTGTGAATATTGAAAAATTTGTTTTTAATTTTACCTGGCTAAAATGCAGAAATTAAAATAATTTTAACTTTGTGCACATCTACACACAAAAACTTTTCTAGTAGTGTATAATTCAAAGTTGAAGTGCATTTCTAACAAAGTAAAAAAAGATGGACAAAATTTTGTCTTGCGTATTAATATATAGATTTTCTGCTGCGATATTTAGTCTTGAAATATGTGTTTTTCTTTCTAAAAGCTCGACACCTTTTTTTTTGCGGATGAGGGGAGAAAAAGCATTTGCGGCTTTTGGGCCTGATCGTCACCAGTGCCCGTAGTGTCATACTGAGTAGTGCTTTAGCAGCCCTTGCCAACATCTTTATTTTTTGTTTTAGTATAGGGGGTAAACCGGGCGGGGACTTGGGAACTGGAGATCTCTGCCAGGACGAAAGTTGTCCTGTTCTGGAACCCTCTTGGCCTAACTAATTTTCTTCGCTTACTAGCATACTCAGAAAAAAAAATATCGGTCAATCCAACCGATTTCAAAGATAGAAATTGCACCAACCCGCAGTAAAGGTTAAATTGACTGTACAGTCCAGTAAAATTACTGTAAAAATAGTACTGTACAGTTGCTGTTAAAATGTTAAGGTACTGTGAAAACAGTTAATTTAACCTAGATTGCACCAACCCGGAATTTTTGTATTTTGACCGTTGAACTCTGTAAATTTACAGTTTACTCGGTTTAGAAACTATCAATCGCAGTTACAGTAAAAATAACCTTCTTAAAAGGTCAGCTAACAATATAAACTGTTCCAAACAGTTAATAGTTAGGACCCCAGAAGGGCTGTAACTAGCCGTTTCCAAAAACTCGTAGAAATCGTAGCAAACAACTTCTATGGCGACACCATTTCAAATGGCAATATATCAGTACAACTCTGGCAAACTTATGTTGATTTATTCTTAAACAATGTGAGAATTTTATGAACCTGTTTAAAACTCAATTTAAAATGTTATTCATATGAAAAAAAAATTTATGGAATACAAAATGTACAGTTGAATTCAACTGCAGAAAAGTAAAGCTGATTCTGAAATTTCGAATTTTTGTTTTTGTTTCCTATAGAAAATTTGAAAAACTATAGAATACAAAATTTATAGTTAATTTTACAGTCAGTTTTTTTTTTTCTGTGTACGTATAGTTGGTATGATGTTTTTGAGTGTAAGTGAACCAAGGACATCCTGTATTTCCCGTCTTCTCTCCGGCCAATTTCTGAAGTTGAAGAACGTATGTTCCGCATCATCGAGTCCTTTCATCGCCATATATGCAGTCTGGTCAAACTGTTTTTGTTATCTTGTTTAGGAATTTTTGAAAATTTCCATGTCCTGATAGCAGCTGCGTTATGTGATAACTTACCTCGCCGAATTTCCTGTCTAACCAGGTGTATTAGCCGCACTGTCCAGCGTCCGATGTTTTCATTTTGCCCTCTCTTGCCAGCTTTGTAAGGTATGAGCCCTGACATCTTGCGTTGACCACTGGCTTACCAATTGGTTCTTGTGCGTCCACAGTCTTTGACGCTCCATGACCAGCAAGTCTATTAGTATCGTTCCGGTAATTACTAGCACGGCAGCCTGTAACACAGTGCGGTACGACGACGCTACAAAAAGTGCTGCTCATTAATCTTTACAGTGATAACTGCCGCTTGAACTGCTTTAGTAGCCGCATGTTGAATCAGCGCCAAGATCAGCTTGGAGTCCAACATGTCACCACTTTCTACGTTATATGTATATGTTTCCAAGAGTGTACCCATCGGAATTTCCAATGGTATGTGCTTTTTGGTAAGGATGAGCAACTCTGTTTTTTCAGTGGCTAGCTTGAAACCGTGGTCGGCCATCCATGTATGCACGCGTATCATCACCTGCTTTAGCTTCCGTTGAGCCTTGTAAGTATCTCTGGCTGTTATCACTGCTGCAATTTTATCTGCGTAACCAACCAAATATGTGTCGTCTGGCATCTCAATGTGTAATATTTTGTCGTAGCAAATATTTTAAAGATCTGGACTAAAAATGAAGTCTTGCGCCGCTCCATCAGTTATTTTTTTGTGACATGCCATTGTTTGTATTGTAAGCTGAGTTCTGTTTCTGAAGTAACTATGTACTATTTTTTGCAGATATTAGGGTAACTGAAAACGGCTTTCCAGTGCACCGATCATCTGGCGCTGTTAAAATCATTTATCACATCTATTGTTGTTTTTTCGCTCTGGGCAATCTGTACGCTTTTTATAATATCGGCTATGGCGTCGACTTTGGATTTACCAGGCCGAAAACAGAACTGTCTGTTTGATGATCATAGAGTTCTTTATTGCTTCCGATAATCGCGGGTTTATTAACTTTTCTGAGTGCTTCCTACTGTATCCAAAATGCACAGGGGACGATATGAAGATGGTGACTCTGGGTTGCATTTGATAATAAGTACGAGCTGTTGTGTTTTCCATACTTTTGGAGGAACTCCTTCTATTAAGCAGGTGTTGTATATTCTTAGAAGTAGCTGATTTCGCTCTTTTGCGATTATATGAAGTACTTCAGATGAGACTCCGACCGAATCAGGTGCCCTTTGGTTTTTCATGGCACTAGCTGCGGTGAGAAGCTCTTGTCCAGTGAATGGTCGAGGCGAGCCATCGATTGTCAGCCCACTTTCTTCGGTGGTCATAGTTGCATGTGTTGGGAAAAGCGCATTGACAATCTTTGCCATATTTTCTCCTGCTCGATATCTGAGTTGTGATGAAATCAAAACAACAAAATATTCTTGTCATATTATATGTTCGTGAGTTCCCCTTACAGCCGTGATAGGTATTATCATTCCTTATTGTTAGTCCTACTTCTAGGCAAAATTTCTTAACAATCGATAGGCTGTGAAAAAGTGTTTTTAAATTTAGGGGCGAGGCCCTGCCCATTTGTAAAGAAATGATATTTTGTGCACTGCTACTCCTCACAACCTTCCCAATAAAAATCAAGCAAATATGTTGATATTAAGGGATAGAAACAGAGGCTGAACCGATTTTGTTTGCATTCAAAAACTAAGAACATTGTTTTCAATTGGAGCTACTGAAGATAACTTTTTCTATATGTGTGGACCAAGAATAAGTAAATGTTAAATTTATTTGAGCTTTTCTAATGTACATAATCTCGATTATATGAGTAAGAAACATTCTCGCATTTGAACATACTAATGTTTAAATGCTGATTTTAAAAATAAACACAACTCAGCAGCCACACAGAGCCTGATTTTCAACGCTTTAGCACTGTGTCTTTTTCTTTATCTACGTACAAACATGTCACTTTTCTTTTAAAGCCACAGTTTTTCTTACTCCTCTTATATGTTGGTGGCATGTCATTTTCGTGCAGCATAATCTGTGTTGACGCAAAAAGGATTTGCAACGATTTTAATTTTTTAGTCGGTTGCCGTTGAGTGTTGTTGGGTGGTACGTTGGGTGGTTGTTATGTGGAGTATGCAATTTTGGCATACAAGATAAACATTGAAAATGCAGTAGAGAATAGAAAAAAAGAATGTTTATATGTAGAGTATATTATATACATACGTATATTGCATAAGTGTACTGCATAAAATTTAAATAAAGCCATGATGTAAAGATAAAAGCAAAACAGAAAGGAAAAAACCAATAGAAGACAAAAAACGGCCTGGCAACTCTTTTTTGAGCAGCTGCAATTTATCCTTTTGTTGACACAATGTCAGTCATTCTCTCTTTCTCTCGAATACAGCGGTTCTTTAATATTTTCAATATGCAGAGTTAAGGGTAGGGCCCCTGGAAATGACTTTTATACAATACTTTTGTTTTTTCATTTTTACTATGGGAAACGCGCAAATCATATGAAATCCGAAAGCATTAGAAAACAACCGAATGTCTTAAAATATCAAATGGATCTTGCACTAAACCTAAGGATATTTAGACTAAGAAGTCAATTTAGGTTGTTCAGATATGTATTAATTTAATCCCACAGAGTAACGGCTATCAGTAATCTTTTCATAGCACTCTTGTTAACACTTTCAAAACCTTTCACTCTCCATAAAGAAAGATATTGAATAATTCTGAAATTCAATCAAATTAAATTGAAACTATTTAAAATCAATGAACGAAGTCCTTTAAAATGTATGGACTTATTTATTTTAATGGTACAAACTACACTAGTCTACAAATGATTAAAAATTTTTTCCCCAGTGAATGCCATTATTCATTTTATATGTAAAATGGGCTGCTGATTCCGAAAATCGCATTATTTTTTTTCGTGTCGTTTTCGAGATATCGGTCATTTTCGGTTTTCGAACCAAAAAAAAAAGATAGTTCCATTTAAAAACAAATATCTCAAGAACTAATGTTTGTATTCAAAGGTATTATATGCCATATTAAAGGTAATTAAAATACCTTCAAATGATATTCACTTGACTTTTTGGTTGGTTTGCTAGTTTCGGCGAAATTAATTGATTTCTAAAAAAAAACATTTTTTTTTTTCGAAAAAATTAACAAAAAATCAAAATCAACTGCAGATTTTTACAAGGAGAAATAACTTTTTTATAATTTTTTTCTTTTTTGTATCATAGACTATATATTTGTGAAGAAAATAAGATACCACTTAAAAAAATCTATGGAAAAATGCAAAAGTTGTATACAATTCATTGAAAAGTTACCAAAATGCGTTTTTCCCTATTTTTTTCGTTTTTTTGTAATAAACTGTTCGATAATTAAAACTTTTTGTAGAACACATGAGAAAATCCAAAAAATTCTTTAAGTAGGCGTTAAAAAAAAATACCCGTGTCTCGTCGTTTTTCTCCAGCACGTCAGATTTTTTTTTAATCGATTTTTGAAGTTTTTTAATCAACTGTACATGCAAAATACAAAAATAGCGCATTCTTGTGTTAAATCGATGAATTTAACTATATGATCCTTACATATGAGGTGTATTATGTGTTCAGTAAACTTATGCAGGATATTACGAGGAATATTTTTGTAGACAATTTTAACCCTCTAAAACCCCCACATATTTTGGTCAAAATGACCCACTTGTAAGGGTCTTAGAGGGTTAAAATTGTCAAGATGACATATAATACGTTTGAATACAAACATTAATTCTTGAGATATTTGTATTTAAATGGAACCATCTTTTTTTTTGGTCCGAAAACCGAAAATGTCCGATATTTCGAAAACTTTTGGACTTTTATCAATATTTAAGATGCTTGTCGATACTTCAGGCCGCTTACCGATTTCCTAGATGTGTTTTAATATTTTTCAATCCTTTTGGACTTTTATCGATATTTTAGATATTTTACGATACTTTCGGACATTATCCGATATTTTGGATGTTTTTCGATATTTTTGGACTTTTGCCCATTACTTCAATGTACTTCAATATTTTTCGATACATTATTTTATAAAAATAGTTTTGCGTATTAGCTTTCTTTAGTGCTTTTTCGCTTAAAATCATGTTTTTATTAATAATATTTGTGGAATAGGTGACATAAGCCAATTTGTCGTTTTTTCTGCGAATAAACCAGCGAAAAATAAAACAAAAACCGGGCAACGCCGGGTAAAACAGCTTGTTTCTTTGAAATTCTTCTTGAATACTACATAATTTTATTTTTAAGGCTCCGATATAAATAAAAAGAGGATGTTCCGAAAAAATTATCTAATGAAGATTTGCCCAAAAAGAGAACTTATTTATAATATATAGTGGAAGCCACCTTTTAAAAAAACGATGGTGTGCATTTTTGATTCAAATGTGAAATCAGTTTTGGTATATGGGTGCGATACGTGACTTGTTACAAAACAAGCTGAACACGCTGCAAGTATTCGACAAAAAGTGCTTAAGGCGGATATTCGAAGTTTGGTGGCCTATCTCAAACTACGCAAGTGGTGGTGGATAAATCATATTATCCGGGAACCACACAGCAAAATCTGCCATCTGAGTGGAGTCCACAATGCAGAAAAGGACGTAGCAGACCAAGAACCTTGAAAAGGTCATTATAGAAGGAAATCCAAAAATCGGGAAATTCGTGGAAAGAGATAAAAGACGTCGCAAAGGATCGTGGCAAAAGGAGTCGTTTCATTTTGGTCCTATGCTCCTCATAGGAATTCAAGGAGAATACATACATGCATTTTGATCAATTACTTAAACAACAAAATAATTTTTGTCTGTAAGTACGTGTGCAATTTAAGAACGCCTGCATTAAAATGTTTTGACAAGAGCGAAGACACAAAAAACAATTTTACTTGTCTCTTTTAACACTGACGCTGCATATCCTTCATGATGTCACATGATAGATGTCAATCTATTAATTAGATTTTGTTTTATGTACTACCATAATCTGTTTTTTTCTTTTTCTTTTTTGCTAAACTATAGAGATTTTTTAACCCGTTCATTACTTTTTTCATATACAAATTCTATTTTTTTTTTTTTTTCTTTTTTTGCTTTGCCCCGTCATTTGTTGTACAAGCAAAGGATTAAATACATTTTTTGTTTTTGTTCACTTATTCGTCAGATTTTTAGTCAGTTTTTCATTTTGGTTCTATGTTTTTTTTTTATTTCAAGGGTTAAATTTTAATGACAGTTTTTTGTTTACAGCAATTTTGTGCTAAAATTGCTTGGCTTTGCCATTGTGTTTGGCTTTGGCTGAGTGTCGGACTCAAAGGATTAGCCCAGGATATGTTTTTAATTATATTTTATGGCGGATTTGCAAAAATACTTTTAATTTTTGTGTTTTTATTTTGGGAAAGGTAAAATATTCTTTAGCTTGGTGGGTTGTTTTTCTTTCTGGTAAAAGTGCACTTGAAAATTGACTTACTACAAAAAACACTTAATTGAAAAATTCATTGTCTGGCGTCCCTTCAAGTGAAAAGTAGGCGTTTTGTTCTTTTAATTTGAAATACGTAGGACATGTTTGGAACTCTGCTAAATTACATTATGTATGTCCATAACCTTATCATTTATGTTCATCTAAAATTCATTGCTAATAATTTATTTATGTACGAAAAATTCAAAATCAACATGCTTTTGCAAAAGCCGAAATGTCTTAAGAAAACCAATATCATTACGTAGAATGTAACTTAAATATTGACTTAACATCATAACAAATAATAGCTCTTCAGATTTATTTACATATAGGCTACAAACATATAAACAAATTCATCTCATATTTCAACATTAATAAAGAATTCATCAACACTCAATGAGAATAAATACAACAATTCAATTATTTAAATAAGAGCAGCAATCGACTTCAATTAAAAGCAATTATTTAGGAAGAAGCAGAGCAGAAATCAGGGAAAGTTAGCAACAACAATAACAACAACAACAACACAAGTGACTGAAAAACTAAACAGAAGCAAACCCAACAAAACTTGAAAATAATTAAAGATGATACGAAATAAATGAAGACACAACTTAAATGTTTGTTAATTTATAAAGAATTCATTTGTAAATATAATCAAATTCAAAATGATTTTATTAAAGCACAAAAAAGAAGGGGGAAAAAATTATATCATAAATAAAATATGAAACAAAATTCCCAAATAAAAGTTTAGATACATACGTGCATATGTACATAGAACTAAATTGGTTTGTAGAAATTACAATTAAATAATAAAAAACCACTTCCGAGCTCATATTTTATTAAGAATAACATACAGAGATTGTAGCAGAAAACCACAACAAATTTAGTTCAATTTGCTTAAATGTATTGAAAAGAGCTTAATTTTTTTACAAAAAACTTAACTCTTTCTATTTTCTTACTATTAAGAGTTATTTAAACAATAATTGAAATTATTTTTTTTTATTTTTTTTAGTTTTTTTCCAATTGGATTTTGAGATTTAAAGGTTAGGCCCGAAAGAACAAACTCCTACACCTAATCGTTGAAGAGTAAACAATCTTAATTTTTTGTATAGTTTGAACCACTTTATGGCCTCTTTAAACATCGGAATTTAAGGTTTTTTTGAATAATAGTTGCACAATCTAATTATGGTTCCAAAAAATTATCTTATGCAACTAAACTTTGTGGAATGGTTTTTACTTAAGTCTTATTAGGGCTTGCACAATAAGTAGTTTTTATAGCCCGCGGTATTTATAAATCTCATCCTCTTGGAAATTTTTCCTTTGCTGAGATAGGCTTGGAGAAGATCATAATACGCCCATACTAGGTTTTAGTATATTGAGAACGCCATTGAAGACTTTAGACTCTTAATTCAATGGCAGTTCATTATCTGGCGCATAGCTCCATAGAGCTACACCTGAAAAATGTAAACTTTTGCTTACATTCGGATTTTTAAGCTCTTTATATCTCCAATATATCAGTTACTTTTGAATAGTTTTTCAGCACATACTTTAAAATTTTGTACTTCATGTGAAACTTCGAAAATCTTAAATAGTATTCAGAGCCAAATATTGGTTGGGTATCATGGTTTTCCAAAAAGCGGCTTAATTGATAGTTTGCGGAATCTCTGATTTTATTTTTTCATGCAATATCTTACGGTGTTAGCGACAAAAATCAATAATTTTTAAAATCGCATGTAGAAAATGGTCGAAAAACGGAATTTTACAAACTACAACCTGGACTATAACCCAAAACCAAAGTAGTCATTTTGAAAGAGATATTCTAACCTAAATGTTCAAAAACTCGATTTCTGAGGTTATACTACATAGAAGATGCATGAAATATTTTTTGCGCTTTTCTTTTAAATGTATCGCTTAGTACTATTTCTCGTTTTCAAAATATACCATTTATTTGTGTAGCATAATTTTTATTTTATGAGGTTATGATAATTTTAAAATGGTATATGAAAGTTAAAAATGGTGTCATTTTCAAATCGTCATAAATTTTTAAACAAAAATCATTAAAGACCGATATAATTTTTCACAGTTTTTTGTAAATTTCTCAAAATGGTAGAAGATCTGATTTTAGTATCTTCGAAGAAAATAATCACTGAAATATCTTAAAGGTATGTTTAGAAGATATCATAAACGGGAAATGTAGATTTCATACAAAAAATTTTAATTATTAACCCAAAAAAACGGTTTTTCCATAGTACTAGATTTTTCGAACTTTGAGCCGTAATAGCGCCGCTAAACGACCGAACTTCGAAAAATCCTTTGATAGTTTTTTTCCACTCATCAATGGCAATCGAAAGTGCTAGGTTAGAACCCATCCCAAATTTTTTGTTGTTCCTCTCAAAGACTATATACAATAGGAAAAGGTTGATTAAAAGAAGTTCCATTAGGCTTAGGTACTTCCCCACATATTATATTAAAAAGTGATAAATTTTGGAGACGTCAATTTTTTTTTTTTTTTGATGTCAAAGTTTGCAATTTTTACACCCTGTCTTGTATTGGAGGGGGCATTTCCAATTTTTTTAAGGGATGCAAATTGTTCCGATGGAATTTGTAAATCTCATCTTTATGCGTTAAATACTTCTGAAAACATGATGAAATTTTGTAAGGGCGTGGCACCGCCCATTTTTTCAATGGACATTATTTGACCTGGTAGGTACTCTAAATACATATACCTAATCTCATCCCTATCTGTTGAATATTTTAAGAGATATGATAAATTAATTTTTTAAGAGGCGTGGCACCGCCCACTTTTTAAGTAAATATTATTTGTCCTAATTCACTTTATACATGCACCAAATTTTAATTATCTGCGTCAAGTAGTTTCAGAGCTATTTCGAACTAATTTTTAAGTGGGCGTAGTACCGCCCACTTTTTTTGCCTATGACCAAGCTTTTTATATTACTAAGGTATTGTGAAAATTTCATTCAAATCGGTCGGTTAGTTTTTGAGTCCATAAATAACAATATGATACAACACGTCAATATGCTACATCTGGTTTCAAACAAGTTTAGTAGAGCGCTTTATACAGCAGTTGCTTATATTTTAAGTTCCATAGAGCATTTTGCTGTTCAAAAATTCAACTTTGAGCCCACTGTGTTACTACAATAATAATTGGAAATATTATATTTCGGTTTTAAAAAACGGAACCGGCGAAGTTTTTTACTTTAAATTTTTTTAGTGTATATTATATTTTATTCACAGCAAAATCTTGTCTAATTTGCGCTTCTCTAAAAATAGCAGCTTGCCACGTGCCTCGGATGCTGCATTAAACTGCGTCATGGCAAAAGTTAAACAAAAGTCGACGTCGAAGTTGCAATTTGCAATTTGAGTACATGCATACAAACGTATATGTTATTGTGAAGCAGCAGCAGTATTCTAAGGCAAAAAGCAGGCAGACAGGCACATTTGATTAAACAGCAATCAGCAATTGTACAACAGAAACACTTGTACTACCAGCAACTAATGCCAGCAATGCCAACAAAATTTTGCAGTTGATTGAAATGCTTTAAGTGAAAAGTTCAATTGTGTAAATTCAGAATTCACACAACAGTTACGTCTCAATTCGAAATTAGGTTGCACTGGCGCCAACTCCACTTATGATATTTAGAAACAAAACAACAACAAAAAAACCATTTTACCGAGTAAACACACTCAAATTTACGTTAGGAAAATTATAGTTTTTCGAAAATATTTTTTTTTTTTTTTTGTCCAAAATGGGCAATACCATGGGGGACTACTATACCTTTTAAAGGTCGATGAAAATGATTTGTTATTATTTAAATAAATGATATATACACAGGTAAGTTTTCGAAAAATTTAGATTTTCAGATCAGAGCTTGGTATTTTATCTTCGAATAGAGACTCTGGCCAAGGTCTTTAACGCATTTTATAAATTTCTCAAGCATTAAGTAGTTCAACAACCATAGTTTCAGTTTTCATTGGTTTTAGCAGGATACTTCTTTTTTTTATGCTAAAGCTGCCTCCTGCTTTTTTGTTACCAAAATGCTTACAATCGAAATTCACATTTTTCAAACCGAAGAAGTAGGATATTTCTAGGTTAACTTTAGCAACTCGACGCAGATGCCAATTTGTGACATTCCTAGAAAAAATCCTGTTTTTCACATATGAAAACCAGCCAAACATGTTTTAGGTAGGCAGGTTTTGATCGATTTTTCCTGTCCTTCAGTAAAAAATTATATTAACACGTGTACATGTTTATGGAAAATCCATTTTTTATGAAGTACTTTATATTCAACCTTACACTTGTGCTATATTTTTTAATGAGATGTTTTTTAACTTAAATTTTGCTTTTAAATACATTTAGAATGATTTCTATGAATGTTATTTCGCTGGCCGTTTTATGAACTCAATTTGTTGTTTTTATTTGCTTGACTGTCTGTCAGTCAATCAATTGGAGATGTTTTCCTTTTTTTCTTTTTGTATTTGGTTAATGTTTAACTTAATGAATTGCCTGTCAGTCATTTGTCGGTGTAAATACTGCTTTGATTTAATTGATTTATTATTGCAAAAGTTTTTTGTGTTAATTCAATTTTAATTAATTAGTTCAAAATCATTGAAAAATTCAATAGTAAAAAAAATAAAAGAAAACTGATAAATAGACAGACGATTCTGGCGGAATGCTGAAAATTTAAGAGATAGCACCAAAGTGCTAAGCCGTTTAAGTGCTGTTTTATGTACTTTCAAATCAAACCATATAATATTAAAAATGTGATAAAGTTTCATAAATTGGTTTTAAATTTGGGAGTTATAGAATTTTCGACCGATTCGATTTCAGAGAGTACAGTAATCTTGGTCTTTTCAGTAAATTTTTATTTCTTAACATATGCCAAGACAAGGCCTAGGTTTTTTCATCACTAAGAAAGAAGAGCAGATGTGTAGATCGTCTGACAAGAACAAAAATTGTTTTAGCTAAATTAAAGATATTTTAAAACTTATAAGAAAAAATTTTCAAACATTAAAAACCGGAAAATGATAAACTTCTTTAGAGCAGAAAAAAAAGACGGGACTTATTCCATATCTAAAGAGAGGGAAAATTCACACCCCCACAATTTATATATCTGTGGCAACAAACCAGAGTAGCTTAAGTCGATATTTGATAACATTGCAAAGCAGCGTGAGTTCTATGCTTATGAAACGAATTTAAACTGTTTTGCCTTTTGACCAAAGACCGACTCTGGTTTGTTGTCACAGATATTTACCTGAATATACCGAATTTGCGAAAAAATCAGTGATTTTATAAAATTTACATCTCTAAATTTTTTTCAAATGCTTCTGAATTTTTTTAATTTGAGGTTTGTTTTACAGCATACTTTTATACAATACATCAAAAAGACTTTGAACTTTTAAAATTATCATATGCTTTTTTTAATGTCTAAAAGTATGCACTAACATTTTTTCCAGGCAACTTTCGTTGTTTTATTTATTTGAATATCTTTTTTTGTACCCTACACCCAGCGTATATTCACTTTGTCCTTCCGTTTGCAACGCAGAGCAGGAGGCGTGGCAGGTATAGAAAAGTACATATATTCTTGATCAGCGTCATCTTTTGAGTCGATATAGCCATGTCCGTCTGTCTGGCTGTCTGTGCGTGGAAATACGTTTTTTGAGAAAACTAAGCAAGATAATTCAATGAAATATGGTATTCTACCTCCGTCGTTAAAGCTAGCTCGAGGGATTGAAAATGATCGAAATCGGTCATCGGCCACGCCTACCGCCCATACAAAAAATATATTCAAAATGCAACTTTAAGAGTATTTTTAACGACAATGCAACCAAAATACACATAAGTACTAGAAATAGTTAGCGCAAGCTCTAGGCAAATTCAGACAGGATGGCGTGGCACCTCTCATATAACCAAAAGTTTCAAAATACTATACTGAAAGAGTTTTTTGAGATAATCCAACTGAATTTCACCCAAACACTAATTGCTATAAGTGTAAGTTCTGAAAAAAATCTGTGTGAACTCAGACCAGAGGGCGCTGCGCCTTCCATATAAGCAAAATTTTCGAAATACTGTAGTGTAGGGTATTTATTGTTTGGCCAGGCCAAAGGTAACACCTTACTAGTTTTCTATTAATTGCATTTGAAAAATAATTGCATTTTTGAAAACATGAAAAAATGTGTCAGTTTGGTGAAACTGTGGAAATGCCGTTTCGTTGTATGGAATGACAGCACTGTACGTCGTTCCCTTCCGAATTTCAGCTTAAAGGTTGGCATAATTTTCAAATTTAGTCAATAACGCCTTTGTTTTGAGCATACCCCAAAAACTGTAAAAATCTGCTGTTCTACATTTTGTTCCTGATGGTCACATTTCCACAACTACTACTGTGAATGGAATGATGTTCCTTTGAATTTTTGACTGAGCCCTTTAGAAATTTCAATATTTGAAATCAAATTCAATGTTTTATACAGTCAGAGCAAATGACTTAAGAAACAAATTATGGTTATTTTCAATTGAAAACTGTTTCTCGTTACATGTAGAGGTAGTCAAAAATATTTACACATTACTAATACTTTAATTTTAAAGAAAGAGATTACTTTATTGTTCCAAAAAATTTGTTGTGGTTGCATTGTTTGCAGTATGTAAAGTAAACAAAACAAGTTTTGGCAAAACTTACAGTAAATATTATAAAAAGCGGGTATAAGATAACGGCTCTCTGGCGTCATGTGTAAATATTTTTAACTACCTCTGTATATGGATGCGAGACATTGCAAGTATTCTTCCAAAAATACTCAAGACTTAAAGTATTGTGGTCTTACAACTTCTCAGATCCGATCAGCATTCAGGAAAAGCGAGGTATTGAAACAAAATCTTTACAAAAGATCCTCCAAGGAATCTGCTAAATCAATATAAAACTTTTTGTTTGGTAGATAATTTTGTGAAATGGAAAAACACTCAAAATCTTTAATGAAAAACCAAAGTTTTTTTTTTAAGAATAAATTTTAACATGAATTATTTATTAAGTCGTCAGTAAAAGTTCACATAAATAAAATTTTGTCAGCCCATATTAATCGGTACTTAAGTCAAAGATTAAGACTCAATGATATCAATTTTGATAAATCTATTTAACATAACTGTAATCTCCCTTTTAAGTAAAGAAAACATACATATACATGCATGCATATATTCATATATGCATACAATACATATGAAGAATCACGGTGGTTTTTAAAAAATTTTAACTTTTTGAAATACCACCCGCGATTTTTTTCAGGGATAATGTTGGGGGACCCTTCTAGTATCTAAATCCGCAATCCGCGAAATCGGACGTCCAGCCGTTTTTTTTTTTTCGACCTTTTAGTTTTTTTAACGGTTTTTGAGTATATCTCGGTGTGTATATACATGTTATGTACACATATATATGTATATACGTACATATATATAATTGTATATGTATATATGTGTAATATATATATATGGATATATATATACATACATACATACATACATATAAAAGGTATCATTTCCGCACCATTTATTTTTAAAAAAATCGGTTTTTTCGTATTTAAGAAAAACACAAACAAAAACCAGAAACGAAAGTAATCACTTCAAATGTGATTTTTGATGCTTAATCTGATTCCGGTATTAGAATTGCTCTATTACGTCTGGACTTTGAGATATCCTTACATATATGTTTAAAGGACACCATTTTTTTTTCCTATTTTTGAAGTTATATAACAAGATAAGGTAATATTATGCCGTAAAATCTGGTATGACAGTTAATAGCCCTAGTTTTTTCCTTAAAAATTCAATCAAACCGATAACGATATCTTTTTTTTTGTCGGAGATATCTTTGCCTAAAAAGTTAAAAAAGTACAAAAACACGATTTTTGGCTATATTGGATGTTATATGCAGGACACACAAAATTTTTTTGGGAATTTCTATTACCAGAAACATTTGGTACTTTCTTTTGGCTTTAAATTGAGCTATCAAATGTTCATCTGCAATATTTTTCTGCGAAGTTATGTTAACTTTAAAATCACACTATGAAACTTAAAGCGAAAAATCTCGATTTTCGGCTATATTTGAGGTTGTATACAGTACGGACGAAATTCGTCTGCTCTTTTTTACTAACCGAAGCATTTAAAACCATTCTTTATCTTCAAAATAAGCTATCAAGAGTTCTCTTGTGATTGTTTTCCACAAAGTTCTGACCATTTAAAAATTACATTATGGAGTGCAAACTCACAGTGTACGAGTATTCCTTATATTGCTGCAAAATGTCGTCTTAAAATAGTCATAACTTTTTACAAAACAATTACAAGAGACCACTTAATAGCTCATTTTGAAGATAAAGAATGGTTTTAAATGCTTCGGTTAGTAAAAAAGAGCAGACGAATTTCGTCCGTACTGTATACAACCTCAAATATAGCCGAAAACCGAGATTTTTCGCTTTAAGTTTCATGGTGTGATTTTAAAGTTAACATAACTTCGCAGAAAAATATTGCAGATGAACATTTGATAGCTCAATTTAAAGCCAAAAGAAAGTACCAAATGTTTCTGGTAATAGAAATTCCCAAAAAAATTTTGTGTGTCCTGCATATAACATCCAATATAGCCAAAAATCGTGTTTTTGTACTTTTTTAACTTTTTAGGCAAAGATATCTCCGACAAAAAAAAAGATATCGTTATCGGTTTGATTGAATTTTTAAGGAAAAAACTAGGGCTATTAACTGTCATACCAGATTTTACGGCATAATATTACCTTATCTTGTTATATAACTTCAAAAATAGGAAAAAAAATGGTGTCCTTTAAACATATATGTAAGGATATCTCAAAGTCCAGACGTAATAGAGCAATTCTAATACCGGAATCGGATTAAGCATCAAAAATCACATTTGAAGTGATTACTTTCGTTTCCGGTTTTTGTTTGTGTTTTTCTTAAATACGAAAAAACCGATTTTTTTAAAAATAAATGGTGCGGAAATGATACCTTTTATATGTATGTATGTATGTATGTATATATATATCCATATATATATATTACACATATATACATATACAATTATATATATGTACGTATATACATGTATATGTGTACATAACATGTATATACACACCGAGATATACTCAAAAACCGTTAAAAAAACTAAAAGGTCGAAAAAAAAAAACGGCTGGACGTCCGATTTCGCGGATTGCGGATTTAGATACTAGAAAGGTCCCCCAACATTATCCCTGAAAAAAATCGCGGGTGGTATTTCAAAAAGTTAAAATTTTTTAAAAACCACCGTGGAATCTAATACCGCACTTAAGCCGCTTGTCATAGGAATACGTGATAACTTTTACAGCATACTCAATATGAAAGCAAATAAAATCAATCAATTTTTCTGTTGCTGTTGAAGTCAATGTGTTGTTGTTATTGCTGTTGTTGTTGTTGTTTTTATTGTTGTTACAGAAGAGAATAAAAAACGATAAGCCCACAATTTACATAAGTGCTGGTGTGTTAGCAACAACATGAATAGAAAAAGTTGGGGAGGGAGAAATAAAACAACACCCGCTAAATTAGAATCACAGCTAAAAAGTCACACTGACGCCTTCACGCAAGATGGGGTCCCCTCCCTTAACAATGAGGTACAAAATTTTATTGACACATGAACACATACACACACACACATTTATGCTCATGTATACAAAGTGCATAATTAATAAATTGTTGTTGTTGCTGCCATTCACGCCTACAATGACAGAGTTCAACGCCATGCATGATGCCAATACCACCATCAACAATCAACAGCAGAGCAACAGAGGAACGCATACATCTTCAGCAAAAGAACGCACATATAACTACTTACAACATCTCAGCACCTTCTGACTTGAACCAAAATTTTGCGTACCGCAATGTGTGACGCAAAGCCCAAAGGGGCAGGATAACTAAGCAATTGAAAATTTAATACATTTTCATAGCGTCCCTTTGATAGCGTGACTGAATGTCACAGAAGAGTTTGTTAGCGGCGGCGTTGTATAATTGCATTTGTGTGCAATGTGTTTGTTTGTATGCACTCAAGTGTGGTGATTGGGGCCTTTATGTGTAAGTGTCCTTAACCGTCACTTGGCGGGTTCAAATATTTGTGCGTTAAGTGATTTATCAACGTATAAACAAACAAAATCACATTTTGATATAAAATTTGATTACAAAAACACACTGTGAAAATTTTATTTCACTATTAATAAAAATTAAAGGGATTTAGTTAGAAAACCGTAAATATCTCAAAACTATTTTCAAGTGGGTTGACTCATTATTGCACAACAATGTAAATTTATGTATTTTGAGTTTATTTAATAAGGTTAATATAAGCCAAATTCAGTTTTGGGAGCGAAAAAAACCAGCACGCTGTTCTTGTGGCAATCGTGAAATATGCTTATCCGACAACTGCAACACTTTTTTTAGGCATTATTCTTACGTTTTAATGATTTCTTGTCATTGGCGACCCTTATTTTGATTTTACTTAGAATATTTTTGTGGAACGATTTAACCCAATATAACCAAGTCTTTTTGAAAAAGGTGTCAAAAAGGCCATGATATAGTGAGTTCTAAAAAAATGCTTCTCATATGATTTTATTATGACTTTGGGAAAACAAGATTTATCTAAAATGTAGTTTAAGAACTTAACAGTAGAATTAAATTTCAAAAATACGTTACTTTTGAGCTAAAAGTGACGAACGTGACCAACTTCAAATGGATTTAAATTTTATTTTTTGCAATAGATTTGTTTTTAATTGTGTAAAGATATTAAAATATATCTGCACTCAATTTTTGACACATTTGCTGCTTGATTTGATTTGTGAAGCAATGATGACAATTATCTTTTAAAGTGATGAACCGGACAGTGAAAATTGGACTAAAGCAAATAAAATATTGACAGTTAATCAGGATTGCATTGTTCTCTTTTAATTTTTTTTATATCATTAATGTTGTAAGAGAGATTTTGTGGAACAACTGGTATCATGTATTATGCTTCTTACTGAAGTGTATAGAAATAAGCACATTTAACCACAAATTACTAACTAAGAAAAACTACATTAGTTAGTGCAACTTTGGAGTTGGTTTGATTATTATGGTAAATGAATTTATTTGTAAGGTGTGTGCATTAATTTCCATAGTTTTTTTTTTTTATTTAAGACTTTATTTAAAGAAAAGGTACAATGTATTTTATTCAAAGTAGTGTCCATCGCTAGTCACTACTTTTTCCCATCTTTCTGGCAATTTATGGATTCCATCCCAGAAAAACTGCGCCAATTTTCGATATCTTGAACTGAAGTGAAGCGTATTCCTGATAGGGCATTCTGCATCGATCGGAACAAATGGTAGTCTGATGGTGCAAGGTCTGGGCTATAAGGCGGGTGAGGCAAAATTTCCCATCCGTTGTTTTCCAGATAATTTTTGACTGGGGCAGCAATATGTGGCCGAGCGTTATCGTGGTGCAAAATGTTTGACTCGTGTCTGGTCGCATACGTTGGCCGCTCTGCCTGGATTTTCTGCTTCAATCGGATCGGACGATAGAGTTGAGCAATAATGGTATGGCCACCTGGCAACAGCTCAAAATGGATCACACCTAGCTGGTCCCACCAAAGCATTACCATTGACATCAAAATCACCACTTTTAAACCGTCGAAACCACTCACGACAGCTTGATTCAGCTGGAGCGTAGTCCCCATAAACTTCTACAAGAATGCGATGACTTTCGGCAGCTGTTTTCTTTGAAATATAGTAGTGAAGTAAAACTTCCTGCAAATGTTGCTTTTTCGGCACGAACTCGGACATTTTGGAGCACAGTAAAATTTATGATGCGGATGAAAATTTTCAAATCTAATGATACAGAGTTGTTGACAGATGCCTAAGTTTCAGATATGACGTTTCTGATCTAACATTTAAGTCACCATGTATTGATTGCGACATCTTTTGAAAACAATGGAAATTAATGCACACACCCAATAGTAAAATTTAAATGTTTCTTTAAGATAATATCATAATATGATAAGTTTGTAATAACTTTTGATATTTCTGTCATGGTGTACCTTTTGGCGGAAATGTCGATATCATTTTTTCAATTAAATGCTAACGATTCCACATTATCAACTAAGCCTTTGGTGAAAACAAAAATCAATTTTATTCATTTCTAAGAAAATGTGAGCCAATTCATTACTTTTGCCTCGTTTTGGACTTGCCCCACTTTTATAATAAATGGCTTATATCGTATTCTGATTAATACTTAGCAGCACAAAGTATCAAAATTTTATTAGCATATTAAAAAAAAACCATTCAGACGTTTCATTAAATGCGATTCGCCAATATGAAACGGTTTAATATTTTTGTTATTTTAAAAAATAAGAAGATTCTTAACATTTGACATATTTGTCTATAGTGTGTGACCATTTTCTGGTTTTATTCATAAACGTGCGGATGCCTGAGTGCAGATAGAATGTTTCGAAATATTTTTCTCGTGTACAAGGTTACAAGTGCCTTATAAAAAGAAAAAAAAGAAAATTTATTTATAACATATATTGCTATTTGGTTGTTTAGCCATGACTTTTCTACACACTTTCACGTATGAAGTGACACAAAGTCACTTGACACTTAATTCGTTAATTTTTATTTCATTTTTTCTAATTTTCTTCCTCAATAGCAAGCATTCCACTTTAAATTTGGATTTTTCTTTAGCTGCAAGAGAACTTTGTGTCTAAGCAGTATCTTCTACAGTTTTTCCCTTCAAATTTTTTTTGAACTTCCCCATAGACTTTTTCTGTTCCTCTTTTTATTCTTATGCACGAGGGTGTGTGAAGTTTCGTTTTGGTACACAAATTAATACGCGCGCATAAAAATCAA
Source organism: Calliopum simillimum (assembly GCA_951812925.1). Taxonomy (NCBI): domain Eukaryota; kingdom Metazoa; phylum Arthropoda; class Insecta; order Diptera; family Lauxaniidae; genus Calliopum; species Calliopum simillimum. Next base: position 46,808,463 of record OX638369.1, read on the forward strand.
TCAACACACGCTCTTAATAGCGACGCAATATTCAATTATAGTTCTATGTATTTGACAGATACTCTCGAACGCTAGCTGCTGCCGCCGCCACATCTACAAGGTGTTTAGATGCGCGCACAATTTGTGGATTTGTGGCATTCGACAAATTGGTTTTTTATTTTCATGGGCGAAGAAGGAAAAGCGAAAGAAAAACCATTCAATTTTCATTCGTTGTTTTTATTTTTTTACAATTTTAATGCTTTTTAGTATTTTCGGCTGTGAATTTGCATTGGTTTCACTTTTACTTTTTTTGTTTTAAAGGAGGGGAGTTGATTTTACTAAGAAAAATTGCCTTATTTGTGCATAAAGCTAAGTTTAAATTTTTATTGTCTTATTGAAATTTGTATGCATTATATCTTTTCTATGAAAAATTAAAATTGAGTTTGATATTTTACTTTTGCTTGGATCATTTTCCTCAAGTTTTCTCGCATACATCCTTTAAATAAAACAAATGGTTGAAAGTGAAGAATAGCAAAAACGCGTAAAAATTATAGATTTTCTTCGTTTGCACGCTCGCCGCTTTTACTTGACACGCTGTTTTGGTATTTATTGAAAATCTATTGAAGAAAAAAATCACTTTTCAACCACTTTGTGGGTGCTTAAACAGCTGACAGCTCGACAGACAGATTGATGGATGTTTCTGTTGAGGGATTTAAATATTTATGCTGTAATATGAAATTCCTAAGTCTTACTGCCGCTTACACAGCGTGGACCAGTCGAAAGCTTTTTTATTAGGAATCTTTTTTTTTTAGACTTTTATTAAAAAAATTTCAATCAAACTGTTAAATTCTATGTTATTGCAGTTCAAGGGTGAAATAATTAATGGAAGTTCAAAATTTTATTTATTAAATTTGGCATTTGAAAAAATTTTCAAGGAAAAATAAATTTTATAAGTTAAACGATGAAATCAATATATGAGCAATTCCTGGAAAAGGTCAACAAAGAGCTAAAATTTAAATTTGTATTTTGGTATAGTTTTAATTATAAGTAATAAGCAAAATACCTTCTAAATTATGTTTATTTCAAAACAACCAATATAGTATAAGTTAACTTCAGAAATTCAAAATTTGATGAAGAGATTCAGCTAGTGTATTTTTTAAGTGGGTTTCAGTAGTCTTTAAAATAAAATAAAAATACTAGAAAAAAAGCGTTAAATTTTGACACTTTGTTTTTGAATGAAACGTCCGTATGACTTATTTGAAAATATAGTTACTAGTTTTAAACTATGCATTACCTTATAGTCTATTGATAAGGTCGTAAAAAACATGCTAAAAAGGAAGTAAGACGTTCACGGCTTTTATTACAGAAATCGGTCAATTGAACATTCGAGATGAAAAAACCGAGTAGTGCCATTCAATAAGAGGGTGAAAATCGGGGGGAAGTTTTTTCAAAATATCTAGCGAACGAAGCAAAACTTCGATATTTTTTTTAGAAAACTTTTTGTAGAGAATTAAATTTGCCATTGAAATAAATTATTCAAAATATTTAAAAAATTTATGATACCAAAAATGTTGAAACAAAAATTAAAAAAAAAGCAAAAAAAAAACCAATTCTTGTGTTTTTTACTCTTTTGCCTAACTATATCTTTTTTTATTTATAGGTAGGAACATCGCGCAATATAAAATAAAGTAGACAAAATTTCCTTTAAAATGACATGAAAAAATTCCTTGGAAATTTTTTTCACTTGGCCGGAAAAACGGTTTTTAGAATCATCCTAAACATACGTGAGAATTTTTTGTGACTTTTTTATTTTTTTGACTAAGTTTTGAGAAATTATAAAATGTCCCCAATAATGCTGAAAAAATTATGCATTTTTGAACGATTTTAAGCATTTTTTGCCGTGTTTTCTTTTTTCGAAGGACGCCTTGGTTTTTTTGGCTATTTTAGGTTAGGTTAGGTTAGAGTGGCGGTTTAGCGATGCAAGCTAAACCCTAAGCAGCACTAAAAGTGCCATTTTAATACCACAAAAGTGATCCGACAGACTGGTATAAGTGGATGTGAAAATTTTAAAATTACCTAAGTAACGATATCTATGTCCAGTTAGTCCTATTAAGGTAATTGAGCAACGAATCAATTTCGATGTTGGCGATTTCGCTGAGTGTATTGAAGAAAGGCTTTCCTACTGATTTAAGTCTATTTCTAGCCAGAGCTGGGCAGTCACAGAGAAAGTGTTCAAGAGGTTCTTGCTCGTTTACATCTAAGCAACTCCTACAAAAGGAGTTGAAAGGGATGCCTAGTTTTTCAGCATGCTTGCCGATGGCCCAGTGTCCAGTGCAAACTGCGGTAAATCTTGCTATATTAATACGATTGTTAGCTGGTAAATAAGTAGTTCTTGAACTGTAATATGAAGGCCAGATTGACCTGGATATCCTACATGTAGTCAGTGCTTTCCAATTAGTGTTCGCCTCGGTTAAGTAATATGAGTAGATCCGCTTCTTTACTAGACCTAGCGGGGTATGAACTCGCACCGCGCTTGTGACATTCAGACAGGAGCCATTTCTTGCGAGTTCGTCAGCTTTTTCGTTGTATTCGATGTCCCTATGGCCTGGAACCTAAACGAGCGCAAGATCAAACCGACGTCCCAGTCTGACTAATTTTTCCTTGCAATCCACTACTAATTTAGATTTTATTATTGTTGAATTGAGTGCTTTGATGGCAGCCTGACTATCCGAGAGGATTGCCACCTTTCCGGAAAAGGTATTGATATTCTCTAATGATATGCAGGCTTCGAGGATGGCAAAAACTTCTGCCTGAAAAACGCTGGCTCAGTGAGGCAAGCGAAACGAGTGGGATAATTTCAGCTCTTTTGAAAATACTCCCGCACCTACACCACACTCCATCTTGGAGCCATCGGTGTATATGGTGGTTTCAAAGTTTAGGTTAGACCCTAAAGTTGTTATCAAAACTGAGTATGGGGCAGGTGTAGCCTGTTGGGCAGGTAAGTTCGGTTTGGCTTTTTTGAAAAATATATTTTTTATGAGATATCATAGATAAATTTTATCTCTAAAAGATTTACTGTAAAGAATCTCGCTTTATGTTTATAAGTCGAAAAATTTGAAACGACCGACATGAAACGTCCAAATGTATAAAATACGTAGTACACTAGATAGTATAGATCCCCATACAAAAAAAAAAGTTCGACGTAAACCCCCCATTTTGAAAACTTACCGGTTTTGATTTTTAAGGAAAAAAACATTTTTTTTTTTGACCTTTAAATAAGCTCCTAACTGATTTTTCGTATAACTCCGCTATTCAAGTATTGTATCGTTGTAAATGCCTCATTGTGGGCTATATTTCATCATAGAAGTAATTTATTTTCTCAGTTGCTACCACCCTAAGGTGCCAACAGCACTTCATAAAATTGAAGCCCATAAGAAATCATAAAATTCATCCCTACAAAGTTTCCTCAAATAATTGAGATTGAAGAAGTTATAGCGAATCGAAGAATTCAGTACAAAATTTGAAAAACAGGATGTTAAAAAACGAAAATCGCCCCCTGAAACTATACAAAATTCTTTTTTTTTATTTATTTGCATACTGTCTGAAATGTCAAATATTAAAAAAAAAATATATTGCATAGCACAGTGCAACATTTTTCAAGTCATTGACGGTGAACTAAAATCCGTTATAAGGCGTCGAAAGTACTCGCCGAAACAAGTAATTCTGCCAGAGCGTTTTGCAAAGTTGACTCATATAAGGATTTTATGATAATTTTTGCGATTTTAAGGCACTAGATGAATTTTTTTCGGTTAAGTTTGTTCGGCATTTTTTTTCTTCTATACAATAGATACAACATTGCTGAAGTCATCAAAACAATATTTCGGCTCGTTACCGAGATATAGCCATATGAAATAATCGAAAAATCGCTCAAAAACCTCAAAATCGCTCAAAGTTGCAATTTTCAGCTGGATAATTATAATTATAATGCTGAAAATTGCAACTTTTTGCCTCAAATTGGATTTTGAGCGATTTTTCGATTTTTTCATATGGCTATATCTCGGTAACGAGCCGAGATATTGTTTTGATAACTTCAGCAATGTTGTAGCTATTGTATAGAAGAAAAAAATGCTGAACAAACTTTACCGAAAAAATTCATCTATTGCCTTAAAATCGCAAAAATGACCATAAAATCCTTATATGAGTCAACTTTGCAAAACGCTCTGGCAGAATCACTTGTTTCGGCGAGTACTTCGACGCCTTATAACGGATTTTAGTTCACTTTTCATGTGTCGCGCTGTATAGTCTTAGGGGGCGGTTTTCGTTTTTGGAACATCCTGATTTTCATATTTTGATACAAATGAAATAGTGCGGCTGAAAAGGCATCATATCCTAGATTTACCTTTCAGAAATGTTTAATATGTATTTGAATGATGTATTATAAAAAACTAGATTTTTAACTTTGCATTGCACAATTGAAGTGCAAGCTTACTATTTTTGATTATTACTGGACTCAGCAAATTTGCTTATTATCGCTAGTCGATAGATTGTAAATAAAATGATGAAAAAAAAAAATAAATATGTTGTACTGAGGTTTTAGATTCGTTCAATTTCAACAAATTAAGTAAACTTTGTAGAGATGAATTTTATGAATTTTTATGAGCTTCAATTCTATGAAGTGCCCTTGGCAACTTAGGGTGGTAAAAACTAAGATAATGAGAACAACCAGTCGAATAAAACATTTGAGATAAATTACTTCTATGAATGAAATATAGCCCACATCGAGAGATTTACAACGATAAGCTTTCAAAATGGGGAGTTTACGGCAAACTTTTTTTTTGTGATAATATCTATAGAACAATCCGAGTGTGCCAGACGGATCAAATCTCCGCTTTTTTATCCGTTACGGATCCGTTACTGATCCGTTGGCGGGAGAGATTCCCAAAAAAAAGCGAATCGTTTTTTTTTTTTGGAATTTCTCCCTCAAACGGATCAGTAACGAATCCGTAACGGGTAAAAAAGCGGAGATATGAACCGTCTGGCATACTGGGATGCGACTTGTATACTTTGGGGCTTTAGATAAGTTATGACTTTTCCTTGTGAGGTTTTTTTGTACGGCTGTTAATTGACAGAGGTAGGCTTAGTTTGAAGTTATGAAATTTCCGAAAACTTTTTAAATTTTAATAATATTTTCAATCTTTAATATTTGAACTTCTGTGTTTTGACAAAATACGCATATTTATATTTGGATTGCATTCATATTTTTAAAAAGAATCGTCCGATTGAAACTTTTGACAAGCAGGATTTGCAAATATGTATATCAAAATCTGGTAACAGATTAACAGATGATTTATTTGGTATAGAACTATTAAACAATTGGATTTAGTTAACACGCGGCATATTTATAAATTTTTATTATTGTAGGTTAAACTTATTTTTAGTGTTACTTGCCACATAATTTTTTGGCTGAAGCAAATTTTCTTTTGTGACAAAAAAACATTCACTTTTCAATGATTACCAAATCATTTATTTAATTTATTCCTTAGAAAAGCACTATACAGCCGTGAAGGCTCACAGAAAAATTTGTGCACATTATGGAGATGAAAGGACAGTTAGAAAATGGTACGATCGATTCCGCTCTGGTAGTTTTGATGTAAAAGTCGCTTCTAAGACCGTCACATAAGCAGTCGCGACATTGCGAAAAAGAAAAAAAAATCTTACTGACTGTGTTTATGAAAAATATTAAGTTTTATCCTAAGTTTATTTGACTAGAATTTGAATTCTTTAATTTTGAAAATTTTGCTATTTAATAATTTAGTTTACACCGCCACTGGTTGTTTTTTCTACTATTTAAAGAACCGTAAAATCATTCGAGTAATTCTTCTTTCTATTTTGCTTTTCACCTAACTGTTAAATCATACGATTCTAATACTCTCAGTGGCGCATAGCAATGTAACATTTTAAGCTAGTCATAAGAAATTTGACAAAAATAAATTAGTCTGTTATGAAACGTTAAACTCAACGCAACTACTTAGTTTGTTCTTAGACATTTTTTGGTGACCCCGACGTGATCGTTGTCGCGTTAAAGAGAGTTAAATTTTATTTTCTATTACCGCGCTTAATAGTAAAAAACAAAAACAAAATTGTGTGTTTTAATTGTGGCTGCTTATTACTGCGCTTAATAATAAAAAAAAAAAACATTGTGTATATATATATTGTTGTTGCGTTGAAAACATACATACGAGCATAACTGTTTGCAAATTCTTTTGCCCAGCTGCATAAAGCTTCACATACAACTTGTGAAAAAACAAAAAAAAAAAAAAAACTAAAATAGTGTTTTAACTATCGAAGTGCTCCTCAACTGGATTTTGTTAAAAAAACTAAAAAAGTGTTTTTACTGTTGAAGTGCTCCTCAACTGGATTTTATTATAAAAATTAAAGTGTGTAAAAAAACTTCCTAAGTAAATTATGGCTACCATCGATACTCTACGGAATAAAAGAACCCATCTAAAGGGAACTGCAACCAGGTTGGAAAAGTTTTTGAGCCAAATTACTACCGAAACGTCGCTTTTTGAAATACGAGCCAGATTAGAAAATTTGGAGAAAATATACGATAATTTTCAATCGTTGGATATTGAGATGGCTGCTCTTGATGAAGATGTACCGGAACGTGATACTGAATTAGAAGAATTTGAAGAGAGATATTTTCAAATGAAAGCGAAGTTCAGTGAAATTATTGATGCCAAGCTGCTTGCTGCAAATGTTAATAGTGATCCCCTCAACACAACAACAACGCATCAAGATGCTATGCAGAAACTGTTGGAGTCCCAAACATCTTTTTTGGAAAAATTGACAGCGCTACAACCGCCATTAGCAAATGTTGGTGCTACGACTTCGTCACCTACCGCGAACACCGCTGCCCCAGCTGCTGATATACGACTTCCTAAGCTGAATATTCCAATATTTGAAGGTAACTACTCTGAATTTAGATCATTCTTTGATTTATTCAACAGCTCAGTGCATAACAACCATACATTGACTGCATCACAGAAGTTTCAATATCTGAAAGGGTTGTTAAAGGGTGAGCCTGCCATGCTTATACGACATCTTGCTGTGTCAGATCAAAACTACGAGGAAGCCATAAAAAAGATTCAAGATCGTTATGATAAGCCTTCACTGGTTATTGATTCTTTAATCGAAACATTTTTATCTATATCTAAAGCAGATGACTCTCAAGGTCTTCGAAACGTATCGAATATTGCTGATGAAGTTATACGTGGGCTTAGAGCGCAAGGCGAGGAAGCAGAGAAACGTGATCCGTGGCTGATACATCTTTTACTTAAAAAAGTCGATAGAGAAACTCATCATTCTTGGGCTGAGCATTGTAGTAAAACTACATTTCCTACGCTGGAGAATTTTATCATTTTCATCAATGAACGTTGTGATGCACTAGAACGTGTTCCAACTCCAATTGAAAAGCAACGCGCTGGCGGAACACAATCTAAAATTAAATCCGTCAGAACTTATTCTGGCTACATGAAACGATCCTGTTTTGCGTGCTCTCAAGACCACCATCTTGCCTATTGCCCTACGTTTATCAAGATGTCTACGCCCAATCGCATAAATTTTGTAAAAGAGAAAAGATTGTGTTTTAATTGTTTGAAGCAGGGACATTCAGTACAAAATTGTCCATCTAAACACCTTTGTGAATTTTGCAAAGGTCATCATCATTCTTATATTCATCTAGAGCGAAATTCTAACTACAATACGGTTGCAGCTGCCATGGTGAAAAAAGTGGATTCTCTCCCCACTAAGGATGAGAAAAAATCGAGTGAACTGCCTAAAAAAGTCGAAGCTACAATAGATGCTGTAACTACATCAATCAATCTTGCTGCCACATCTGAGGTAAGAAATCTAAATATGCTTTTGCCCACTGCTAGGGTTTTTGTTAAGGACAACATGGGTTGCTTCCAAGGCTGTAATATTCTATTGGACTCTGGATGCCAGAACACGTTGATTTCCGAGCGGTGTGCAAATAGACTTGGATTACAACGATCTGCCTCTAAAATATTTATCCACGGATTGGGAAATAACAAGGCTGGTGCAACACGGGGTATAGTCGAGCTTCAGGTAAAATCTATTTATAATTCTGAAAGTGTTGTCATGCTAGCCCATGTTTTTAAGAGTCTTACATCTCAATTGCCATGTTCTTCGCTTACAATAAACTATTGGGAAGATATAAAAAATCTGTCTCTTGCTGATCCCAAATTTAATACTCCAAAGGATATTGACATCCTTGTAGGATATGACTATTTCTTTACTCTATTAAAAGAAGGGCGTATTGTTAAAAATGGTAATTTGCTAGCTCAAAATACAATCTTTGGCTATGTTGTTTGTGGAGGTTGTACGTCTGAAAACACCTTTAGTACTTGCCACATAATGACTCAAAATATACCTGAAGTTGATTTGAACCAAACTTTGCAACTATTTTGGAAACTTGAAAGCGTCCCTCAGATGACTACTACTTTGACTGCTGAAGATCAGCAAGCTGAAGACTTTTATAAATCTACTACTATCCGTGCTGATAGATATTCAGTCAGACTTCCATTTGTGAAAAATCCTGAAACTGGTAAATCCTATGCGGGGGCCTTAAGACGACTACTGTCTATGGAAAGGAAATTTAAATCTAATCCTGATTTAAAACTATCCTATACAGAATTTATGAGTGAATACTTGTCACTGGGTCATATGAAACTTGTTCCCCAGGAGGAAATAAATCGTCCGTCCGAAAACGTTTATTACTTGCCTCACCATGCTGTTCTTAGAGAAAATTCTTTAACCACAAAACTAAGAGTGGTATTTGATGGTTCTGCTAAATCATCTAATGGAAAATCGCTAAATGACAATTTACTAAAAGGACCAATTTTGCAACAAGACTTAATAGCTGTTCTTTTGAGATATCGTTGTAAGAAGTACTGCTTTTCGGCAGACATTCAACAAATGTTTCGAATTATAAATGTACAAGAATGTGATCAGGACTATCAGCGCATTTTATGGCGAAATTCACCTAATGAGGAAGTTCAACATTATCGATTAACTACTGTAACTTATGGCACGCGTCCCGCACCCTATCTTTCTATTCGCACTCTCCTACAGCTGAGTGATGACGAGCATAATCGGTACCCTATGGCTAGTGAAGCTGTTAAAAATTCATTTTATGTTGACGATTGTATGGCAGGCTCCAATACCCTAAAAGAAGCTCAAGAGCTAGCAGAACAATTAAATAATTTGCTTACGGCTGGCGGTTTCCACTTAAGGAAGTGGGCCACAAATCAGAGTAGTATTCTTCAAAAGATTCCAGATAGTGAGAAAATTTATAGCATGGTCGATGTGCCATCGGATATGACAGTATGCCTCCTTGGCGTTATTTGGAATCCTATGACTGATTGTTTTTCGTATAAGGTAAAAGAAAATCAATATTGCCTTAACACCAAAAGGAACCTGCTTTCCGAGATTTCGAAAATTTTTGACCCACTTGGCTGGATATCACCTGCAATTATAGCTGTGAAAATAATTATACAGCGACTATGGCTATCCAAACTGGAATGGGATGAGCTGTTGCCTGCTGACATTTTAGACGAAGTCAAACTACTATTTTCAGAGTTTTATTTACTTAATAACATTAATATAAAACGACTTATTTTTTCCACAGAGCCAGTTGTAACCTTTCATGGATTCTGTGATGCCTCCAGCTTAGCCTATGCTGCAGTCATTTATTGTCGAAAAACGTCAGCAGATGGACAAGTGTCAACTAACATCGTCATATCTAAAACCAAGGTGGCTCCAATGGCCTCACTTTCAATTCCCAGGCTGGAACTTTGTGCAGCGTATTTGTTAACTCAACTGTTTGAATATTTAGCATCTGTCATTAACTTGAAATTAAATGAAGTGGTTTGCTGGTCTGATAGCAAAACCGTTTTAGCCTGGTTGTCTTCACATCCATCGAAGTGGAAAACTTTTATTAGTCATCGAACATCCTACATCTTAGAAACTGTTCCCAGTGCGCAATGGCGATATGTTCCCAGCAAACAGAATCCAGCCGATGCTGCTAGTAGAGGTGTAAGATCCAGCTTCTTAATTAATGATAAATTATGGTTTAATGGTCCATCGTGGTTGCTTATGGAGGAAAATTGGTGGCCACTATCCGAATCTCAGGATAATATTACAAGTGAAGAACTTCGTCCAGTAAATCATGTGGCTCTAGCTTCAGCTACTTACGATCCGGACTCCGTTAGCAGAATAAACAACAGAATTTCCAGTTGGGCTAAAATGGTGCGAGTACTAGCTTACTGCATACGATATGTCAACATTCTCAAAAATAAGTGCAGAGACACCTCACCTCTCAAAGTCAAAGAACTTAAGTTTGCTGAACTAAAATTGTATAAATACTATCAAGCGGTTGACTTTTTTGAGATTATGTCGTCTATTCAGCAAGGTCAAGCTACCCTAACTAACAAAAAACTACGGAAACTTTCACTATTCGTGGATGCTGATGGGCTGCTGCGTGTTGGCGGAAGATTAACTAAAGCTGACCTACCTTATGACAGTCAGCATCAAATAATTCTTCATAAAGACAGCCCAATCGTTCGGAAAATTGTTCACGATTTGCACGTGAAAAATCTTCATAGCGGAATTACTTTGTTGTTCGCTACACTGCGGCAAAAATATTGGATAATTGGTGCTCGTGAAATTGTTAAAACTGTAATTCGCCAGTGTGGAGCTTGCACTCGCTTTAGTGCACGAGCTCAAGAGCAACTTATGGGCGACTTGCCCAAATTTCGTGTCAACGCTGCCTTTCCATTTTACGAAGTTGGATGCGACTATGCTGGGCCTATATTGTATAAGCAGCACAGTGGCAGAAAGGCCCCGAAAGTCAAAGCATATGTTGCAGTCTTTATCTGCTTAGTGACCAAAGCTGTTCACCTAGAACTTGTCTCCGATTTGAGTACCGATGCCTTCTTAGCCGCTCTCGATCGATTTGTTGCTAGACGTGGTCTGTGTGGTCATATACACAGCGATAATGGAACTAATTTTCAAGGAGCTGCCAGAAAGCTGAATGAAATTCACAAAATGGTAACTTCTTTTGAATCTAATAATGATATTTCGAATTTTTTATCTTCAAAGGGTATTCAGTGGCACTTCATACCACCAAATACGCCACATTTCGGCGGGTTATGGGAGTCTACAGTCAAGTCTATGAAGTTTCATCTAAGAAGAACTATGGGTCAAGCTACACTAAACTTTGAGGAATTATCAACTCTCCTAGCTAGAATTGAGGCTATATTAAATTCGAGGCCTTTAGTCCAAGCTGATTCTGATGACGTCCCCTATATAACGCCTGGACATTTCTTAGTTGGAAGGCCCCTGAACTCGTTGCCAGAAGCAGACATAACTCATCTCAAAACTGGGTTATTATCTAAATGGAGATTGGTTCAACAATTAACTCAATATTTTTGGTCTCGCTGGTCAACTGATTATTTGCTGTCACTTCAACCAAAATCTAAATGGTTGAAAGAAAAATCTAATCTAATTATTGGTGACGTCGTCCTGATACGTGAAGATAATCTACCTCCCGCTTGCTGGAAACTTGGCCGTGTAATCGAAACCCATGCTGGATCCGATGGGCTCGTCAGAGTTGTCACTATCAAAACTGAGAATTCAACTTTCAAGAGGCCAGTTGCTAAACTTCATCAATTGCCAAAGGAATGTTGAACGCCGTTCAAGGCTGGCGGTTATGTTTATGAAAAATATTAAGTTTTATCCTAAGTTTATTTGACTAGAATTTGAATTCTTTAATTTTGAAAATTTTGCTATTTAATAATTTAGTTTACACCGCCACTGGTTGTTTTTTCTACTATTTAAAGAACCGTAAAATCATTCGAGTAATTCTTCTTTCTATTTTGCTTTTCACCTAACTGTTAAATCATACGATTCTAATACTCTCAGTGGCGCATAGCAATGTAACATTTTAAGCTAGTCATAAGAAATTTGACAAAAATAAATTAGTCTGTTATGAAACGTTAAACTCAACGCAACTACTTAGTTTGTTCTTAGACAGACTGCATTTCAGTATGTAAATCTCTTCTGAAAAATAATGATCTCGAACCATTTTTGTACAGATTGGTTACTGGTGATGAAAAATAAATAATGTATGATAATAATGTGTGAAAAAGATCATGGTCAAAACGAAGTGAGCCCGCCGAAACCGTTACAAAGCCGGAACTGACGCCAAAGAAGGTATTGCTTAAAATTTGGTGGGATTGTGAGGATCCTGGGTACTACAAACTGCTAACGAATAACTCGAAACTGTTCTGTCAACAATTAAAAAGAATGAATGGAAGCGCTTAAGGAAAAACGTCCGGAATTAGTCACGAATATCTTGATGGCGTAAAATTAAGTTCCCTAGAGTATTGCAAATAGGCTTCGTCCGAGTTTTTCGAGCCGAAGCACCAGAAATTCTTTAGGAACGGTATTATGGTTTTTCCCGAGCTAGTCAATAACAATGGAAAATATTTGACTCAATAATGTTATTTTGATATATGAAAAAAATAAGTTAAGCTTTGCGCACTTTTCTGAACTTTATTTTTAACATACAATGAACCAAGAGAATGGTCTATGTTAATTTACTGGGTTTTTATGAAATATGTTAACTAAGAACTAAAATACATGGGTAAACACTTTTTTTTTGTGTGTGTTTGCGTATTGCAACAAACTTTGAAAAATATTGAACGTTGTTGATTTTCTTACAGTTTTTTAAAGCAGATGCCAATGATAATTAATATCTTTCAGAATATCGAGTTGAAACATTGATCAAGTATTTAGCGTTCCTTTTCGTACCACGTTGATATGATACATACTGTTCGAATATTTCCATGACTTTGTTAAGCAAAAAAAAAAAAAATTGTCGTTGTCAAAATAATATATTATTTAAAAAGATCTCAACAGATGACATACTCTATACTTTCAAAAGAACTTTCTTCTTTAATGCTTTAAAATTAATGAATGTAGATTTATTTAAAATGTCATGAAAATAAAATATGTTTTTGATTTCTCGATACCCGATTTTTTTAAATATTGCAGAACATAAATTTATGAAAATATTTCAGCCAGAATTCTGATAGAGAATAATTGAACCTTTACAGATATGGAATGGCTTCAGAATGTTCTTGAAGGAAGATTATTTGAAACATTTTTTTTAAGCTAACACAAGCTCTTTGATACGCATCGTGGTCAGTTAGCATCGCGTTTGAAGAAAAAAGTCTGAAAGTTAGGTTGAACTATAGAGTGGCGTATTTCTATATTACTTTGTTTTTATTTTTGAGAAATGATGTCAATGCATTTTCTCATTAATTTGTTTTCAAAAAGTAATTTTTCGAAAGGTTTTCAAGGAATACAAATTTCAATGTAACTCCGTTCTCAGTTTTTTACGGAACATTGATTAATTTTCATTGTGAAAGAATGACTGAATACGAATATAATTTTAGCCTGTATAAATTCAAATCTTTTGTTAAGATACACTTTAAACATTACTTTTGCCACCTCTATGGACACATTTCATTTTCAAAGAAAAACCCATTCAAGCCCATGATATTGTTTCAGTTAAATTTCAATTTTTATCCGATCTTGGTTCGCAAGTGCTCAAAATTTTTGTTACAAAATAGGCTATCGATTGAAATTGTTTTAGTTCAGAAAAACTTCGCGGTAGTGAGGCAAAACTATCAAAATTTTTAAATTCAAGCCACTGTAACTCTACTATTTGTATGTACTTTTTTTAGCTGAGCACACTCCAAGTAGTCGAAATAAATTTGAATCATTCGACGTTCGATCGTCACGAATTGATTTTGTTAAAATAGTTATTCCGACGATTGTAGTTTCGAGCTTAAATAAAACTTCGTACTTTCCGTAAAAACTATAAGAGTGTTTTTTGAGCCAAGAATAAGCAGGTCGAAATCGTCATCAGAGGTGGAATTCTGACAAAGTAGCCTGCAAATCGAATTTATAGAACTTTCAGTGTGAACAAAGGTTAGTTGACCATAATCAGAAGTTAAGCTAGAGAAAAATTTGAGAGGCACCGAGTGCTTTCTATTTATTACAAGTAAAACTTTATACCTATGTATATAATTTAAGTCACTGTGTCCGTAAAGTCTGAAGTGGGGATTCCAATACAAGGGAGCTTTTGTTTAAACTTACCTTGAATACAGTTGATGGCTCAAGACAATATTATTGGTAAATCCTTTTCATTCATTAAGAATGTTAACGTTAAACACGAAATTATTTTTATTTATTTTTATTACACAAAAAATTATTTCATCTGAAATTTTGTTTTTATTTTTAATTCAAATTAACTTGGAAGAAAAAGTCCTAAGTGTTATTTTTTTGGAAGCTAAATGAAAGCAATAAAATTAAATTTTCTTATGTTATTTTTTTCACTTTACTTAATTATTTTTTTTTTTTTTCGTTTATTCACACGCTTCTTTTTTTAATGTAAATATTTTTTAGTTAATTTAAAATTTGCTTCTTAATTTATTCGAATAAACTTTAACTTAATTAGGTTATCAATCAAGCACTCAATTATGTTCACAAAACCATAGATGTCATCATCATCATCATTTTCCAACCAAAACACGAAAAAATTCAAATGATTTTGTCAAATAAATTGCATTTTGGTGCTGCTGTTTCTTTTTTCTGCTAAGAAACTCTTTTATTCACTCACTCACTCACTAAGTGACAATCAAAAATTAGTTAATTAGTTATCCGTTATGTTCGCCGTAAACCACCGTCTTAACACGCGCGTCTTAAGTGACTGAAACACATTCGTAGCATGCAAACCCGAGTGCCTAGAGACGAGAACGAGGCATTAAACTGTGAGTAGCAGCAGCAGCAGCAACAAACGCACAAACAGACCGATTGGTAAAAAAGCCATCGAACGACTATAGCAGACAGCAGCAACAGCAGGGATAACAGCAACAGCAACAAAAACTGCAATTCCAATTTCCAAAACGAACGAATGAGAAGAGCGCATCGAACGCATAATGCAGCAGCACACGAACAACGAATGGACATACGAGTAACCAACCGTTAGTTAGTTACTCTTGCTATGCGAAGTCAAGGAAACGACGAAAGCATGCGAAGAGTTTTGTTTACTCTGACAAAACAACAACATAACAACACAACAAAATCATCATACAACAAATTATCTGTTTTTGTTGTTATTGCTGTCATAGCTGAGCGCGAGCCGGCTTTTTCTAACGGTATGATGTGTTTATTTAGTAAAAACTGGAAAATGTGTGTGATAACAAATGTAGAGAGGCACAAATGTAGAGAGGCACAAATATAGAGATAATGAGAGCACCAGGCACGCGACTAATGTATGTTGCGGAACTGTTATTAAGAGATAATATTTCGTTAACAGGTATGTTATTAAGTTACTTCTTCCACTATGTGTACATAACAGCAAGCAAACATTTCCAGTACTTTTTATTAAGAGTTAAGTAGAACGGCAATAACGTTGTTACTGTGGAACTGTTACTCTAACAGAGTGTTAATATAAGCAAAATCAACGCTGTTATGCATTTCAAATATAATAGTAACGAGTAAAGCGTTAGCTTCTCTCTTTAAGCAAATTAACATATTATTACTTCCAGTTTGTTTATGGAAACTTCTTAAAGAACAAAAAAAAAGTTTTTTCCCTTATAACTTACCCGTAGATTAAGCCAATGTCAACAGGTACTTAAGAGATTATTTTCTATTGTAAACTATGTCAGCTAGGTAAGCAACTCAATGGTTGTATTGCGTATGCAACAATGTATTGGAATATGTAGCAGGTATTTAATTTTTTTAATTATTACCCAAATATTCTCCATTTTTCGATATACGTAGAGTACTATTTATATTTCGGGAACTGGCAGCACTAATCTCACAACAACCGATTTTTGACGACCAAACTACGACCACGATTGAATTCACTATACCAGCGATATACTATATTTATTGATAGTGCTTTATCGCCATAGAAAGAACTGAGTTCATCGACACATTCTTGTTGATATAATCCACGTCGAAAGTTATGCAAAATAATCCAAGGAAAACCTTCTCTTGAAATTTCCATTTTTTGGCCAAATTGATTTTCTTAACTCAATGTAAACAAAACAAATAGCAATTGTACATCAAAACGTTGTGAGTACTTTCATGCTAAAAAAATATCAAACTTTATTATGGTGTTGCCAGATTTTAGCTATTGACATTAGTGCTGTCGGTTCCCGTAATATAAATAGTACCTCTCGTCTTATGTGTACATTTAAAATACTTGTTTCTTACTGAAGACAGAGTGTACAGTTCCGTGATGTATTTTTGGTGTAATGTAAACATTTCGAAAGATATTTGAAATTCGTTAACAAGGAAAGCATGATCCAATTTGACAAATATTTTATAAAAAACTTTAATTTTTATCGAGTTATTTGTGTTATCGTGCATAAGATACATTCTGCGCATTAATTTTATTTAATATCATCACTTTTTTGTGCTTAATCTTATATGGGTATTTCAAAAGTGACGAACATGATCTTCGCACACATTTAAAGTGCAAACAAAGTGGAAGTAAAATAAGTCCTGGTTCTAAGATTCACGCAAAAAACGAAACAAAACGAACGTGACGAAAAAAGAAGTAGTTGGCAAGATTCAGCGAAACAAGTCAGAATTTTTTAGTGAGACTAATTTTAAAATCTTATGCAATAATTTTACTTCATATTGTATATTGTTTGATTCAAATATCTTTTGTACTTTTCTTTGTTTTTATCATAATCTGATTCAATACGTGACATTATGAACGGGACATTATTCCATTACGATTCAATCGGGTAATGATTTGCATACTTACATATGAATCTGTCATTTTTAAAAGGGGATATGTGACGAAATTAAAACTTATGGCAAATTTAAGAAAAACCCTCAAAAGTTTGGTAAATTTTATTTTAGGGCGATTTAAGTGATGAAGGTTAACCAACAATAATACTAAGCAGTAATCTGCATACTTGGAAAATAGATAAACCAACCAGTGCCATCGCCACAACGACAAAAAAGCGAAAGAATAATTCTCTGCCGAGCGACACATATCACCTTTTAAAAATGACCGATTCATATGTATTTTAAGTTTATTAAGTAAGGTTGATTTTATCCAAATTCAGTTTTGGGAGCTTATCCAACAACCGCAACACTTATTACTTTTTAAATGCATTATTCTTACGTTCTAATGATTTCTTGTCTTTGTTGACCTTTATTGAAAATTTCCGTAGAATATCTTTGTAGAACACTTTAACCCATTATAACCAAGTCTTTTTGAAAATGTGTGGAAAAAGCCATAAAACAAGATATAATGGGTTAGTGTGTTCCAGGAAAATGTTGCTTATATGATTGTATTATGACCTTGGGACAACAAAATTTTTCCAAAATGTAGTTTCAGAACTTAAAAGTAGAAGGAAATTCCAAAAATACGTTACTTTTGAGCTAAAAGTGACTAACGTGACCAACTTTAAATGGCTTTGAATTTTATTTTTCGAAAAGATTTTTTAACTGTGTGTATTAAACTACATTTGTACTTAATTTTTGACACACTTGCTGCTTGATGTACGTAGCACTAATGACAAATTATCTTTTTCAGTGATGAACCGGACAACAGAAATTGGACGAAAGCAAATACAAAATTGACTGTTAATCGGGGTTGCATTGTTCTATTTTCATTATTTTTATATCATTAATATTGTTCTCAGTACCATCAGAAGTACTGATAAAGTGCTTCTTAACAAGGTAAGCGAAAAACTTGATTCGGCCATCCGGAGACAGCAAGCAGGATTCCGATCATGCGTGGGTTTCACTGCAGCAAAGAGGTATTGCCTCAAAGGCCATAAAGTTACTACGTGATCAATAGGAAGGCTTTAAGTGCAGTATGTTGTCACCGACATTCACCACTAGTTCAGGCGTACGGCAGGGGTGTTTACTATCACCATCTCTCTACCTTATCGTTCTTGACGAAATCCTAGATAAAGCTCTTAATAAGGCCAGAAGGGGTATCCAATGGAACTTTACCGAATATCTAGAAAATCTCGACTACGCTGACGACATTTGTCTTCTATCGTCCAAACACTCAGATATGCAAAGCAAGATTGAATCTTGGAATCACAGAAAGCCAAAAAGCATGAAGCTGAACGCAAACAGAACTGACATCACGTTTAAAGCTGGCAGTGATGACATCAAAAGCGTCGACATCTTCACCTATTTAGGCAGCATTATCTCCATGGATGGTGAAGCAAAATAGGATATCAACTCAAGAATAGCAAAAGCGAAAGGCGCGTTTGCTCAACTTAACAAAATATGGTTATATCCACCGAAACGAATACATTTTTGATTCGAATGTGACATCGATTTTGTTAAATGGGTGCGAAACAAGGCTTGTTACCGAACAACTAACGAACAAGCTGCAAGTATTCGTCAACAAATGCTTAAGACGTATACTAAAGGTTTGGTGGCCTCGCACTATATCAAATGCCGAGCTACATCAAAAATGCAATCAGAGGGATATGGCAAACGAGCTACGCAAGTGGAGATGGATTGGTCACACTCTCTGGAAACCACACAGCGAAGTCTGTCGCCAGGCTCTTGAGTGGAATCCACAAGGCAGTAGAGGGCGTGGTAGACCGAAAACCTGGAAAAGGTCGCTGAAAAAGTAAATACAAGAATCGGGAAAGTCGTGGCAAGAGATCAAAGTCATCGCAAGGGATCGCAACAAATGGAGACGTTTCATATTGGCCATATGCTCCTCCTAGGAGTTAAAGGGGAATACATACAACATACATACAATATTGTAAGGGACATTTTTTGGGACAACTGTTATCATGTATTATGCCTCTTAATGAAGTTTATGGAAAATAACACATTCAATTAAAAATTACTGAAAAAGAAAAACTAAAATTGCGCAACCTTATCATAAAATGATAAGTTTTTAATAATTTTTAATATAATGGTCATGGTGGACCTTTTAGCGGAAATGACGATATGCATCTTGGCAACCACTGTCTAGGAAAACTGCATAACTGAAGCGTAGCGCAATTATTTCTTTCGAATTATGGGTATTAAACATCTACTTTATTAAAATTTGATAAAGCGCCATCTGTTGTCAACGGATGAATTTAACAACATGGCTGTTAGGCATATCGAGTACATTTTATTCGTTAACATCGCATGTTAACATAACAACAAAATGTAAATGACAGCTTAACATTACTTCCAGTGTGTTCGAGAAGAACACAAGAACCGTAGCAAACATGTTGCAACTGTAGTGTTGGCAACATTTATGTTTTTCACATGTTGTTCACGACATCAAACGATGACTGCATTTCAATTAGCAGCTAAAAATGTTAATAATTTAAATAACAGATGCGATAATATTTAAGAAGAAGATATATATTTTTATGAACTCGAAGCAATAAAATTTATTGAAAATTTTATTTGCTTGTGAAAGAAAAGGCCCAGCACTAATAGGTATAATAAATTTGGCTGTTATTAATATGCAATTTCCTCGAAAGAGAAAGAGTATGTTTTCAAATTTTAGATTTTCATGTTAAAATCTTAAGTTTTCTAGATGCTACGCTGCCAACTGTTGATGCAACTTGAGGCAGAAACATAAATGCATTAACATGCGTTTGATGAGAATTGCAGACGACAACGAACGTTGCTGTTTAAAAATAAAACCAGCAACACATCGTGTACCTAAAAATAAACAAATTTGAGAACAACAACAACAGCAATGGGAGCGACAATTAGTTTGACGACGACAAAAATAAAGAATACGTCGCATCGTTGACCCAAATTGATTTCAAATCGAGCGCATAAAAAGAATTAAAACCAAAAAAACGAAACGAATGCAATGAATGTGACGACACTGCAGGTAAATCATATGTTTAGATACAATGACAAAATATATTTCAAAGGAATGATATATACATATATTGGGTTGACTTTCCAGGGCAATGCTGAAGTAGTGATAGAATCCAATTAGGTGTGAAAGTACCTGGTGTAGAAAATGATACCCCATGATTTATTTGCGTTGTATAGAAATATTGTTGGGCGTTGACATTTTGACTCAAGGTTTGTTCCATATGTTTTGAAGTATGATCTATCCAATGCTGTATTCAGAATGCATCTATCTCTTACAGTTTCTGAATATTTTTGCATGTAAGCCTTCCCCTAATCAAAAGTAGCACACTGTAAAAATTTCACTAAAATCGGTTGATTCCCAAACCATTTATTCCCTTTCAGGATCATTAGCAACTGGTAGATTTTTAGTTTTTTACAATGGTCTATTGGGCGTCCAAAACACTTTTTTTGAAATAAAAACTTAAATTTTTTCTTACTGTTTTTCTGGAATTTTCTGGGACTTATGTGTCCCAATAGACGTTAAGGGAGACTTTTTCCCCATACATTTTAAAAGGTGATAGCTCGGGAAGTAAGGGTCCAATGGAAAAAGAATGGTTTGATAGGTAAGATTAGTGCTATTCGAAGTTATTAAAAGAAGTAAATATCACCACCTCCTTGAACTACACCGTAAGATTGAAAACATCGCTTTCTCAGCTTGAAGCAAGAATATCTCGAAATCCAGCAGTATATGACCAATTCTGGCTTTGCATTCGAATTCAGTGTCAAAAAGTACGTTAGAGTGCATATGTCTACTAATAGGTTCATTAAATTTTTTTATTTTGAGCGCCTTGCTTATTATCGTAAGATAGATTGCAAATAAATACTTACATAAAAAAATAAAAAAAAAATTTTGAGTGCCAGTGAAATTGGTACAATTGTAGAACAAAAGTGAGTTTAAAAGTTACCCTTTACCACCATAGGGACACCAGCCTCCCCTTTTTGATTATTACGATTTATCAATATATGCAACATAAATAATGGTTTGATAAATGTATTAAACATCAATATATTTACCCATCAAGAATTATTTCACACTGTAATAAGATGAGAAACATTTTTATGCCTATAAATTTGTGTGTAAAAAATATGAACTCCACACCAAATAAACTGCCACTTCAGAGTGACTATAGGCACATAATGGTTCTACTTATGCTTTTTCCAGAAAAAATATAAACTAAATATTCACTTACAAACTGATAAATATGAAAATGCATCACATCGGTTCCGCTATTGCATAAATATTCTTAGTTTTTGGCTTTGGTCCCATATGTCCCTATGGTCGTCATGGCGATAAAATTTGCGTACGAAAAATCGGGTTTGTCATCGGTTTGTATTGTGAAGAGCACAGGGTCCACTTGACTTATTTGATAAAATATCAAATACCTCGACAGTATTTTAGTCCGATTTTTAAAATTTAGCACTGATTCAGCCAATTCATCAGCAAACTCTTTATTGGGTGTACAACTTTGCTTCCGCCGTTTTCCGATAGGTGGCTGTACCGGCTGAGGCTGGTTGAAATACATAGATGATAATGCCTTTAAAGTGAGTGTGGACAGTGCCTAACGAATTGTCATCGCCGTTTCAGTGACAGTTGTTCTTGTTTTTGTATTATTCACGCTCGAAAATGTCCGTTTATGTGCCCAATTCTCGCCATTTGTGGGAAGTTTTACTTTTCTGTTACAATTCGAAAAAAAATGCAGCTGAAGCGCATCGAAACCATCACAGGAGATCGCTACCGAACGCAACTGATGCGCCTTAGTCGCGCACTTAAAGAAAAGCGGCCACAATATCAAGAGCGACATGACAAAGTCATCCTCCAACACGACAATGCTCGGCCTCACGTCGCAAAAGTGGTCAAAAAGTACCTGGAAACGCTGAAATGGGAAGTCTTGCCCCACCCGCCGTATTCCCCAGATGTCGCCCCTTCTGACTTCCACCTATTCCGTTCGATGGCACGCGGCCTGGCAGATCAACATTTTCAATCCTTCGAAGAATTGGAAAAATGGATTGCTTCATGGATAGCGTCAAAAGAGGACTCCTTTTTTCGAGCTGGGATCCGAAAATTGCCGGAAAGATGGGAGAAAGTTGTCGCTAGCGACGGACAATACTTTGAATAATACATCTGTAAGCACTTTTTCGCAATAAACCTTTTAATTTTGGAAAAAAACGGCGGAAGCAAAGTTGTACACCCAATAGTTTAAACTTCGATGGAACTTTTTTGGAACAATTTCGTTTTTTTAAGGTTCAAACTTTCTTTTTCGATTTTTTCGAAATACACCAACTTGCGTACGGCGCAAAAGAGTATTGGGCCGATAATATGTCTTAATTTAAGAATCGGAAGCCGATTCAAGGAGAGCATTTTCCAGTCAGACCAATTTCGTAAAGTTTTTGTAAATAGGCTTTCGATTATGTTATAAAACTTGAACTTTTTAAAATTTTTTACTTCAGAAAACTTGGCGGTAGTGAGACAAAACTATCAGAATTTTTAAAGTTTTATTTTTAACACACTGTAACTCAACTATTTTTTAATCGATCCAAACAAATAATACACCGAAAGAAATATATTTAATTGTCTTTTAAAATTACTTTTGGTTGAAATCGTCCTAGCCGTCATATTTAGAAAAACTGTTTTTTTACGAATACGGCAACACTACACGAGCGATAAATTTAGTTTTAATTTTTTAAATGAGCACACTATAAGTAATCGATATAAATTTGAATCATCAGAATCACAATTTTATATGTAAAACAGTGATTACGCGAAGTTGATGTCAAAATACTTATTGCATGACAAAACTCGTTCATTGGTTGCATTCTTATCAGCAGAAAAATAATGCAAACGGTAAAAGACAAAATATTTGGTATTCATAAAGGGTTAAATATGGTGTTCAATTCGATTTTCTCAAAATAATTATTCCGACTATTGTAGGTCGCAGCATAGAGCTACCATAATAGTAACATATATTAATGTTGCGAAAAACTTTGAAAAAAGTCTCAATCAATAATAAGTAGTAAGGGTGCTATATTGGGCCTAGCCAAAACTGATAAACCCTACACCGTATTATTTTAAAAACTTTACTTGTAAGTGACACACCATCACGTCCGAATTCAACTTGTTTTTGCTCCGAGTTTAACTTGACTATTTCTAGTTTCTGTACGAAATTTAGTTGCATTATATCAAATAGCGCGTGTACTACGGCATTTTGAAAAATTTGCTTGTATGGAAGGTGCCACGCCCGTTTGTCGTTCGCCAAGTTTTTGTTCAAACGTTGCCCTTACTCTTACTAGCATTAGTGTGTATTTTGGATGCCCCGTCGTAAATAATGATCTAAATATAGCGTTTGAAAAGATATTTTTGTATGGGCGGTAGGTGTGGACTTTGACCGAATTTACTAATTTTCAATTCCACAATCTAGCTATATCGATGTAGTTGGTGATGCTGATCAAGAATATACATTTATACTTTTCCGTGCTTGCCACTCCTCGATCTCTGCGTAACAAATGTAAGAACAAAGTGAGTAGGTATGCCCTGAGTGTAGGGTATAAATAATGGCGAATAATAGCTCGATCAGAAACTTACATATCAGTTTATGAAAAAACCATGAATATAAGAAATGTAATGTTCTACGATATTCTACAAGATCATTTTTAGTAAAACAAGAAATTCGATTTTTCATCCTCTATGGATTTCAAATTTTTCCAACTAAGTGCACATTATCCGCAAATGCCAAAATGCGTATGAACCAGAAGAATGGTTCAAACCACCAAGTTCTTTCACACTAAACTCGAAGTACTTAACTAAGCAAAATAAAATATATTTTGAGTTTGAAATGATGGCTGTCAAATTGATTCTCAACAAAGGATATTCCAACTTAGTAAGATTTATTTAGCCTTTAGCCTAACGCTTTGCTTTAAAATTGAAAAACTGTTACAGTATCTGTTGCATTCGAAATGTGTTTGCATCGTCGTATCTCAGCACTTAAGAAGAAATGTGTCAAATCTGCTGTTCCTAAGTGGCGGCGCTTGACAGCAGAAAACAAAAAAATACCGATTGATTGGAATTTGTTTTTTCCTTTTTAGATATACTGCTCGTCGTATATCATCTTCTGAGAACAATTAAAGCAAAACCCTTAGTTGTGATACTTTGTCTGTTGTTTATGTTCCAGTTTTATGCCTAAGTGTTGTCATTCATCTCAAATTTTCAAATGTAAACATGAATTTTTTTTTTTTGTTTTTAGTGGAATCCCCTATACGCTTATCTGCACTTTGTAATACAATGCTTTTTTATTATCGTTCCGTCGTTGGAAATCTTATCCTTGTTGTAAACTATACGAGTAACTATGTACCATGTGCGAGAGCGCACTTTGATAAGCGCACCCTTTAATGCCTCCGACGCCGACACCAACACCAACACCAACAACACTTAAGTGTCTAACATCTTCTCAAGCGTTGTCGCTAGGTCTTTTATTCCTATCATCTCCTGTTCAAACGTCATTGTTTAGCATAAACAAAGTCATAAAATCCTTGTTTACTACGTTCGCTTGGCTTAGTTGTGGCATTATAGTTGTTAGTGTAAAGTTTACCTTACAATACATACATAATTCGAAACCTATACGCGGCATTTTCTTGCAGGCACTGGCACATTCATATTTCGTTTCAATGTTTTTTGCATTTCATTTCATGAAAATCAAGAAAAGTCGTAGGCAAAACAACAAAATCAGGCCCGCATAACATAACCGAAGGTTTGTTTTTCAATGAATTTCCTTCCACTTTGTTGTAGTGTTAGGTAACATTTCGTAGTCATGTGACTGGCATGTTGAGTTCTAATTAAAGTCTATCTAGCAGGTAGACATGTTGACATGCTGTTGGTAGGCGAAAAATCCTTTGAATGCAAATACACGAAAAGATTTTCGTCACCTTTTCTTTTCATTCTTCTGAACCATAAAACAAACAATTAACTGTGCGGATAGTAAATTGACGTTTAGGGTTTCAATTTAAAAACCTTCTGTTTTTATTTAAGGCATTAGCCTTTTCGGCTCCAGGAGACATTGTTTTAAAAAAATATTAAAATTATTGGTTAATGACAATTAAAAAATAAATACGAGGCAATCATACATATTACTCGGAAGAAAATTTTTGAATCCATTTGATTGCAAATACTATTTACTTAAACTTTGCTTTAGCCAGGCTTAACCCATTTCGGCAAGGTAACCGATCCCGTTGAAATTTTTTTGTTTGTGAATTTGAGAACACTGGCTTATTTGGGTCCATTCAAGAAAATTCCATTGGATTTTTTTGCACATCTCAAAGGCTTTCCAAGTAACGCTAGGGGAAGTTTTCTATACGTATACTATTCTATACCTTCGATTTCGAACAAAATTGCTTTTTGGAAAGTTTTTGCAAGTTTATTTGAAAAAAACTATAAAGTTTAATTTCTATGTCATCTTAAACATTGCTTTATGATCAATGAAACCCACTCAGTTCAACTAGCACACATCATTATTATCAAGGATGAAATTCTGGTCTTTTGAGTAAAAAAAAAACAGCACTGAACTGAAACTTTAAGCCCTACTTTATTTCCTACAAAACTGACTTAGCTTTATCCTACGGAACCCAACTAGCTTTATCAGCGTCCTTTCATATTTCATTGGTCAAAATAACCATATTGACCCAACGGGAAACGGAAGTGCATTGAAACGACTTCAGTTGAGCTTCTAGGCAAGCAAGAAGCTGCTTCCAGTGCTGTTGTCACTGCTTATCTTTTTCAACACAGCATGTCCTTGCGGAGATGCACATCTTTGGAAGCACATGGAATACGCTTCAAATACGCTTCCGAAGAAGTTGAGTGGAAGCACACATTTGGAAGCATATGGAAGTTTTTTAAAATTTTAAGTTCCATTTCACAAAAATTACATTCTTTCTGTAACTTTTGGAAAATTTATTAACTTTTTCTTGGAAGCAGCTTCCTTTCTTCCCGTTGGGGAGTCCTTATTTATAATTCTAGTAAAAATTCTTTTTTTTTTTTTTCATTGACACGCTCACTGAGAAAAATCAGTGTCATAACTTTTACTCCTTTCGAGTAGTCAAAACATTAAAGTAATTAACACTAAATTTCAAAACATAAATTTCCTTACCTTATATTACCATTTTGAATTTATCATTTTTTATCATATTCTATCTTTAGAGTTAGGTAGATATGAAAAATACATATATATAACCATTTTGACTTTAAAATCTTAGTAAAAATATTTATGATTGGATAGACATTTGCTTAGTATAGGTACAAATTTTATAATTCTTCATTACTGGGCCAGTAGTGCAGAGAATATATTTCTACCTATCACGCGCACGGACCACGGTTTTTTTTTACTAGACTCTAAGGTTATCCGAAAATTCTGAATTGACTAAAATAGTAAGGTAAAATTTACTTCAGTGGGTAGTTGTCACTATTTTGACTTGAAATTCTGGCAAAATTTATTAGAAATAAAATAGTATGTACTTTTTTTTTTCGTATAGGAAAAATAGAAAAAACATTTTATATTACCATTAGAGTATTTCCATGTGAACACAGATCCACGATCAAGACGTATGAGACAGATTCTACGTGAGAGTGAACCAACTTTCAGTTCGACCATCAGAGATCGCGCTCAAACTTTTTGGCGTAGTACTAAATAGAATGGATTGGACTAGACACGAATTTTTTTATTTTGCCCGTAAGCGGTTAGTTTGGGTTGAGGGCCATGTAACAAAAATGTTGGTAATTTCGAGTCTTTGAAATTGAAAAAAGATGTGCTCCGATGCTACCGATCCCTGTGGGCCAAGTATAATACTTTTTTATGTATACATTATTTGATAAGGTTTCAAAAGCCGTAAGGTCTATCACATTTTCTTGCAAAGAAAATGTCGAATTATCTCGAAAACAGTGTTATTTCATCTCTAAATTTCAACATTTTTTACAGGGCACATATGGAAAATTATAGAAATATGTTTTTTTTTTTTAATTCCGCACTTCTATCAAAATATTGTATATAAATTTTGCTAGTTTTCCATAAATCTCAAAGGTAGTTTTATTTGTACTGTAAACTGTATTGAAGTTTAAAATTTTGAAGTTTATATGTGTATCATTGATCATGACTGCTACCTGAGAGACAAGGGCGTAGTCAGGATTTCGTTTTCGAAGGAGTTCTTGTTTCATTTATAGAATTTCAAAAAATCGATGAGGACTGTTTTATCAAATGACCAAAAGCTTTTGCTAACCTTCATGTTGTGAACGGATGCTTTTGCGCTAACTTTGTACGTGGAGAACTTTTACGATTTCGATATCAACGCTTTTATGTGAATACACAATTCGATACAAAAAAAAAAAAAAAAAACACATGAGAAAATCCAAAAAATTCTTAAAGAAGACGATAAAAAAAAAATACCCGAGTCTCGTGGTTTTTCTGCAGCACGGCACATTTTTTTTAATCGATTTTTGAAGTTCTTTTATCCACTGTGCATGAAAAAACAAAAATACCGCATTCTTGTGTTAAATCGATGAATTTAACTATATGATCCTTACATTTGAGGTGTACCATGTGTTCAGCAAACTCATGCAGGATATTGCGGGGAATATTTTTGTAGAAAGTTTTAACTCTGTAAAATCCCCACCTGCGGGTCATTTTTGCCTTTTTTAAAAGTTACAAAAATGACACATAAAACAGGGGAATATTGAGTCAATATGTACTGAAGAAATATTTGCTATACAATTTCGCTACTAGTGGCTGAACACTAAAAATGCAAAATTTTATCCCGAAAGCAAAAAAATCGTTAAAATCAGTAAGCAGTTCTAACAATAAAAATTTTCCAAATTTCACCCCACTGTAAAACTACATTTTGGACAAAACTCGTTCTCACAAGATCATAACAAAATCACATAAGGATCATTTTCCTAGAATATATTAACCTATTATATCCTGTTTTTATGGGTCTTCGGGACACTTTTTTTCTAAAACTGAGCCACAATGGGTTAAAAAATTTTGCAAAAATATCCTACAAAAAATTTCACTAAGAGTTACCATAGACGAAAAATTCTTAAAACTTAAGGTAAGCGCGTCAGGGATGTAATTAATATGCAATGTGAAAAGTCCTAATTGACTTAAACGATTTTTTTGGTTTCGGGCTCAAATTTCGACCTTTACGTGTTTAAAAACTAGCAGTGAAATTTCTTAGCGAATATTTCTGTAGTACATACTGACTCAATATTTCCCCGGTTTAGGTGTCATTTTTGTACCTTTTTAAGAAAAGGGCAAAAAGGACCCACATGTGTGGGTTAAACAGGGTTAAAATTTTTACAAAAATATTTCCCGCAATATCCTGAATAAGTTTGCTCAACACATGATACACCTCAGATGTAAGGATCATATAGTTAAATTCATTGATTTAAATCAAGAATGCGGCATTTTTGGTTTTTTCATGTACATTGGATAAAAAAACTTCAAAAATCGATTAAAAAAAATGTGACGTGCTGGAAAAAAACGAAGAGAAACGGGTATTTTTTTTAACGTCTACTTTAAGAATTTTTTGGATTTTCTAATGTGTTTTAAAAAAAGTTCGAAATTGTCGAACAGTGTTATCAATAAAAAAAATTGATTTTCTTTGAACCTGACTACCATCCTAGATAAAACTATTAAATCGTGAATGATTTTTAGCTTTTCACAGCCTTGGTACAGTTCTAAAGATTTGGTAATCGCATCAGAGATGATGCCTAACATATCAAGATGAGTATTTTCCATAACTTCGTTTATTGTACAGAAAGTCAAAGAGTAGAATGTGTAACTGGATTTTGAACTTAATCCACATGAATTTAATAAATTCGGGTTGCATTATATTAGCTGATGAAGTCACTTATACACAACTCCACTACAAATATGGTAAGGCCCCTATGAAGAGAGAACAAAGGCAATAAACGATTCGTAGAAATTTAAAAATCCCGTGGATCTGCTTCTTCAAACACCTGAATTTCACCAAGTTCCATTGTTTGATTCGGCTATCTAGAAACACGGGAAACAATTGAAAAAGAAATTCGATTCAAGTTTATAAGATCACAGATATTTTGGTTTTGGAACTAGTTAAGATCTTCGATTTTTTTGGCAAATTGTACATCAAGTAGACAGGGTTCCGAAAAGCGTTCTGGAGAACTTAAGTTGTTGAGAAGAAGATGGAAAAAAATAGCAATAGATTATAATTGAATTATTAACTCATTTATTGTAAATATGTTTTAATATGATTATCATAATAATATTGAGAGCAAAATACAGTCATCCCTATTTATTTGACCTAAAAGTTTAAGTACTTTTGCATAAATAGTAGGTATGTACTTGCGCATTTCATCAGCCCATTTCATTACCGTTTCATTCATTTTAATGTAAACTGTGCATTCTACTGCAATTATAAATAATTCCTTTAATTACAAAGTACATAGTACAAGTAGTAGCTCTCATACCTTTGTGACCAACACACTTGGCCTGTAATTTATCTGACAATTCCCTTGACACCTTGAATTGATGGCTTTGTGTGTGTGTGGTGCAATTTTGGTAACAAGTCTTTTTTTTTTTTTTGATGGCACGTCGTCACCATCTTCATCACCGTCGTCATCATCATCACTATTTAGAGAGGTGGACTCATTGACATACAAAAATTGTTTGCATTTGTATTATCCGTGTGCTTCCTCGGTTTTTTCATCTTTTTTTTTTTGAAATGGAATGACTATAGGGGGCACCCCTGTCGTTGTGTTGTGTTTGACTCGTGTTTAATGCCTGTTTAAACACTTTAATGACGCCTTTGGTACGCACAGCCATGTAATTTAATATTAACAACAACAAAAATGTACCAACTACAATTACAACAACGTTTAGCGGATAATTATGCAAAAATTATGTCAGCAACATTTTGTTGTTGCTGCTGCTGCTTTTGGTTAAGTACGTTTTGATGTTGTTGCTTTTTTTTTTTTTTTTTTTGAACTGCTGCAGTTGTTGATGTTGTCGCTTGACCACTGAAATTAACCTGCTGTTTGGAAGAAAAAAACGTAGCATTTTTAATTTCAATTCAGGAAAATCTATATGTAGGTAGGTATTTTTTTATCATTTCATGCTGTTGTATTTGTGATCCCCAGCATTTAATGCAGCTGTTACTTAAAGGTATCCTCTTTCAGTGAAGCTTACAGTAGTGATGTTGTTGATTAGTTCCAAAAATTATCGATATTTTATGCATCGAATTTTTTTTTTACTTACTGCCTTGCCATGTCTTGCGTGACAGAATTGACCACACCTCCTCCGATTACGTTAAAATTGGGTACATGATTTCGTTTCAAAAATTTCGCGATTTTTTCGTATATGTATTTTAGAAGGGTGTTAGCCAAAAACCAATAGAATTAGATAAGATTTTCGAAAATAACCAGGTGGCAACCCTAAAAATTTATGTTGGATTTTTGAAAAGTTTATTTAAGTGTTTTAAGACTAAGTTAGAATTTTTATTTTTTAAATAAATAGTTCAAGCAAAACTGACAAAAAAAAAATACCATGTGGAGGGTACTAAACGAAGAATGACGTAATGTTGAAAAAAACTATAGAGAATGACAAAATGTTGCAAAAAGAGTAATATCACAATAAAAATATTTTTAGTAATATAAAAAATCTTACGCGGAGAATAATACCTATACTATCACTATCAAAAAATAAAAACTGACTGAGCTGAAAATACACTGAATATCCTCTTTCTCTTCACTTTCAGTTCTATATTTAGTCAATACCAAGAAAATTTACAGTTAGAATAAGAAAAACTGAGCGGAGATAGATAGTCTAAAACAGAGGTGTGCACCTGGGGCCCTATTCTCTAACTTGCTTAGCTTATTCTCCATCTCCATCTCCTAAATGCTAAAAATTTTGAAACGAAAACTTTTTAGAGATTAAGCATAAATGTGATTCTGTATTTCAACTTGCCTAGCTAAAATATTTTCTTCAATATTTATACACAAACCGAAAATTTTTTATTTAAATTTTTTGCCGCCAGAGTATTTGAATATTATACTTTTTTATTTCATAATGAAAAAATAAAGAGAATAGCCTAGGGGTTATATTTTTGTTTTTCAAGCTAAATGTCCAAGGTTCGATTCTCATAGCGGGCAAGATAATTGTTAATTTTTTTTTTAATACAAATATTCATGAAATGTGTTTTAGTTTATTTTTTCCCGCTATTATGTATTGCATTCTTTATCTTTGTAAAATTATTAAAAAGTTTTTAGCTAAGGAAATAACGTCAAACAACAATTTTATCGTGCTTTATTCCTAGAAAGGCTATTCGAAAAGGTTAATAAAGCATTTTTATACCATATGTAGTATTGTGCTTAAACCAACATTTTATTCGTTAAATAGAACAAAGATATATGAATTAATTCATGACATAGAATCTTATCTTACAAATCAAGGAAAGCTTTCAAAAAAAAAAAAAAAACAATGAAAAGGCAGCGACAGGCGTCTGATCCTTTCGATGTATCGGCCGAAATATTTGTTGAATTTCTCAGATTACCAAAATCTCTTTGCTCAAATTTGAAAGAAGAAGTATGTCCACGTTTGACAAATAGGCAAAGAATTAGTGGCTTCCCAAAGAGGCAGCGGTTGTTAATAGCGTTGAGGTTTTTTCTTATGGTATGCTATCATTACAACTTTTATAATTTCCTTTAACAGAAGCTTATATTCAGTTGTCAACGCTCTGTGGGCCAAGATTTTCTCCAGAATCACTTACAAATCTGCATGTACATACATAAAAATATAAATGGTAGTTCAAAAATAAGATTGAAATCTATGTTTTCCTCTATATATTCAACAAGAGCGGTTTTTTGCTTTATTGTGGTACTTTTTGTGTTGCTTTCTATGTAAAAAATTAGAGTATAAAAAATAAATAATTTATGCAACATAACTACCTATTTACTTACCTTTAAGATTGTTTAGCAAATATTTGTTTCTTCAAAATAGCTTTCTCCAAAAATTAGATTATTTACTTCAAATTTTTGGCATACGAGTTTTAGAGAATACAAAAATAAACACTTTTGGAGAAAACTCAGCTAAAATTTTAATACAAATTTTTTACGCTAGAGTCGAAAAAATTTGAAATTGAAAACTAGATGGCGCATTGAATCATTTGAATATAATACATTTATATTTCATTATAAAAAATAAATGGAATAGCCTAGTGGTTGTATTTTTGTTTTTCAAGCTAAATGTTCAAGGTTCGAATCTCACAGCGGGCAAGATAATTATTTGTGAAGTTTTTTTTTTTTTAATAATATGTATTGCATTCCTTATCTTTGTGAAAGTTTTAGAAATTTTTTAGCTAAGGAATATAACGTCAAACAACAATGCTTACAAACGTTGCACTCGCCACTCCCAGGTAGTACATTTTATTTTATGAATTCCTACAAAGGCTATTCCACAAGGTTAATAAAGCGTTTTTGTATTGTGACGAAAAATAACAACACATGAAAAGAAACTTCGCGACATTTCGAGAATAGAACCAGTGACGTCACAAGAGTACTTGACAGTGATGCCAAGTTTTGTCAGGAAACTATTAGCCGAAAGAATCAACGAGATGTTGCCAGATGTTTCGCTTATGCAATTCTAGAACGTTCATCCGGGTATAAAAGGAGCTGTTCATGAGAGTTGCAACGCAGTTGATTTTAGGCAATAAAGTGAAAGAGTTGTACACACAGTGCCAGTGAAAGTAAATAAAGTGCTAATTGTGATATTAGATTTTGAATGTAATAAATAGTGAAATAAACAATTGTACCGTGTGAAAATAAACATTTGTGATTTAAATAAACCATTTTATAACTAAATAAAGTGTGTGTTTTTGATTGCTACACAATCCAGTGATCGAACTCAGAAAACAGTAAGAGATCGAAATTATCGTCATAGAGACAGGAAATTTCGTAACAGTATTATATTGTAGTTTTGTGCTTAAACTAACATTTTATTCGTAAAGTACAACAAACGTATATGAATTCATTTATGACATGGAATCTTATCTTATAAAGATCGAATCGAGAAAGGCTTTCAGAAAAAATGATAAGACAGCGACAGGCGTCTAATCCTTCGATGTATCGGCCGAAATATTTGTTGAACTTCTCACACGGACAAAACTAAACCGTAAAAATTTATGGAAAATCCCAGTATTTTTTACTGATTATACATAGTACATATTTTAAAAAACATAAAAATATAAAAAAAAATTTTATGTTGCGGTGTCGAACTTGAGACCTTGTTGTTTCTAGGCGATGCTCTAACCACTGTGCTACTATAGTACATTTATTTCAATAGCATATTGTTTAATTAAAATTATTTTTCAGTAAAATTTTAATACATATTTTTTACGCTAGAGTCGAAAAAATTTGAAATTGAAAACTAGATGGCGCATTGAATCTCTAAAAATAAGCTACAAATTTAGAGATTGCTAGCAACGAGAATCGGAATTTAGCTTACAATCTCCAAATTCGAATTTTTAGAGTTTTGGCGATGGAGAATAGGAGATAGCAAGTTAGAGAATAGGGCCCCTGGAGCAAAAATTTTTTCATCTTGCTCCCATATAAACTTGATTTTGAAGCCTTACGTCATAAACGTAAGGCTTGAGTTGTTGATTTTTTCAAATGTTAAGTTTTTCTAAACACAAGCCAACAACAACAAAAAGTACAAATATCCTTCCGTATTTAACACTCTACTTGTTCGCAAGTGTCAGTCCAACTATAGTTTTGAAGGAAACCAAAAAATGAATATCTACGAACTTCAAAAATAAAATTCAATGCGAGCGGCCGCAACAACAATTTCATGCAGCTTGAAGTCAAGTGAGTTGAAGCCTTTTTCGTTGCGATCGTCGAGCAACGGGAATTATTATTTTATCATTGATTTGTTGTTGTCATTGCATCCCTCGAATTTGAAATTTTTATGTTTTAATTTTTTTCGAAGCATGCCTGGGGACTTGCATTTTGCGAATATCGTGAGCTAGCTCTTTTAATCAGCTGATTAAATATTTTAGCTCCCTTAAATTACTTGTGTGCACACCTCTGGTCTAAAATGACGAACCAACTTCTATGTAGGGGAAGGGTACCGAGTGTGGGCACCGTTTTGTTTTCGACTCATAACTTTTGACCAAATGTAAATAATGCAGACGTATAAGTGTCAATGGAAAGCTAAAGACCTTAGCTAACTATTGGTGAAGAAAGTAAGTTGATAATTTTTGACAAAAAAAAATTTTAAGTGCGGTTGTGAGCACCCTTAGAAAATCGGCTAAAAACAGGAAAATTGAAATTAAACGCAATCAAATGAAGAAGAAAACAAAATTAACTTATTTCGGAGACATTGACTCACAAAAATTTAACAAATTCTGATCAACGGCTTTAACAAAATCAGCGTGACTGAAAACGTCTGGATCGAATGGCATCATACCTGTTGCCCCGAAACCAGACTTGATTATCTTCGGTGGATGACAGATCAATTTTCTTGCAAATCAAGCTAGCTAGGTGACGTAATCTCTGGCCCTTGTTGACATTGCTCTTTTGTCAATCATGATTTTTTTGTATCAATCCATGCCCGCCATCTGCTCCTCGGTCTACTTGACTGGAAACTCAATACCGAGATTTTTTGCAAAGTGTTATGCCACCTCAACACCCACACTTAATTAAAATAATTCTTTCTTTTCCACAAAAAAAGCGTAAAATGGCATAAGAATACCATTAAGGTTGGCATCCACGATGATATTTCAGTAAAACACACGCTTTAAATAAAAAAAGAGGGGTGCCCACACCCAGACCACTTTGGGGCCCATACTCGACTTTGATAGCCACTTTGTGCAAATGAGCAAATTGTGTTGAATCACAAAATATAAAAAATTTACTGCATAAATATAGTTTGCATTCAGCTTTTCGATTGATTCACTTCGATTTATCGCACTTGGAAAATGATTGAACAAAACTTTTGTGTTGACTTTTACTTATTCTAAAATTATTTTCTTCTCAGCATCAATGCTCCTACAATCCGGGACTCGATGAAATTCCTAGTTGTGTTTTAAAGTTTTGTGCAGAGAATCTGAAATTTCCTTTAACCTTGTTATTTAATGCATCTCTTCGTTGTGGATATTTTCCTGATTTGTGGAAACAGTCCTTCATAATACCTTTATTTAAGTCCGGCAGCAAGTCTGACATAAAAAATTATAGAGGCATAGCTAAACTCTGTGCTATTCCAAAATTGTTCGAAAATATCATTACAGACCATATTCAACATTATATTTTATCTTCTGTGTCTCCATTTCAACACGGTTTTCTTAAGGGTCATTCATCCGTAACAAATTTGCTTGAGTTTACCACTACAATCATAAATGAATTCATAGCTGGTAAACAGACTGATGTCATTTATACTGATTTTAGTAAGGCTTTTGATAGTGTTAATCATGATCTCCTACTGTACAAACTGAACTTAATGGGTCTTCCAAACAATTTATTGTGTTGGTTACGCTCGTATTTGACTGCTAGGAAACAGCGTGTAGAATTCAATAAAACTTATTCTAAATATATTTCCGTTACTTCTGGTGTTCCACAGGGCAGTCACCTTGGCCCTATCCTATTCTTGCTTTACATAAATGATCTTCCTTCAATTATCAAAAATAGTAAAATTTTAATGTATGCAGATGATGTCAAACTCTTTATTTCTCATAATTTTCCATTATCACAATATTTACTACAATCCGACCTAAATAGTTTATCTGAATGGTGCCAAGTAAATTGCATGGAATTAAATTTAAATAAATGTAAGAAAATGGTATTTTCAAGAAAATCTGCTATAAGCTTCTCCTATTCCATCAATAGTCACACTCTGGTAGCTGTAGAAAGGTTTAATGATCTAGGGGTCATGCTTGATCCAAAGCTCCAGTTCAAATTTCATGTAAATTTGACCATTAACAAAGCTAAAGGTGTTCTTGGCTTTATCAAGCGTTGGGCCAAAGAATTCAATGATCCCTATACAACGAAACTTCTTTACACTTCTCTTGTGAGGCCTATCCTATGTAAGCCGTTTGAAACTAATCCGTTTACCTTCATTGAATAGTAGAAGAGTAATGCTTAATGTAACTTTTTTGCATAAAATTATTAAAGGCGAAACGAATTCACCAATTTTACTTCAATCAATAGATTTTAATGTTTCAGGAAGAGACTCAAGGCATTTTCGCCCTCTAAAATTGTCACATTGCAGGTCAAATTATGCACAGTTTAGTCCCTTCCGTAGCATCTGTAACGATTTCAACAGTTTATACCACTTATATTCTTTTGATGACTCAATAGCTATCCTTAAATGTAAAATAATCTTGCACTTGAACTCCTAGCTCGTGTTGCGTTTTCTCGTTTCTTCTTCATATTTCGATTTAATATTTAGCTGATGATCAGTCATGATCTGTAGCTTCAAAGCGTGTATCCCGCGTTGTCACTGATCCGCTCAACAGCAGAGCAGTCCGGTTTGCTTGTGGTCGGTCACCAACCGTACGTTACACGGATGCGCCTCTCGGGCGGTTAGGCGGGTGGTGGAATCGCAGGGAACGTTCGTAAAAAAAAAAAAAGCAAATGCGTTTGTTTGCTCTGGTAAATGCACAAAAACTTCGTGCTGTCATAACACGCGCTTTATATTTGTCAGAACAGCCGCATTTGTTTTCTGACAAAAGTTACGGAGGTGCCCACACACGAACTCTGCCCGCTGGCGGTACTCTTCCCGTACATATGTCAATTCTATATAAAAAAAAAAATTTTCGAAGAGGTAAAACAGAAAAACAGTAGCTGGAACATATATACAAACAATGAATGAATTAAGTGCACTAAGAAGCCGTTAGGGACAGGACGGAGAAAGAGTTTTCAATATCTTATGTTATAATTTCATAGCAAAATATAAAAACATAATTTTTTTTTATGGAAGCTCTTGTTAAGTATCTGTTTTAAATAGTTCAAATATCAAATTTTAGTTTAAGAAAGGGCTTTGAGGCTCGGGACATTGAATGGTACATTTTTCGGAGAATCACCTTAATATATCATTCTTTCGTTTGATGCGAGTAACATTTTTAACCGAAAAAAATTTTTTTTTTTTCAAAATTCAAGATATTCCAACACGTGACACTATTTTTATGGTTCAGATTTTGTAAAAGACAGTAACTTAAATGATAGATCAATGTCTCGCCACTAATTTCGAGTTTGAAAAAAACTATGTCCTTGCCGTGAATTTCTTTAGTGAACACTTTTTTGTCAAAAAAAAACCTGCAATAGTGAGGCGTCAGAAAACTCACAAAAATTGTCCATAACTTGAATATTTCTTGAACGACTTGCATTAACTGAACCATCTGAAACCATCTATCATGTCTGAATATAAAACTGTGCTGAAAAAAAATTTTCTTACTCCCTTAAGGAATTCTGCTTTATTCAAATATTTCCAAGAGCACTGAATTCTTATCCAAGAACAGAAAAATGGCTTTAAGAACTTTCCTTTTGACTCAAAACTGTGTCATTCCAGTGTATATAGGTGATGACTTCTGGATTACAAAGGATAGTTTGGTTCTTTGGCTATAAGACCTCATCATTAGTTTATTTTTTCATCACTATTTTACATTTTTTAAAAATTTGAAAAAAAGGTCTATCGACAATATTTTTTTCAACCACCCCTCCCAAACTACTGAAGGGGGATGGGGAAGTGATAAGTAATATTTTCGAATAGCCAAATATCAAAAATCAAAGTTATATAAGGCACTACCTATATTCTTTTTTGATATCATTTTCTTTCATAGCTTAAAAAATTTTTGAAAATGGACGATTTTACTTCCGATTAATCGAACACCAGTTGGAAATGGGTTAAAAAGTTGACTTCAAAACCTGTCGCTTTTACGGCCATTTTAGTAACAGTCAGTAGCTGATTTTCAATAATGCTTTTCTGTCTTCCATATTTCAAATTTCTGCTACAAGCTGCTCCGTGGAGCTTATAGCTTCTGTGCTCCTAGAAGAACAATGTATGAAACTCTATGTTTTTTAAGATTTTATTAAGTTTCTGGAAAAGTAAATATGATATATTGAATATAATATAATAGATGGGCAAAAACCATTTTTTCAAAATCACCCCAAGCGGCCGTTTCAAAAAAAAAAAAAAATTATTTCTGGATGCAATGGTAACTTTTGTAGAAGATAATTCTCGGTGTAGAGGAAAGACTTTTCGCAAATTTCATACTTTGAGGAATTTTGCTATTCTCTGAGTAAATTCTAGAATATACTATTTACGCTATCTGTATTGTTTTTGGTCCATTTGCCCATTAATTACACAGGTTTACAAAAAAAAAAAAAATGTCATGGCGTTTTGACGTCCTGAATCCGAATCCCAGGTCCGTTTTTTTCCAGAATGTCTGAGAAAAATTTTTCAAGGTCATATGGAGGTCATGTGCCGTTTAGTGATAAAATTCTGAAACCAATTTTTTATCATTGATTTCTTAGTCTTTAAAAAGAATATGTAATCAAAAAGGTTATCTCGGATCTAGTTTTGGAGATATAGCCATCGGAAGATCCAGATATATCTTCTATGAAAACCGCTATAAGTTGGAAACTCCTGGATGGATATGTACAATATTGGTGTTATATGAAAGGTATTTTGACAACCTATAAAAATGTTTTACAAATATTTTCTATTGGAATCATAGTTTTCGAGATATCAGCTTTTTTAAAATTTTATGAAATTTTTCAAATGCAACAACAAATAAATCAACAACACCAGCAACAAAAACAACAAAAACAACAACAAAATACCTTACATATGACACCAATACTTTCCAAATCCATTCAGGGGTTCCCAACTTATAGCGGTTTTCATAGAAGATGTATGTTCTGATCTTCCGATGGCTATATCTCTGAAACTAGGTCCGAGATACTCTTTTTCCTCACATATTCTTTTTAAGACCTAAGAGCTCAATGATTAAAAATTAGTTTTAGAATTTTAGCGAACTTATCACTAAACGACACATGAACCCCATGTTGACCTCCATATGACCTTGAAATCTTTTTTCTCAGACGTTCTGGAAAAAAACGGACCCTGGATTTGGATTTAGGACGTCAAAGTCCCTAGGAAACACATAGTCTGATCAAAACGCCATGACATTTTTTTTTTTTTGTAAACCTGTGTTATTATCGAAATAGCCCCTTTCAAAAAGATTTCTTTAGTCTTAATCTAATGATATCATGGCATTTTATATTTTCGATCTTTTTGGGCAACTCTAATGCTTAGCTCAATATGAACAGAGAACAAATGACGGTAAAAATTTTGCATCCGCAACATCCAAGAATTAACCATAACGACAAGAACTCTAACGCTACCAGCAGCAGCACCAACAGCAGTTGTTGTCACCAGAGAATGAGAATCAGGATGGCAAAAAATACAAAAACTAAATGAAGAAGAAAAAATAGCAACCTGTGCCGATGTCTGTCCAACGATGTTCCTTCTGCTGTCTGGTGTCTTTATGGTAAATGATCTTCATACGGTGCTGACACTTGGTGGCGGCGGCGTAGTCGTCATCTCCGTCATTCGCTCACTTTAAACGTCATGGCATCAACATTGTTGGTGTGGTTGTTTTTGTGTTTTCAAAATTTCCTGCTGTGCCCAGTGCGGCTGCATTTTTTTTCCATACTTTGCTTCATTTGCAGCCGCAGCATTTTTTTGTGTCTTCGTTTTCAGCGCGAACGCCTGCGCTACTCTGGTGCACAGTGGTATGAGAATGTTTTGTTTTTGAAAAAAATTTTTGCGAAAAAAAACAAAAAAAAATTTATTAGTCAAATATTATAAGGGACAACAAAAACAAAAGAAAAACTTTACTTTACGAGACACGGTGGGCATAACAAAGATGGTATCAAAAAAAAAGTTCGTTAATTTTTAGGGGAAATTTTTTTTTTTTTTTCGACCTCAATATTTTTTTTGAAGAACGCAAGTGTGCATCATTCTCCGAGCTATCCACCAGTTTTAAAAAAATTTAAATTTTGTGATATAATTGTTTTTGCAACATTTTTCATTCTCCGTTTCATCATTCTCCGTCGTTTTTTTTTTTTTCAACGTTTAATCATTCTCCATTTAGTAACCTTCCACCTGGTTTTTGTTGTTGTAAGTTTTGCTTAAACTTGTTATTTAAAAACAAAAAAACAACATTTAGTCTAAAGACACTTAAATAAAGTTTTTAAAAATCCAATATCAATTTTAAGGGTGATCACCTGGTTATTTTCGAAAATTTAATTTAATTCTTACTTTTCAGTGTTGCCAGCAGGTTTTTTTTTGCTTAAACCATTCTCAGTGTGTCAGACGGTTCATATCTTTGCTTTTTTACCCGTTACGGATCCGTTACTGATCCGTTTTCGGGAGATATTCCAAAAAAAAAAAAAACGATTCGCTTTTTTTTTGGGAATCGCTTTATTGATGAACAACGAAAGACCAAGCTTGAAAGGGGCGTGTCTAAACTATAAACTAAAAATAACTAAGACTGAAAAGCAGTCTTG
This sequence comes from Calliopum simillimum, assembly GCA_951812925.1. Lineage (NCBI taxonomy): Eukaryota > Metazoa > Arthropoda > Insecta > Diptera > Lauxaniidae > Calliopum > Calliopum simillimum. The sequence goes on from OX638369.1 coordinate 46,849,042, forward strand.
GTCTTGGTCTTGAAATCATACCAGCGTCCAAGATTATTTTGCTCATCATTAGATAGCTGCAATCTTGAGTTTTATTGATAGACGGTTTCGCCCGGGTTCTTGCCGTTTCGGTTCATGGGGAAGGTGTTAGTAAAGTCGAAACCTTTTAAGGCAAGGGTTTTGTGGGAAAATCAAATTCACGCACATTATTGTAAATGTGAAGATATAACCTACAGAAAGAAACAGGACTTAAGCTGGAATTAGCCAAGAAGTAGCGTTCCGTAAGGTGACGGCTGTCAAAGTCTATCAAACGGCAGAAGCGTGTAAGCGATGACTGAAATCGTGTCGTAGCGGTACGCATCGTTGAGACCTGTTGAAATTAGATTTTTAAACGTCGCGCTACGTTGACAATTCATTTGTTAGATAAAATAAATTAAATTCGGATGTTATAAATGGAATTTTTTGAACAAATTGATTAAAATAAGTATGACAGTGGATGCTTGTTTACAAAAACTGGAATTTTTCAAGTTGTAAGGTGACATTTCGAACGTTGCCTACCGTTTTCACTAATCGATGCTACATTAACAAGCAACAGTGTAGTTACGTTACGAAACGCTACTTCTTGGCTAATTCTAGCTTAACTGAAAGACGCCAAACGTGATGAGAATATGGAATTCCATCAATATATTAACGAAAGTTACTGTATCTGAAACATATCGTTTTCAAATGCCAGAAAAGTTCAAATACAATTCACATAAAAGTTTAAACTATTTTTTAATCGAAATTCCCACTGTCCACTATACAGTCCGGTTTGCATTGAGGCACACTGCAAAGTCAGGAGGCTCTGCTCAAGGGAACAAATGTAAGCACCGAATAAAGTCAGAAAGCCATCTGCACGATTAATGATAAATTAGGGCAGGTTTGCTTTTTAGCTTGTGCTCCTTTTTTGGCTCTTTCTCTTTCTAGTGTTGTCTGTTGTAGTGTCCAATATTTGTCTGGCTGCCTTTCGGGAACTGCCGTTTATTTGGTTGATTCCCTTTTCATATTTTTTTTTTTTTAACTAAATGACTTTTTTAGCCTTGTGCGGCAGGAACACAGCAACAGTAGCATCGTCATCATCATCATCATCATCATCATCATCAACGGGAACTCCTGCCTGCTGTTTGGTTTCATTATGTCTCATCCGTTGACTCATTTGTTAATGTTGCGCCTAAACGGTTTTTGGTGGCCATATCCCTTAAAAAAATGAATGCTTTGTTTGAAGCACGCGGTCAAATAGAGTTCTCTCTTTTTTTTCGTTATCGTTATGGCTAATTGTTTTTTATGACTTTATTAATGTTGTACGCGCACCTTCTGTTGTTTTTTTGATTGTCGTCTATGTCTGTTCCAGAAATAAGATGTTTTCCATTTTAGATTATTACACTCCAAAAGCATGAAAATTGCGTTAAAGCAAAAATCAAAAATTGAGTTCCTTGTAGTGATTCAGCTGTCGTCAGTACCGCATAAAATTGCAGACTCTGCTTGGAGCAGTCATATTAAGATCTATATACGTATGACAAACTTAAGCTCAAGACTTCAGTGCTAGAGTAATTTCTCTTTAAAGTTCATTTGACTTTAAGAAATTTTGTTATTTATCACTTTTTTTCGATACAAGACTTCTCTGTTACCCTTTTTTTACTTAATTGACCATCAGCTGCTGCTGCTTGACACAATGACAGCTGTCACCATGCTTGGCAAATAACCAACAACTGACATTAAAATGACAAATAAATTTCATGGGCAGGCGGAAGATGAAAAAAAAAAAAACTCAATTCAAATATTGCACCTTAACATGAGAATTACAACAACAACGAGAAACTCTAACAACGTCAACACCATTCTTTCAAGCAACATATACAAACAACATACACAAACAACATTTTTAAATGCTCCAAGAAAACTCTAACAACGACTCCTTAGCAGCATGGTTGCCAACATCAACCTGGCTGTCACATCTGCATAAAATGTTTCTTCGTTCGTTCATTCAATTGAATGGAAATCGATCGATATTTTCGATTGCATATCGAGAATCTTTTAAGGTGCACGGCGTCCGACAAGGTAAGAACGACGACCGATGATTACAATAAATTCTGACTGAGGAACACACTTGGCACGCGATTGAATGACTTTCACTGGAACAACACAGGACCTGAGCAGTTAAAACACAATAGGTTAAGTACCTATAATCGGATAGGTTAGACTGTGAAAGCCCTATGCACTTTGGTACCGAATATGAAACTTAAATCTTATGATTGTGCATAAATACTTGTGCGGAGGATGTTTAACGATCACAATTTGCTGTCTGGTTCAAGATTTTTATAACTAGCAGGCCTACAAAATTCATCATATGTTTATAAATGAAGGAATCGTCCGTAAAAGTCATCAGAAATTTAAGGCGAATTTCTTTACTTCTCAGCGCCTCAATAGTTAGGGAGCTGGTGGCCGAAAAAATTATGTAATAACGTCGTCAGACAGACTTGGTTTTTTGTAAAGATTGAAGTTATTCAATTAATATATAGCCCAGGAAGATAAGACATTTTCTGCGAAAAAATTCCCGGTGGAAATTTTTCACCAGAATTGTCTTTATTTATGCATGATACACAAACTGTGAAAAGTCCATTGCAAAGTCGTGTGCGCATAAAAAGTTATTAAGGCTCAAAGGTCGCTAAAATCATTTTTTTGCAAATATCTCGCTAATGCTAACTTTTACAGAAAAATGTTGGTTTCCAATTTTGTAGCACAAGAAATTTCCTACAAAAGTACTTTAAAAGTATTTGCGTACGACTTATAGTTTAGGAGATCACCCAATTTAAACAGTTATGATATGAAATACTACCTATGAGTTCATATTAAAATATCTTACTTTTTAAATTGCGAACGCAAATACTTTTAACGTATTTTTGTAGGAAATTTCCTGTGCTACAAAATTGGAGAGCCAACATTTTTCTGTATTTAGGCAGCATTATCTCCATGGATGGTGGAGCAAAAGAGGATATCAACTCAAGAATAGCAAAAGCAAAAGGAGCGTTTGCTCAACTGAACAAAATATGGTCTTCATCCGTTATATCCACCAAAACGAGAGTGCGCATTTTTGATTCGAATGTGAAATCGGTTTTGTTATATGGGTGCGAAACATGGCTTGTTACTGAACAACTAACAAACAAGCTGCAAGTATTCGTCAACAAATGCTTAAGGCGTATACTAAAGGTTTGGTGGCCTCGCACTATATCAAATGCCGAGCTACATCAAAAATGCAAACAGAAGGCTATAGCAAACGAGATCAAGCTGCGCAAATGGGGATGGATTGGTCACACTCTCCGGAAACCACACAGCGAAGTTTGTCGCCAGGCCCTTGAGTGGAATCCACAAGGCAGTAGAGGACGTGGTAGACCCAAAACCAACTGGAAAAGGTCGTTGGAAAAGGAAATCCAAGAATCGGGAAAATCGTGGCAAGAGATCAAAGTCATCGCAAGGGATCGTGACAAATGGAGAGATTTCATATTGGCCCTATGCTCCTCCTAGGAGTTAAAGGAGAATACATACATACATACATACAAAATTTTTCTGTAAAAGTTAGCATTAGCGAGATTTTTGCAAAAAACTGATTTTAGCAACCTTTGAGCCCGAATAACTTTTTATGCGCACACGACATTGCAATGGACTTTTCACAGTTTGTGTATCATGCATAAATAAAGACAATTCCGGTGAAAAATTTCCACTGGGAATTTTTTCGCACAGAAGCTCTTTTTTCGTCTTATTTTCCTGGGCTAATAAGCCATTTTTGACACTTATTGGTCACTTATTTTTAAATGGCAATTTGGGTTATTAATTTTTTTCTTAAATTTTGTGGCTCAAAAATTATGTGATTTCATCGTCTTTTGTGAAGATAATATCCTTAAGAGTGATAAAAACCATTTGTTCCATTCCGATAACGCTGCAAAGAATAACTATAATTTTGGAAAAATGTAGAAAAATTACTATATTAAGTCATTTCTTCGTTTAAGTCGTTTATCAGAATAGTTCTCTAGAATGAATCTGAGCATAAAAATATAACAGACAGACGCTTGCCACGACTTCTTGTCCGAATTCACATAGCTTTGGCTCAGACCTTTGACTTACTGTTCTCAGTGTCTGATTCTAATTTGGTTGGATTACCTCAAAAAACTTTTTCAGTATAGCATTTTGAAGCTTTTGCTTATATGGGAAGTGCCTCCTGTCCGAGGTCGCCTAGTTTTTGCTGAGGGTTTGCCTTTACTGTTTTTACCGCCAGAGTAAAATTTAGTTGGATTATCTCAAAAAATGTTTTTTCTATAGCACCTTAACGCTTTTGCATATATTAGAGGTGCCACTCCCTCTTGTCCGATTTTGTGTAGTCTTTGCCTTACATTTATAGTTCTTAATATCTGAGTGAAATTTAGTTGGATTATCTCAAAAAAACGTTTTCTGGGAGGTTCTTAGTATTTATGTGTTTCATGGTTGCATATTCATGAAAAATTCTCCTAAAGTTGCATTTCCAATTAACTGTTAACCGATTTTGCTCATTTCCAATAAGTCGAGCTAACTTTGACGGAGGCAGTGTACCAAATTTCATCGAATTATCTTGTTTGGTTTTCTCGTGAAAAATATTTCCACAAACAGCCAGCCAGCCAGACGGAAATAGCTATAAAGACTCAGGAGGTCACGCTGATCAAAAATGTATGTACTTTTTCATACCTGACACGCCTCCTTCTCACGTTACATACGGAAGGACAAATTGAATATACCCTCGGTGTAGGGTATAAAAATCAGCGTTCTGAACGTCTGTCGTCTGCAATACATCAATGACAGACGCATTTCGTTTTTTTGCAATTTCAAAATTCGATTAACAAAAAATCAGCGCGATATCAGGTAATCACTTTCTTTTTTTTGATCACAAGAATGGGAACTAAATACATACCATGTAAGAATCAGCGACGATATTATCACATACCGAAATGGCCACTAGACCCCTTACTACAAAGAGAACATATGTCAACAATCTTAATTTTTCAACCAACTAAAAAAAGTAAATGACTGAATAACTTTTGATCCTCTTTCATTTTGTAATTTTAGACTTATTGTATGACTTCACTTCATCTGACTGCCAAAGTTGGTATGAGTAAAATATTTATCGAATCTACATAACAAAACATCGATTAATGATTTTTACCAGAAAGTGTGGCCATACTTGGTCTTATACTATTGAAGACAATGATGAACAAGACACTGAGGGCTATAAGACTAACGGATAGTCATCTAAAAAGACTTTTTATTATGCCGATTGTAGCGCACAAAAAAAAAAGAAAGATTACCACGGAAAAGTAACAGAGACAAGTAGTTAGCCTTGGTTGCAGGTATCAGCTTCCTACCTAAGACAACAAAAGTAACGTTGCCACAATCAGCGCAATCAGCACCTTTAAAGTGAACACACGCTGCAAATGAGAAGTAGGGAACAAAACGAACATAAAGACAAAGTAAAAAAAAAACGAAAAAATAAAGCAACGATATCAAACTTTGCGCTTAACACATTGGATTCGAAGGCGAATCGAGCCAAAGCCTGACCAGACAATTGACAGACATCTCCAAGGATGGACCAAGGAAAATAAGGAAAGCAAAAAACACAAAAGATATCTACGAGTATGCAGTGCAGATTTTCACTTTTTAATATGTCAACATTCATAGAAATACCAAGGCTACTATAAATTTTTTCTTTCCTGAGCTGAGTCGAGAAGCACAATCTGGTGCCTGATGTGCGAATGAGTTTGAGCTGCCAAGCTGCATTGACTTTGAAAACCACCTGGTTAACCAGACCGTTTTGTTGTTCCTTGGTTTTTATGCTGCTCTTTTCGTTTTATAAAATTGTTAAGTGAACTTATACAGTATGCATACCGTTAGTTGAACTTAATTTAACCACCTTTATGCAATATTTATATATTTCGTTAGATATCTGAGTTTGGTATTGATTTATAAGAGCACGCTTTTATATTAAATAGTACGATGAGATAACAAATGTTATACTCTACTGTACACAAGTGTCGTATATCCTTACGGTATCATTCATTCAACTCTATTCCACGCCACAATTCCTTCTCATTGCTCTGTTACTTACACGCACCTAAGCAAACACAAGCCCATCATCTTAAAACCACAGAGTAAACACATGTTTGCACAAACAAAACGCATTTATTGACAACACATTATATAACACAGAGAGAAGATCACAAGGGGGAGACTTTGGTAAAGGACAACCAACCAACTGACAATGTTTCCAACTTACACCTTTTGCCCCACACTCATCAGAGATAACGAACAGTAAAAAGGTGTTAAAATACGTAGTATGTAGTAACATCGTATGCTTGTAAGGGTCCTCACTCATCAGGATTAGACGCATTTACAACATTTTGATTTATAATGACATGTAATGTCATCGTATCAGTGTTAAAGTTTTGTAATGGCACTCAGTTAAGGAAAACTGCTAGTTCCATTGGTAAAGGTGCAATTTGTTTATCTTTGTGGTATCAGTCTAGCTCTTACGAGAACTTTATGTTGATATTTTATAAGTTACAAGGATGTTGTGGTGTAAAGGCAAAATTCAAAAATGGAGTAACCATTTCCACCTTCCTTTTACGCTCCATAATTTCTCCGATTCGATTATTTTTTGCATTACTGATCGTTTTCATGATGTAGTCATACGGCCACATCTCTTTCGAACTTGTAGGATCCATTTCAATGCTTGACGCCAGACTACCGTTGGTTAGTTGTTTAGTGTGAGGAACGCCAGTCTTTTGGCGATTTAAAAAAAAGATAAAAGTACTCCACAATTTTTGATTAAATTTTGTCCAACATCATATTTGAACACCTCTTCAACAAAAAAAAAAAAAAACACTAAATCCGAGAACTTCGACTTCAATTCAATTTCGAATTTTATATATTTTTCTTTCTAGCACACAAGCAAAGAGTTCGGTTGTACCAACAGAACATATGTATTCCGACATATTTTTTACGTTGATCCTGAATCCGATTTCAGAAATGCTCTATTGCATATGGTTTTCAAGATATCCTAGCAGAAGTCCAGAAAAACACCGTTTTCTGCTATTTATGAAGCTAACCCGTAACCGTAAAAATTGATATGAAAGCTGAAATGAGGCTATGAGCGCAAGAGTGGCCTAACCTTTACTTCGTTGATAAAGCAAAATCACATAACCTGAATCGATACAAACACAAGTTATTTGCTTTTGATTTTTTAACAAAGTGAGGGTTAGGCCACTATTGCGCTCATAGCCTCAAATATACTAGTCTTACTAATCTCAAAATGGTCATAACTTTGTAAAAACAAATCATAAATTGAAAAATAGAGCTTTATAAAACAGTTAATGGAAAAAAGCAGAAACATTTAGTGCGTTGTACATGACCTGAAAAATATAAAAAAAAACCGTATTTCTTTACCTACCATACTTTTAGGTCAGTATATATCAGAATCGAAAAAAAAAACAGAGTTTATTTTAAAGAAAGCTCAGTTCTTTCAGCTAGTATATCGGATTTTACGGCTTTTATTGTTTTTATTTGAACGCACTGCATTGCATTGCGACCTAAAAAGATTTTTTGGGAAGTCTCTTTCCCTATCAGAACAATTCCAGACTATCTAAAAATCTCGTCACTGGATCTCAAATCTTTGCACTTAAGAACTTGATTCTGCGTCTGCGGGGGTCCTGTAGACTTCTGACAGAGTCTACCAGACTCATATTTTTTAGGTTCTAATTAAGTTTTTCACTGTATGTATAACTTTTCTTCTTTTCTTTTCCTTAATAAGTTTTGGATTGATAAACCTTTCCTATTTATTTTCTTTACATTCCCAAATTAAGCTATTTTAAAGCTGTTGCTCAATCTGCAGAAGGGTTCTGAGCCTACGAAAGTATTGAGTACGCTTCTTTCGGCCAAGCAATCTGCCCTTTCGTTGCCTTCATGCCACTCGTGCCCTGGTATTCAGATTAGAGCCACATCATTACTCCATAATAAGACTTAAAATAAATCAAAACACTCTCAGACAAGTTTTAAGTGTATTGAGAAAGCCGTTAATGATTTTGGGCGTAGTCCCCATGTTTTACCATACAAACTTTGTCAGGCAGAAGTTATCGTTAAGGCTTTGTTAGTTATGTATGCTAGATGACTATTCCAAGTTAGACTTTTGTGTAGGATTACTCCGTAATATTACATCACCTCGGAAACCATTAGCACCGTTTCTCCCAAGCTTAAAGCTCTCAGGCTTAGCTTCCTCCTCCGGATAAAAAGTACGAGCGTTAATTTCCTGTCCATTCTCTCGGCACCAGCCTATAGCTTAGTTGAGTGCTAGTTGCATTTGTTCTACTACGGTAGAGTCAAATTTGCCTCTAACCATAATTACCAGATCGTCAGTATATCCTTAGACCTCGAATTTGTGGTTATCGAGTATTTCTAATTAAGTATTTCGTCAATGAGAAGTATCCATAGAAGCAGGGACAGTACGCCTCTCTAGTTGTATCCTTTTGTAGGTCTTTCTGTACCCGCTTTAAATATGACTGTCCTGTTTTTTGGCGTATTGAGTACCAAATCAATATTCTTTTTCTCTCTAAAGCCTCCTCAATTTTAGTCGTAAAGCTATATATAAGAACAACGCTATTCTCCTGGCATCGCTATGGACCTAATCAGTTTATGTGCGGTTTTTGCTCAACACAATTAATGACACCTTAGCCTAACCTAAAATAGGTATATATGTCAGTTTCAGTCAATTTACCTGTTTGGTAATCATATTGTTCAGGATAAAGAGGTGGAGCCTTGAGGTACACTTCTCTAGGATACTAATCCAAAATTTTCTCCATTGCTATAAGAACAAACGATGTTAGATTTATAGGCCGAAATGCTTTGGGCGTGTGGTCTGTCTTCTTTCCCACATTAGGAATCAACGCGACTCGGACTTTAGTCTAATATACAGCTACTACTCACAGTTCTAAGCTTAGTCTGAAGATATTAGTTAGTTCTGTAAGAAACAAGGTTAATTATTGTCATCCCAAGATGAAGAAGTGAAGACTGTCCATTTAAGGTTACAAATTGCCTTGTCTCGTTATACATATTTTCAGATGAAGCGCAAAAAGTTGTTTTTCCTGAACTTTCAGGCTAGAATTTTGCGAAAACCATGTACGATAGAGCAATTCTGAACCGAACTTTAATGTTTGCTTTTGTGCCATTGAAAGAGAAAAATAAAAAAATTCGATTAGAAATCGAATTAAAATCAAAGTGCCCTATGGATTTGAAATATTTGTATTGAATAAGTGTTCAAATATTGTCCCTTTACAAGTGAAAAGAACTAAGTCATTTCTTCAAGTTTTCAGAAATTTGATGTTCAATAAAATAATTTTTGTTTTTTTTCTGTGTGGAAATTGGTGTTTTGCTTTTACTTTTGTGATGAAAATAACCACTTTTGAACAGAGATATGGCTTAATGGGACTTTTCAGAGTTTAAAGACTATAATATCTTGAACCAGAAATACCAAATAACTCAAAACTACAAAAAGTGGGCTTGGTAATTTTCTCTTGTATAAGAACGATATGATGTACTTAAAACAAAGTTCCGTCAAAAAGTTTGGATTAGTCGAAACTTTTTTTTAAATCGCCAAAAGACTGGTTTTCATTTTCATTTCCACCATCTGATTTAAACAGGGAGAGTACCTTGCATTCATCTTATTAGCAGTACGACATTGAAGTTGGTCCTGTACCTAGAAATTTTCAAAAAAATACTCTTATCAAAAAATTTAGAGTTAAAACAGAAGTAATGCAAGGTATCAAAATTGATGACTTCACTAATTTGAACAACTTGAAAAAGTCAACACTTGTGGTTCAACAATCAATCTATCTAATATCATATTAGGGCCGTAAGCAATTAAGTACTTAATTATAAAGAAATTTAATTAACTTCAATCCAAAGCGCACACACAACACAGCATAAAATACAAATTTATCTCTAAACTCTAAAGAAAACGATTAATCAAATAAAACAGTTTGAAGAACAAATATCTTCTCATGAAGGAATGGAAAATTTCTCGCGTGCCATCAATTAAGTTATACAAAAAAAAAAAACATGTGGCATTGAAGGTAATGATAAAGTGAATTCCTTTTAATTTCTCTTATCAGCATGACTAAAGAGCGCTTACAAGGACGTTCAAGTCATGGGAATCGAAAATGTAAAAAATTAATGAGCCAATCATAAAACTAATCAGGCTGAACTGAGCCCAAAACCATTGTATTGGAAAAAATGCATCATAATTGCGGCGGCCGGCTGTGAAGTTACGATTGCGCATTCCAATATGTATATGAGAAAGATCTAAACGTGCGACTCCTAATCTGCGTAGTTTTGTGTAGGTGCAGTAGCTTTAGTAGGGGTACCCATTCGTCATGGCGGACAAGTGTTTTATTCTGTATTGTGCGTGGCCTTTGAAATTGTTCTCGGAAATGTGAAATATATTCCAATGGAAATTTAGTTTTTTATTTTTTTTTATAAATTGCTGAATTGTTTTTTTTTTTTTTGTTTTGCAAAATTAAATTATTTTTTTAGGGTGGAACATAATAAATAATAATAAATTACACTTTTATCACAATTTTATATGTTTTTATCAATACAATCTCTGACTGCGTGTTTAAAGTTCAAAAACTTCTGCCACCATATGTGGGTCTTTTTAATGAGTAATTTAACAAATATGTAATGTACTCGCAGTGATGTATGAAAAGGACATTCCGCGTAAAAAATGAGAGAAAAAAAGCATCGCATGTTTGAAATTTATTATGCTTTCGAATAGGGTGTGTTTGTTGGTGTAGCAAGATAATCAACACACAACTGACATGGAAAAATTATGAACCTTTTTTTAATGTTTTTTCAAACTTTATTGAATTAAATGACTAATTCTTTTCACTTTCTCGTCAATGTAAACGACCCTCTTTTCTGCAGTCTGTAAAGAATTGCATGTTGAATGTGGTGTGTTTTTTTTAGCTCTCTTCGTACAAGATTGGCTTAAGTGTTTGCTTTAATTGGTTGCCCCTTTTTAAGGGAGCAGCAAGGTTTGCTGACCTCTCTGCAACAAAAGAATGAATCATATATAATAATAATGTGCAATTAAAATTGTATAGAAATCTATGATTGTATTAATTTAAGTGAAACGCACCATTTCATTTATGTCTGCTATCTTTTTAGTTAAATGGTCTATGTGTTTTTTTAATAACTAACTGATTTCCAGGTTAGTTTCCCACTTTTATGCTCTGAAACGCACCCAGCACATTAATTTTTACTGTAGGTAATGTAATGCTGCTACTATGTATATCGCATATTCCTGCTAATTCCCATTTTTGACATATAATCTTCTGTCATTCAACTACACGAAGTTCTGGTTTTCTGACAATGTTTTAAAGTGCATGATTATAGCGCTAAAGACTAAGTTGCTGCACGTATTTGGGATGAAATTCCCTATTGGAGACTCACCGAAGTCAATTGTATTTTTAGATGCTTGCCACTGAAATGTTAGCAATATAAAAAAACGTTTGCACACCTTCCACTTCACCATAACAGTCAGGATAGAAAGGATCTTCTTCATGCCTGAAACGATCGAAATGTTTTTTGAAACATTCCTGTGGACTAAGCAAATGTGTTAGATGGAAGTCAACCTCTGCATGTTTTGCGTTCTATCCATGCTTTCTTCATGAGTATTTGCGATGCTCTGCTTTTCAGAAAAAAACCAATGCCCGCAATATCAAATAGAGTCGGGTATGCAAATAGCAGAGTAGTGAGCGGAATGAGGGGTATTTAGACGCGCATAGTAGAGCATTGTAGACAATAGCGAAAGCGTAATATAGGGGGATAGTGCTCAGTGGCGAAAAGAGAATACCCTTGCGTCAGGTGTGAGCAGCCCTATACCATATCAGCTACCCACGACCAGAGAGTACGCGTTCAAGAGAAAACCGTTGCGTTAGGTGTGAGCAGCCCGATACGATATCAGCTACTCACAGTTAGAGAGTGCGCGTTCGAGGGAGTACATTGCGTTACGTGAGAGCAGCCCTATACTATATCAGCTACTCACGGCTATAGGCCACGCGTTCAAGGAAAGTAGCCATTGCCTTAGGTGTGAGCAGCTCGATACGATATCAGCTACTCGCAGTTAGAGATTACGCGTTCAAGAGAAGTGTCACGCCCACTTTTTAGCATTTGAAAATTTCAATTCGTTATTACTCAATAACGACTCCAACAATCTTTATGAAAATGTAAGACTTATGATCCCAAATGCAGGGATTAATATGTGACATGTCGTTATATTGGGAAAACTCGTTGAAGGGCGTGGCACCCAGCACAAATATAAAATACGATCTAAAAAGAAAACTATCAAAGCAATCTTTCTGAAATTAACTGTAGTGGGTGAAATATCACCGGTGCACCGCGGTGGGCGTGAAACCTCCTTTACAAGTAAAACACGTTAAATGTTATTTCTCGCAAATGCTACAAGGTATTTTGATGAAATTTGGTATATAGGTAGTGCTTATCAGTTCCTTTTATGCACATGAAAATGAGCGGAATCGATGAACTATTGAAAATTTTGATTCAATATTACTCGAAAACGACTCCAACAATTTTGATGGAAACTTGAGGGATACTTCCCATGAGTTCAAGAATTAATATGCAATATGCCATAGTACTGAGAATATTCGTAAAAGGGCGTGGCACCACCCACAAAAACATAGTACGTTGTAAAATAAAAATCTACCAAAGCAATCTATCTGAAACTAAATCTGGGGAGTTTTTTGCTCCTAGTTACCTCTAAACTGAAAGTGGGCGAAATATTACTGGTGGGCATGGCACCTCCCTTGCAAGTAAAATACGATAAATGTTATAAGGTATTTTGATGGAAATTAGTACATTCATGTCGCCCATCATTGCCTTATAATAAGCAAAAATAAGGCGGGATCTAAAAAGTGCTACGACTACTCTTAACCAATGACAAATATTTATTCAATCTTACTCAAAAACGGCTGCAACGATTTAGTGTAGTACCTATATTATGGTATAAGAATAACTTGTTAAAGGGCGTGGCACTGTCTACGAAACTTTTATACTCTTTTGAAAAAAAGCTAATTAAGCAATTTTTCTGATATTAAATATATGGAGCTTACTCGCCATAAGTGACTCTTCATTTAAAAGTGGGTGAAATATCAACAGTAGACGTGACACCCCTGGTCTGTGACAGTAAAAAAATCCCAAAAAATAAACGAACTATTCAATATCTGCTGAAGGGCAGCAACTTGGATTTTCCTGTTTTGAGTATTTTGGTTGCTTTTATTTTTTTAGCGAAAAAGGACTTAAGGACTTTAATTAGTTTTACTTTTTCATTTTGTTTAGGAAAAAGTGAGGCATATCAGAAGAGAAAAAATTTCTGGAATTTTGATAGCATATTCGTATAGGCATATCTTCGGACTTGACGTCTCATGTCTTCAGACTTGATGACTCATTTCGAAAATTTTACACTTTTCCACTCAATAAAAGTGAATTTATTTTTATACCCTACACTCAGGGTATATTCACTTTGTCCTTGCATTTATAACGCTGAGAAAGAGGCGTGGCAGATACAGTAAAGTATATGTATTCTTGATCAGAGTCACCTCCTGAGTCGAAATAGCCATGTCCGTCTGTTTGGCTGGCTGGCTGTTCCATTTATAACGCCTCACACTGGTCGGAAAATCAAAAAAGCTGGTCAAAATCGAAAAACTAAGTTGTTGTTTTTGCACTTTTAATTGATGGTTATAGTAGAATATTATCCACTTTGATCGTTTCAGTGGTCAGAAAGACCTCTGTGCCTTAAAAACTCTTCTCGTTTGAGTTTGAAGTTCACCTATTCTTGGGAAGAATTTTTTTATTTTTTTTTTTAATATAAAGCGTCTCAGTAAACCAGTTGAAAAAATAACTTCTATTCATGTTTTTGCAATGTAACGAAATGGAGTCTCTCAGTGAATGTTTATTTAATATGTTTCTCAAATCCAAAACGTTTTATCTCGTTCACAGTTTATGTAAATAGGCAACTGTTTCGTGAAAATATATACACAAAAAAATTGTTGAAGTGGTTTTTAATATGATAAATGTTATAGCATCCACGGCCATCCGTCTAGTTTCTGCATGCATCTAATTCAGGGTACATTTTCCTACAAACCTGTAAAAAAATTAGCTGCCCCGAGGTGCCTCTGAAAAAGATATTAGGACTTTTGTAAAGTACTTCATTTTTGCAATAATTGATCCCAGAAACAAAACTTTCGTAGATAAAGATGCTGTTCAGCATATTTTGACCGAAATTTTAGATGTGTCATTTTGTGTTACAAAAGTTAATTTCATTTTTTCAATCAGCGACCTCAAAAACTCCAATAATTCTCTTCTTATTGATTAATATAGTTTTGCGCTAAACAGTTCGTCATTGTGGATCCGCCATTGTGTATTTAGTAAACTAGGTTTCAGATTCATTATAAGCAACATCTGAAACTCCCATGTACCGTTTTTGGTGGTAATAAATGCAGCTTAGCAGTTTTTAGTCCACCATTTTGTTTTTTTTTTGAAAATGGATTTCAGATTCGTAATAAGCATCATCACAAACCTAAAATTACCGACTTTCGTGAGAATATATTTGGTTAAGCATTATTTGTGCACCATTGTGGATCCGCCATTTTGTTTTTTTAAAAATGGATTTCGGATTCGTAATCAGCATCATCAAAAACCCCTTATTACAGACTTTCAGAATTTTGGCCAGCTTTTTCGATTTTCCGACCACTGTGCGCCTGGCTGTGTGTGGAAAAACATTACATACTGAGCGAGATAATTCAATGAAATTTGGTACACTGCCTTCGTTGTTAAAGTTGGCACGAGGGATTGAAAATGAGCAAAATCGGTCAACGGGTACGCCTACCACCCATACAAAGAATATATTCAAAATGCAAATTTAGGAGTATTTTTGACGATTCCGATATAAGGAAAAGCTTCAAAACGCTATACTGAAAGCGTTTTTTGAGATAATCGAACTAAATTTTGATCAGAAACTAAGAGCTATAAATGCAAGCTCCCAACAAAAATCGGAAAAGAGGGCGTGGCACCTCCCATATAAGCAAAATTTTTAACATACTGTGGTGTAGGGTATTTAATGTTTGGCTAGGCTAAATGTCACACCCTTACTACACAGAGCGAAGAAAAACCCACGTTCGTAATTGTTTGAACTACGTTTCGTTGCTGATCTGGATTTAACAACGCTCCAATCTCATATTTGTATGGTGCGTTGCTAAATCACTCACTAACGTGGTTTAATCTTATTCAACAACGCTGGTTGCCAAGAGTTGTTAAATCCAAATTAGCAACGAAATGTAGTCAAAACTCTCACAAAGTGTTCTTAAACTCAAATCAGCAACGAACCGTAGTTAAAACACTCACAAAACGTAGTTAAATCCAAATCAGCTCGTTTCAAAACAAATAGACTTTCAGTCAACTTCACAATAATGATGGCTGTGGCTGAGTATCTAACGTCC
This sequence comes from Calliopum simillimum, assembly GCA_951812925.1. Lineage (NCBI taxonomy): Eukaryota > Metazoa > Arthropoda > Insecta > Diptera > Lauxaniidae > Calliopum > Calliopum simillimum. The sequence goes on from OX638369.1 coordinate 46,864,644, forward strand.
GCATTTATCACACGACAAGTTCCAGGTTCAAATCACCCCATACCAAATACAAAAATACGAGTAACTTATTTAAAGCAAAAATTGGAAATTAAAAAAAAAAAAATAATATCAGCTTCATTGTTGTTGACAGGAAAAAATTTAAATTAAAAAAATATTTTTGTTTTGTACTTTGTTTAGCAACGGGCGTTGTTAAATCACTCACAAACGTAGTCAAAACCCATTTATCAACGCGCGTTGTTGACACTGCCACAATCGAGCCATGCTCAAAATTTGGGTGGTCACGTGGTCAAAATAACCACTTTTCTGGCACTTTTGTCAATGTTGTTTTCTCTGTGTAGTTCATTTTATTCCTTAGATCCCGATGAATTCTAAAATCTAATGTCTATGTTTCGTATTAACATATATATTTCCTTAAAAAAAATATGACTGATTTTTTTACAAATATAATTATGTTGCACAGTGTTAAAAAACATATTTTTGTATTGTTTTGTTAAAATTGTTTGCAATTACTCATATATTGCTACCTAAGATACAAAAAGTTGCTTAATTGTTTGCAAATATGCTAAATAAAAAGCACTTAATTACATTTAAGGACTTTTTAACCTTTTTATCGCACAACTGTAGATTCCTTTTCGAAAGTATACTCTGCCATTGAAGTCAACAAATCAACCCTTTGAGATTTCCGTTTCGAATAAAAATAAAAAACGAGTAAAAATGTTCAATTCTTTTCATACTTTTGTGCTGATTTGGTATGGCATGACTACTATTCGTCATACACCAAGTATTTTCGTTTAACCCTTTTTTGTTTCAATAAGTCACAGAGTTTTTATTTTTCCTCTCTTTCTTTGTTTCAACTCTTTTTTTATTACCGCAAAAAAGCAATTGAGGCGCAAATGAGTCTTAATTTTCACAGTCCGTCTGCTAACGTTCATGATGACTTATTTCTTTGTTTCTTTTCATATACCATCATCATTCATACTACGTAGTACCTTCTTTTTTTCGCTCATTCTCTCACTTATTTTCTTTGCTTTGCGCTTGATTGCCTTTCCTATAGAATGCAATAAAAAAAATGTGAAGAAAAAACCGCAGCGGTCTGACATTCAGCCTCGGCTGGACCATGCCACGCCGTTTTCTTATTCAATTGTTATTCAAGTGGCCAATTCGTGTCCACTTAATTTTAGAAGCTGCTCGAGATAAGGCTCAAGTTTGCAAGTCTTCAGGGTTTTTTTTTTCTTTGTTTTGTCTAAAGTTAGGTTTTGTGTGGTTTGGTTTTTTTTTATTTTAATTTTTCCTTTGTGCTGTTTCTGAATGGTACATGTAATTTTAAATTAAGACAATTTAGAATGAAATAATGATTTTAGGTAATACAATTCAAACAATTTTTTTTTTCTTTTTTCCACTTTTCTTTCAGCTTTCATTTAGTTTTCAGACGGCAAAGTTGCATGCATACTGAGAAAGTGTTGTCAGAAATTGGAGTGATAATTCGCAATAAGTGACGTATCTCTTAAATTTTGACTGGAACTTGGAGAATGAAAAACAAAGACAGGACCAAGATTTTAAGATTTTATTTACAGCTGGAATAAGCTGACTTGCCTAGAGGGAGGGCTAACACTTTAGTAATAGACGAAGGCTGATGACGACCTGAAACTATGTAACTCCAATTTTGTAGTTTTAAAATAATACAATTTTTATGTGTTTAAAAATTTTAATTTACACTGATTTAAGACTTTTTTTAGATTTAGAGTACTCTTATTAGACCAGATTATGCACCAAACCAAGACGAATATCATAGGCCACTTATCCAAAAAATGATGATTCAGGAGTTACCTAGTTGTAGTAGGTAGGTATTAGAGTGACGAAAAGAACTGAGTATGCAAAAAGCTCTTTTTCAGGAATCATTGATTTTTTTTTCTAATTTTTAATTGTTTTTGGAACAGATAATGATTTACATTATTTAGCTACGAGCAATGAAAAAACATTGATGGGTGGAGCTTACTGTTCAGTGTGTTTATGTTAAAACACCAATAAAAACACAAAAACAGAGCAAAATGTATCAAAAAAAAAAACCCAAAAACAGAATGGTTTTTGTTGGAAAAAACTCTTTTTTATACCGGCAAATGCGTCTGATGAGGTATTGACTTTTAGTCATTTTGATTTGTGGTGGGTCCCGAAGATAGAAACGCAAACCAGCTTTCCGTTAAAAAACACTCTGTTTTTGTAAGAAAGTAAGTAATTACATAAGTAGAGGAAGAGTACTGCCAGCGAGCATGGTTCGGGTGTGGGCACCCCTCCTGTAACTTTTGACAGAAAGCAAATGCGGCTGTTCTGACAAATGTTAAGCGCCTGTTATGACAGCACGAAATTTTTATGCATTCACCGGAGCAAACAGACGCATTTTCTTTGTGCTGAGAAGATAATAATTCTTGAATAAGTGAAAGTCAACACAAAAGTTTTTTCAATAATTTTCCAAGTAGGGCAGATTGGGGAGTTTTGCAACAGATAGAGTTGTGCAACACGTCGATGAATGTCAAATGACAGTAGTTGTCATGTGTCCAACTACTGTCAATTGTTTGTCTCGCTACGATCTAACTTTTTTACAAGCACTCAACACATATTCTTCGCGTCGCTCTTCATTGTGCGTTGAAAAATTTTTCGGAAAGTTTCATTGTCTTCTTGTGTTTGCGGTGTTTTCAGTCACTTGTTGAAGCTGATGATAAAGGTCAATATGTGCAAAACGTTCCTTAGTGAATACCCTTTCAACGCATGAAAGTAATAATGTATAAACATTCGATGTATCGATGACGCGTTGGCGATTTTGAATATGCAGAAAGTGGGGAGTTTCGCAACAAAACGCCACATTTGACAGTTTTCAACCCAAGTTTGCATTTTTCATGCCTATATTGCATTATTTGTGAATAATTCGTATGTTTCACGCAATTTGGTGAATTTTCTTCACAGAATTTAGTATTTTTCTTGATTTTATTCGTGACTTTTCGTGATTTTTGTAGATAGTCACCATGCCACGTTGTAGGTATCGTTGGACCAGCAAACCAGCGAGTGATATCAATGCGTTAGTGGCTGCAATCAAAGAGTTAATTTAGCAAATAATATTCATCAAAATATGCAATTTTTAAAACTGTGTTGCACAACTCCCTCCGTGTTGCACAACTCCCCAAAAACGCGTCTTTTTTGCGCTATCAAGCATAACTTTTAGATTTTTTAAAATTTCAACCGAACCTTTTAACCAGAAGTTGTGTTTTGAGGCATACTAGAGATTCTATATACTGGGATGCTTAAAAAAAATTACTTTCATAGATTTTTGTCCCCTGAAACCAAACCTGTCGCCCAACTCCCCATTCTTCCCTGCGATAAATCGAAGTGAATTAATCGAAAAGCCGAGTGCAATCTATATTTATGCAGTAAATTTATTATATTTTGTGATTCAAAACCGAATGCAACTAAAATGTTCACACAACAGAATTTGCTTATTGCTTTTCAAAGTGCCTGCCAAACTCGAGTCGGGGCCCAGAATTGGTTCGGGTGTGGGCACCCCTAATTTTTCATTTAAAGCGTGTGTTTTACTGAAATATCGTCGTGGATGCCAACTTTACTGATTTAAATAGTGTTCTTATGCCTTTTTACGTTTTTTTAGTGGAAAGTAAAGAATAAAAAACGTCCATTAAAGATATCGAAAAACTGATTCAAAATTTGATGAAAAAAAAAAAAAAACTTAGGAACTAATTAAAATGTTTTCATTAAGTGTGGCTGCTAAAATCATGATATGATGCCATTTGATCCAGATGTTTTCGGCGACGCGGTGTTGACTTCTCCGGAAATTCTGTTCAATTTGAAACAGAAAGCAGCGCTGAGGACATTTAAGCAGGGGCCTAAGGTAGCCAAGGGAACGACAGCCAAGCCACCGGCAAAGGGCGCCAAGAAATCCATAGCTTAACGCGCTACAGCAGAGAACTCAGCGTCATCAAGCGAAGACCATTACGACCTGAAATTTTATATAATTTGTTTAAAGCTTTTACCGCGTAAATTGACCGCCAACAACTCTGTAAAATGTAAAGAATGCAATCGATCTGTTCATTTAAAGCGCGCTAACATGCAAGCCAGCTATTTTACTTGCATTCATTGCACTTCAGATGATGAAATTGTGTGAATCAATGGGTCCATTTTGCATTTTTCTCCATTTGATGGCGTTTTATTTCACATTTTTCCATTTTTAGCGGCTATTCTAAGGACGCCCACTACCGAACCAAAATTTTTTTTTTTTTTTTTTTCAAAAATTATCACTTTGCTATTTTTTTGATATATTTTTTTCAAATGACGAAATCAATTTACTTTCTTCATCAATAGTTAGCTAAGGTCTCTAGCTTTCCATTGATACTTACATGTCTGCATAGTATATATTTGGACAAAAGTTATGAGTCGAAAACAAAACGGTGCCCACACCAGGTACTCTTCCCCTACATTACAAATTCAAAATTAAAAAAAAAAAAAAAATAATATACGCAGAAAGTTTTCTTTGGCCAAGGTTAGAGAAAACAACAACATCATTAATAAAAAATCAATGCAGCAGATTCTTTCTAACAAATACTAAATATTTAAAATTTTGTACTGGTTTTTCTTCGCTGTTTCTTTATTTATGAAAATATCTCATAAATAAATCATTTATCCTTGCAGCAAACTTGTAAGGATTGTGAGTTCTGCAATGTATTGCTATTAAATAAAATTGAACTGATTTTAAGGGAAATGGGAATGTCGAATAGATATACATATATGCATTCAAGTAAGTATATCGATGCCTTACAGTGCTACATATTCTTATTCTATTATAATTTATTATGTTCTCGTAATCTCTGTTGCAAAATATGAAAAACTGCCTAAGTATACTTAAGACAATTGGGGTTAATGCGCATTTAAACATATAAAATGTTAAAGTTTCTTTTAATTTTCGGGAATTGAAAATATTTAATAAATTTTTAAAATTAATTATTATACATAGTTCTTTTAACCCTTTCGGTTATTCTATGCCATATGGCATAGTCGCTTTTCAAGGTCTGTTTGAAGTCATAAAAACTTAAAAGTTAATTTTTTTTAATTTTGATTATTTTTCTCAAATGTATACGTAGAAGATAAAAAATAATTATATTGATTGGTGGACGCAGTAAGCTGTATGACTAAACAGAATGAAGAGCAATATCCAATGACGTATTTTGCAAAAAAAGATCACTTCATACTTTTATTTTTTTTTTTTTTTTAAACAAATAGTTTTAATTGATCATTTTATGTATGTCAATAAGAAGCTGAATATTGGTTTATCATGTGTAACAATATTTAGACCTCTTAACATTATTCAATAATGCTGTACGATTTTTATACCCTACACCCAGGGTATATTCATTTTGTCCTTCCGTTTGTAACGCAGAGAAGGAGGCGTGGCAGATATAGAAAAGAATATATATTCTTGATCAGCGTCATCTCCTGAGTCAATATAGCCATGTCCGTCTGTCTGTCTGGCTGGCTGTGTATTGAAATACACTTTTTGGGAAAACTGAGCAAGATAATTCAATGGAATTTAGTACACTGCCTCCATCGTCAAAGATAGCTCGTGGAATTAAAAATGAGCAAAATCGGTCAACGGACACGCCTACCGCCCATGCAAAATATATATTCAAAATACAATTTGAGGAGTATTTTTCACGACAACGCAACCAAAATACACGCAAATACTACGCATTGTAAGTGTAAGCTATGAAAAAAAATCAAGCTGAGAGGGCGGGCACCTCCCATATAAGCAAAAGCTTCAAAACGCTATACTGAAAGCGTTTTTTGAGATATTCAAACCCAATTTGACTCTGACACTAAAAATTATAAATGAAAGCTCCCAACAAAAATTGGGTGAAATCGAACAAGGAGGCGTGACCCTCCCATATAAGCAAATGTTTCAAAATGCTATACTGAAAGAGTTTTTCACTCAGACCTGCCCCACATTGGCAAGAACTATACTGAGATGCATTGGTCATTTTTCAGTTCCTTAAAAAGACAAAAATTCATCTAAGTGACATGAAAAGATGTGCTGTTCTGACAGGATCCTCCATTTTCGACAAACACTCAATTGAAAAGACCAGAGTTTATGAATAGTCTTTAATAAGAGAGTTTGTGGTATCACTATGGACCCCTGCGGTGTTTACATATGTGCCCTTATTGCTGCCACCCTAACCTCACCTTACTTTGGCCAAGAGAAGTGCATAATATACTTCCAGAGCCCTTCTCAAAGTAAACAACACCTTTAAAAATAACTTAATTCGGAAAATAGCCTTATCATCTGGTGAGGAGCCCAATAAAAGTTCGTGGCTACAGCAGACGAAAATACTTTAGTATGGTGGAAGCAATTTTAAACATCAGCTAAAAAAATATAATAATCTACACTGAAATGATGAAGGTATCCCTCAAAACGTGTAAAAGCCTCATGAGCCCCGCAAACTCGTAATAGTTGTCAATATCAATAAGAGCTTTGACAGTTTTGCGAGATTGCGAGGCTTTCGATGGTTTTACACGTTTTAGGGAATACCCCAAATGTCAAGACACTATACAGATATTTATTTACTACCGCAAAAAGATGGGCCCGGTAAACAACGATGTCAAGAGGACTTGGAAGAAGCAGAGCATATCGTCCCTTTAGCTTCCAACACCGCTCAAGTCGAAAATTGGCGGTTTTGACATTTTAATCTATTTGGTGGAGCAGCTCATTGCGCGTCTAATCATTCGTCACATTATGTAGATTTCAGACAATCAGAAGCCGTAATTCTAAAAGTAGTAACAGCGCGCAAGTTGGTTGTCCTCTGAACACCGCCAAACACCGTCTTTTGTAAAGTTGCTAAAAATGACTTAGGCGGTGTTGGAAGCTAAGGGACGATATGCTGTGTACTTAACCTGCAGTGATGTGACGCAGAATTAAGTACCGAGGTTCCGGGTTTCTAATTTCACTGCAGTGACAAAATCTATAAACAGTCTAGAGCTGTTCTGATTGGGAAAGAGGAGGTACAAAATATGTTTTTGGTCGTGATGAAAATCATAGCCTTTAAAATAATGACAATCGATTTGGTTTCTAATAATTATTTATTCGTTAAAAACTTAGATGCAAAAGATAATTTATTGGATCGGAATAAAGTTGTACACCCATAATTTCCAAAAAACCCTTTTAAGTCCGATTATATAGAACGAATATAGAAACCATGGAGCGCTCCAAGCTCAAAATAATCAAAAAAATCCAAATTTTTTGCTCTTCTAGGATTAGATGTAGGGTATTTCTAATTCGGTCTCGACCTATAATATGTCAAAATACCTTTTTAAAATTTTTTTTACTAGAAAATCTTTAATATAATGTGATTTGATATGATATTTAAGCACAAAATGATTGGAAATTTATTAAAAATTTGATTGTAAATTTTGGTACTTTTATTACCTTTGAGTACATATCATGCCGTATGGCGTGACTCCCAAAAACAACTTTTGAAACAAAAATTTTTAAAAATCATTTCAATTATTGTTAAAATGGCTCTTAGTAGTAAGAAAATGGACAAAAACGATTTTTAAAGTCAATGTGAAAGAAAAAGTACCGAAAGGGTTAATATAATTATGTCGTCGCCATTATCTAATGACGAAAGGACATCAAGAAGAATTTGTAAAACAAAAAGAAGTTTGTAAATAAAACAAAATAATGCACGGAACTGTCTGATTTAAATACATATGTAATTATAATCATAAATATTTTTCATCTCTATCGAAGTAAAGTATAATATAAACTCATCAAATTATCATCAAAATACGCCCAAGACCAAGAATTTGTTTATCATGGCCCCTTAAAGAAATGAAATTCAAAGAACAAGGCTTCAGTAAAGTCTTTTTTTTAAAAATGATGGAAGGAATTTGCGTGTTGACTTAGGATTTTTAAATTTTATAGAAATTTTTGCACTTGTTGCGAATATACTAGAGCATTTTTTCAAGTTATCGTAATAGGGGGAAAAGTAGAGAAAAGTAAAAAATGTTTTTCTTGGAAACGTTTGCGAAGTGAAATGTATATCATTAAATCCAATTAATTTAATCATTTAATAATATAACATCTAGTTAGTTTAGTTTAATAACAGTTCAAAGAATTCATGATTCTTCCGTTTCTACAAAATAATTATGTATTTAAATATCTCTTAACGCTGTACGATATATATCTACACATGTCATATGCATAAAATATCGATAATACAACGTTTTAATTTGAACGAAGCAAACAATTAAATTGACTTTTTTGATCTGCTGCAACAATTCGTTCTATTAAATCGCATCTTAATTCAAATAAATTGCGACAAATGTTCTAGATTTACGTGACGCGTTGCACGCATAAATTGCAATTTTTTGTTGTAGTTTTATACAGCATTTACATTTTTAATAAAGGACATCAATGTAAAAGAGTGCACATATAATAACAAATTTTTAAGGTTATGCTGGGGCGCCGAGAGAAAAATCTGGATCCAGGGGAGGTTACATATGGAGCCCCTCTAGTACTAGAATTTTATTTTATTCAATACTGGCATATATTTTAATCACTTTTAATAATAATGTGATTTCTATAGCAGTTTATTGTTCTAAATAATTCAGTGAGTAACTTCAGACAAATACCGTTTTTTGAATTTTATAGGTTGGGATTTTCCATATCGGATTTTACTACTAGAGATTATCTAGCCTTTTTAAACAGCTTCAACAGGATTCGGGTTCAACATAGAAAATACATTGAAAATGATTATTTTTGCTTTGTTTGTTGTTCGATTTTTTACCACGGAAAAAAAAATCAAAAAAAAAAAAAAATGGGAAAAATTCAAAATCTGGTGAAGATTAGCTAGGGTTTTCCAGTTTGCATTTTTTTTATTCTAAAAACATGCCGGAAACTTTCTGCAAACTCAATATCAGGATTAATTTTTAAAACTTGCAACTATTTAAGGGCCACCCTCAAATACTATGGTATGTGGTTTTAGCAATGAGCGACAATTACGCGCTAGTGTTAAAGACGAAGGAATATTTTGACTATTGTATGCAGCTTTCGTCCAGCTTGTGGGTCTACTTCAGTGGCGGATCCAGGATTCGACTATGGAGGGGGCTAAAGTCGGCCGATACGACGATTTGGAGATCTAATTGATTATTTCCTTTTATATCCAGTCACAATTTAGAGCTTACGGGGGAGGTTTTGGCCCCTATAGCCCACTTTTAAGGATATATTCACATAAAAAAAATAATGTTCGGAAAATTCTTGACTCGAAAGATATTTGAAATGGCTGAATCAATTAAAAAATAAATCTGTAGCCTCAAGGAATAACAACACAAGTGTGTTTTTTATACTTTACAGGAGAGCAATTTTAAACTTTAATATGTGAAAATGTATTTGAACATGAAGCAGAAATTGTGTACAAAAAGAAAGATATCATACGAGTATTTTTATCTAAAATCTTCATTTCAGGATATATTCTAAATATAACTTTTTCCACGATAAAAGTTTTTTGCAAACGTAATTTAAGCGCAAAATACACAGCAACATTTTTCAAATCATTGACGGTGAACTAAAATCCGTTATAAGGCGTCGGAAGTACTCGCCGAAACAGATAATTCTGCCAGAGCGTTTTGCAAAGTTAGCTCATATAAGGATTTTATGGTCATTTTTGCGATTTTTGCTGAAAATTGCAACTTTTTGCCTCAAATTGGATTTTGAGCGATTTTTCGATTTTTTCATATGGCTACATCTTGGTAACGAGCCGAAAATATTGTTTTGATGTCTTTAGCAATGTTGTAGCTATTAAATAGAAGAAAAAAATGTCAAACAAACTTAACCTAAAAAAATTCATCTAGTGCCCTAAAATCGCAAAAATGACCATAAAATCCTTATATGAGCCAACTTTGCAAAACGCTCTGGCAGAATTATCTGTTTCGGCGAGAACTTTCGACGCCTTATAACGGATTTCAGTTAATTTTTCAGGTGTCGCACTGTGATATGCTGGGATTACACCGCCTATTTTTCCTACGAATGTTAACCCATTATGTGTCATGAGTGCCATATGGCACTCGAAACAGTACTTTTTGCTTTTATTGCTCAAATATTTGGAAATTTTATTTTTTATTTATACTTAATATTGCTTCATCCTTACTGGCCATGTACCGAAAATTAGCATTTTGCATTTCCATTGCCAACAAAAGCGATCAGTAAGTGAATGCACTTCTCCAAAAAATTCGTTTTCGACAGCATTTTAAAAGTAAATCATAAAATTATATTTAATAAATAAATCATTCTAATAACAATTATACGACATTGGAAAGGACATGATGCAGACTTTTGAATTATAATAATTTCAAAATATTATCAAAAAGTTTTGAGGCCAATAATTGAGCAAATAAAATGAAAGTGCCATATGGCACTCGTGACGCAAACAGGGGGTAAACGTTTTGGTTTTAATCTATTAAGACCTCACCATATTGCCTACATATTGATAGCCTTTTTATATGAATATAATATAACTGGTACTTTTAGACGAAGAAAGGATTTCAAGCTCCTGTTTCTTACCGAAATCAAGGGCTTCCAAGATACAATACGTGGGTTTCTTTGCCCATCACACAGGACGAAACCGCCAGTAATATGTATCCCAAAAGCTTATTTTACGTTACTATTATTTTTAATTATAAATAAGTTAGCAATTCACAGTGCATTTCAAATCTTTTTCAGAAAAAATTCTTCTTCGTTTGAAAACAAACCTTTGCACTTATGATAGGTGTTCACCCCCTGTTTGTGTCATGAGTGCCATTTGGCACTTGCACCTGTAGAAACACAGGTGACTCTTACAAAAAACCCAATAGCAATTTTTGAATTTAGGAGGCTAATGTTGGCCTTGATTTCAAGTTTCATTCGAAGCGGTTTGCTAGAAGCCAGTGTGCTCTAATGGGTTAATAATAACAGAGCCCTTCCTATGCATACATAGTTATGTAAATCTCATTCATCTGCAACAAAAAGTTTGAGACATATGTTGCAGGGGGCATGACACCGCCTATTAAGATATCCTTTGTTGCTATTTTTATGTGTAACATAAGAGGTGTGGCACCGCCCACAAAATGCAATTGCAAATTTGTACAACTCTGGCACAGACGCATACGCGTACGCACTAACAACTTGTACACACGCATTAAAATTAGTTAAATCGTTTGCTGCAGCAGCAACAGTAGCAGTGGCAGCAACAATAAATTTTAATAAATCTGTGATACTGGCGCTCACGTTACTCTTGGTATCTAATGAATATCAAGTCGATAGCGATAAATCTATTGGATGTGAAGTTCAAATTTCTTGTAAGAAAAGAACTTGAAGGCACACACACATACGATTAATTTCATGAGAATTTAAGATGTGTGTGGCGAACGAAATAATTTGCTTTTAATTTAGTTTGATAAAAATTTATTGATATTTTTTGCTTCTAATTATTTGACCATTACATGTTTGCATTAAAGTTAAGAAAGTATTTCAAAAATCACAAAATTTTCGGTTTGGAAAATATCACTTAACATTCTGAAAATATTTTGTATTATACGGCGTCACATATTATTGTACACTGCATCTTTAGTGATCTTTTCCCAAAAAAAAAGGAGTATAAAAAACTTTTTGCGCATGCATCTATTTTCAATTATGTTCGAATATTCATTAATTAGATCAAATTAGATTTGATGTGATATTTCTTTGACCCCATCAATAATTCAAATCAAATTTATTTATTTTTTTTTTTATATTTTGCAAAATACCACATCCATCATGAATATCCCCTTATTTTAATTGCTGTACCGCATTAAATAACGAGCACAACAAATCCCACTGCAGCGGTTCCATAAAGCAAACACAACAATCTGTGTCAACGCGTTACAACGCAGCACAATGCATCGCAACGCACATCGTCGCATGTTGCTGCGTTGCTTTGCGCTGTGTGTTTTGCGTTTTATGTTGCTGCTGCGTCATTTTCAACAAACATCGCACATTTCAGGCACTTGTACTCGTAACTAAGTGGCGCCACTAACAAATTTTACAACATTTAAAATTAATTTGCGTACGTGTCACACCATCATCATCATCAGCATCGTCGTCGTCGTCTCGTCATCCTTATTTTTAGTTGTGATAAATAAAAATATCACTGCAGTGCTACTTCAACTGAAGGGAAATATAATTTAATGGTAAAAACAACGATGATATATCAAAATCTCTTCTAAAGGACATATTATGACTTTTTATTTTTCAAATTATGTACCTATCAGTACTCGTAGTAGAGAAAATATATTTTAAACTTAACTACTAATTACACTATGCAATACGATATATTGAATGAGATCTTTATAACTTTCGTTTGTTTGCAGTCGCTGAATCCGAATCTTGTAACCTTTTTTCTCTATTAGGTCTGGGATTGTTCCAAAATATAAAAAGCGGTGCTGATCCAGGCAGTAGTGAACTTCACATTTGTCAACGGTATTGAATATGAAATCAATAACAAACGTATGAAGCTGAACACATCCAAATTAATTCTAAAATTGATGAGCTTCAAAAGATATAGAAATAGAGATCTACTCTGTGAAGAAATGTTTTGAAATTTGATATGAAGACGTGGTCGAAAGCTCTAAAGATTATTAGCTAAATTATTTTTCACTTTTTTATTCTGAAGAGGACTTTTGCTACGCCATTTGTAATGCTAATTTCAATCGGGAAAACTAAAAGCTTTGGAATGCTAGTTGAAAATGATGTTTACCTTAAAAGATTCACTTTGTACCTAGTATTTTTCTTAGCCACACATTCGATATTATAAATATTATTCCCAAAGTTGGGGTATTTTGTACATTGCGTCGATGAGATGTATCATTTTATACACTTTACTCGAGTGAGATTGTGTAGGCTTATATTCAAATAAGTTAATTTCAATACAAGTGCACACATAAGTGTAAAAGCCTTTAGCCACACTTCAAACAAAAACTTCTAAAAATGCCAATTATGTAAATGATAAAATGCATATTTTACACATGACACTTGTCCCTTGTGTTATCTTTTTACATGTGATATTCAAGAAATCCATAAAATACCTGAATAAATGATTCAATTTTGTGGTATTTTTGGTCTCACTATCAAGTGTCAAGTACGACAAAATATGTCTTATGGCAGATAGATTATCTTTATTTCTTGTACACAGAGAAAATGATTTCGCAGATAATCAACAAATATTTCCGTTTCATGCGAAAACCATTAGCAGACATTTTCCATCATAATAAATTTGAATGAAGTTAGTTTACTGACTGTTTTTTGCTTTTACAGTACTAATGTGGACAAAAAATCTGCCATTGTAGGTTGTAATTGTAGCTAGCGTAACATGCCTCAAAATCAGAGTGTACTGCCAACTAAAAACAATTAGCAATTTTTCACAATAGACGGCGCTAGTGAGCTTTATGATCTATAAATATAGCGTTCTTGTACAGAGGAATTTGTCATTGGCAATGGCCTAATTGGTAAAGCACCGCGTTCTCTTTCATAAGAAAACTGGAGTCAAGTGTTGGAGTGCGGTTTCTGACAAGAATTAACTAAAACTGATCTGATAAGGCTATATAAGTACATGTTTATATATGAAAATATACAAATATGTATGTGGAAATAGCCGAAACGTATGTTATTAATTTCCATGTAAGCACTTGTTTGCGTCTGTTGTTGAAAAATTTCAAAATGACTGTTTAATTAGTTCAATATAAATTTATCATATTTCAATTAAGTTTTAAATTCCGTCTCCTGAAAAATATTCTAAATTGGAAATATCATATTTTTCCGTCTTGTTTCAGATATGAGGAATTTCTTTTAAAATTGAGTATTTTTATTTTTTTGATTTTTTAGAATTCTTAAAGTTTCTGTTGGCAACACTGTTTTAAGCTTGAATCAAGGGCATGCACTGTGGGAGAAGGGCAGTGGCGGATCCAGAGGGGGGGCGATAGGGCGATCGCCCCCTCTCTCAAACCTAAATTGTATGTTAAGATTTTGAGAACATTCTGTTATTATCTAATCTAGAAATGTAGTCAATCGGCCCCCCCTCTTGACCATGCTGGATCCGCCAATGGAGAAGGGCCAATCTAGCGGCGTTTAATTCAATTTTTGTAATTTAGAACTGCAGAAAATTTTATTTATTTACTGTTTTCCAATATGTTTTAGTTTATGAGATTTCTATGAAAAGCTGTAACCTTTCAAACTTTACTATATAATATACATAATTTTCTCTCTTTTTTGGATAGTACTTTGCATTGGCTATTAAATAAAATATAAGTTGATGGTATATGGTTCTAGGTTTATTCTTTTTTTTTTTTTTTTTTTTCTTAAGAAATTATATTACAAATTAACGACTGCATTCGTGCTAATTTTTATTTTTCTTGTCAATATGATTCCTTATGACTGTGAAATACCTGAAATGACCCGATAGCTGTCGAAACATAGAACTTTTTTATTAACCTTAGTACTAAAAATGCCATAAAAATAGTTATTTTTACCAGGAAACTTACATTATGCTAATAGCCTGATTCATAACCTTTCTAAGGTAGGTCCAAAAATCGGTTAAAAAATATCGAAGCTATGGATATTATTGCAAAGCCGTTCTGTAATGTTGAAAAAATTATAATTCCAAAACTGTTAAAGATACGATAGTGCCTTGATTTTGGATTCGTATATAAGGTAAATTGATTGCTTTTCGATAAAAATATTTTTAAAAAATGGGCCACTTAACATTTTTTGTAATTTTGTACTTAAAGAGTACTAAAAAGAGTTAATTTTGCAAAGTAGCAGGAAACTAACTTTATAGCCTGATTCAGTATCTTCCCAGAATAGATCCGGACTTAAAAATCGCTTAATAAACGTCGAAGTTATGGACAATTTTTGTGAGATCGTATTTATCATTATTGTCATATTTTATACCCCCTCAAAGTCACCGAAAAATTGGGAAAAACTTGTTTGTTTTACTATTTTTATTAGTTTTAGCCTAAAACAAAGCCATTTACAAAATTTTAACGCAATCCAAGATGATGAAGCCAAATCTAGCTACGGTAGGGGTGGAATATTTCATTGTGGAAGGTAAATCGAAAGTAATGTCACTATGCAAATATGTCATAGTTTTTGCAAATAGCTGCAACCTTACTTTCCCAATTTGTGTGTCAATTTATGTATTGAATTTTATCTTGATAACTCTCTATGTTTGGAAGTTATGAATCAAATTCCACTAGATAACCCATTTCTCCCACTGTTGCATGATTTGATAAAAATCTGTGTTAGAAAAATAAGCCTAGACGTATTAAACTTGATATAATTACATACGATTATTTGACGGAAACATTCTTTTTCTCAGTGTAAATATTTACTTGTAACATATTTGCTTGATACATATGTATGTATTTGTTATATGGCATTGCAATTAATGTTGGATAATTCAAAATTAATTTCATGTTTTTGGTCGAAGTAACAAACGTCACAAGTCCCTGAAAACCTCAAATTGAAACAAATTGTTGCATAAATACAGCAAATATGTACAATTGAAACTAAATGAAAATTCTTTCAAGTAAAATTTTTGTCAGAAATAATTCTAGCACGAGTATTTGACAATTATATTTGATTTGCTTATGCATCTCTTAACGTGTAGGTAGATATTGTTTTGGCAAAGTTATTCAAAAATTATTTTTAAAATAAAAAAGTTATCAAAAAGTGTCACTTCGAAGCAATGAAAATTTACGTTAAATCTAGCTCTTCCTGTCTTAAGCATCACATCCCATGAATGTTAAACATAATTCCACCAAATCCAATTTTTAATCTAAAATTTACTTCCACATAAAATTAACTTGGAGTCAATTACGCTAATTGCAATTCACGCGGCTGTAGCGCGGTCATAACCAAATTGAGTTCAAGCAGTTTAAAATTAAAATAATGAACTGACTTTTTGCACCCCAACTACGTCGTTTCAACCAAACCACATTTATTTATCGCCACCACCCACCCACCTTAAAAGCAACACCTTAAATGTTGCCACCTTTTGATAGATACCTATGAAGTCAACAACAACAGCAACAACAAAAGGTGTTAATTTAATTTCTTGACCTTTTGTGGCAGTACCCCCATTCATTAGCGAAACAAGCAACAACAAAAGAAGCAACAGCAACTACCACAAACCACAAAATTAAATACAATGGAAATCAACGACCTGACGACACGGCGTCATAACAAAATGTCATGCGAATTCTCATTAATAATATTTTTTTGCATTCATTCATATTGGTATGGAACTTTGTAAAGCATGTGCAGAATGAGAAGACAACAACTAGACAATAGACAAAAGAATAATACTAGACAAGAATTACGCTGTCCTTAGTAATATTCGAAGAATCCTTAGAAGTATTTATTTTTTAATTATTTAGCTGGGAGAAGCGTTGAACTTTCTGATTCAATAAATTTCAAACTTTTGTTTTTATCTGAGCTAAGACTACGTGTGCGTAATAATCACAGCTTCATTTTGACACCAAACACATAAAGATTGGATCATACATAACAAACTTGAGTTCTTTTGAACAAAACAATTCAATTCAATTATAAAAACGCTTGAGATCGGTCGCCAAAAAAAAAAAAAAAAATATTGCTTTTGTTCCCATCCAAATATGTTCCTTGGCTCATTGTTAGATTTTTAAAAAAATATTTTGACTCTGGCGAAAATATTATTAATAATAGAATTTTTTTTAGTGCCAAAAACACAAAATTTGCATTGACATTTTTATACCCTACACCCAGGATATATTGACTTTGCCCTTCCGCTTGTGACGCAGAGAAGGAGGCGTGGCAGGTATGGAAAAGTATTTATATTCTTGATCAGCGCCATATTCTGAGTCGTCATAGCCATGTCCGTCTGTTTGGCTGGCTGGCTAGGTGTGCGTGGAAATACATTTTTTGGGAAAACTGAGTAAAATAATTTAATGAAATTTGGTGTTCTGCCTTCGTCGTTAAAGTTAGCTCGGGGGATTGAAAATGACCGAAATCGGTCGACGGACACGCCTACCACCCATACAAAATATATGTTCAAAATGCAATTATAACGGCATTATTTGCAATAATAGAAGCAAAATACACGTAAATACTAAGTATTGGGATAGCACTGAACAAAAACAAGGCGAGTTCCAACTAGAGGGTGTGGCACCTCTCATAAAACCAAAAGTTTCAAAAAGTTACACTGAAAGCGTTTTTTGAGATAACCCAAACAAATTGCACTCAATTACTCAAATCAATAAATGCAAGCTCTGAGAAAAAACTAGGTGAATTCGGACAAGAGGGCGTGGCATCTCCCATATAAGCAAAAGTTCCAAAAATGATATACTGAAAGTGTTTTTTGAGATAATCCAACCCAATTTCACTCAAACACTAAGAACATTAATTGCAAACTCTGAGCAAAAAGTAGGCGAAATAGGACTAGAGGGCTGGGCACCTCCCACGCAAGCAAAAATTTCAAAATGTTATACTGAAAGATTTTTTTAAGAAAACCTAATTGAATTTCACTCAAATACTCAGAACAGTAAATGTAAGCTCTACGCAAAATCTAGGTTAACTCGGTGAAGAGGAAGTGGCACTTTCCATACAAGCAATTTGTTCTTATACTCTGCTAGGAGTTTCGGAAGAATAAAACAATTAATTTTAATAGTATTTATCAAATAAGTGTTTATATATACTAGAGTTCGCCTTGTGGCCAAAATTCGACCATTTGCCTATAAAGCATAAAGTTTTTATACCCTTCCTTGGTCGAAAACACAAAAAGCCTTTTAATATTCTCTCTGAGGGTTCGCGTTATCTGCATGCATAAAAATCGGTGAAGCAGCTAAGTTTCAATACCGTGCTTTCCATTTAGAGGCTTGTGAATCCGTCTAAAGAGCAAAAAGTTTTCTTTATCTTTCCATCCTGTTCATTTTATCCCCATATCAAAATTCATAAAAATCAATCCTTAGTGCTCACCCTATCTCTATACAGAATTTCATAAAATTCGATGCAGTGGTTTAGCCGTGAGAGCGTTTTTTTCAATATAGGAGCGTGGCACTGCCCACTAAAAACATAATGGTCATTTTATCGTTCCTTAGCGTTAACCCTATCTCCATACTAATTTTCATAAAAATGGATGCAGTGGTTTGCGCGTGAAACCGTTTTTTTTACTTAGGGGTGTGGCACCGCCCACTAAAAAACATAATGGTCATATATGGTTCCTTAGTGCTAACCCTATCTCCATACCAAATTTCATAAATATCGATGAAGTGGCTTAGCCGTGAAAGCGTTTCTTACATTAAGGGGCATGGCCCCGCCCACTTTTGGAAAAAAGTAGTCCTATGCACTGCTCCTCCTCACAATTTTTCCAACAAAGAAAAAATTAAGCAAATCGGTTGAAATTTAAGTATAGAAATAGGGACTGAACCGATTTCGTTTGCCTATTTATATATAGATTCTTGAAATGCAGTTGGGGTATTTAATTTTTGGCAAGGTCAAAGATACCACCCTTACTAGTTTTTGTTTTGCTATATAATGCGAAACAAAAATTTAGAAAAATTATGTATTAAAAATGTTAAATGTTCTACATCAAAAGTTTTTGAAAAATTGCGTTCTGTGTCAGAACATTGATTTTAGAAACAGTAACAGTTTGTCCACGTGTCACCCTTTTAAAATTTTCGCAATGTGCACAAGAACGGATGCGGAATCAAAAGGATTTGCTTTTAATAATGTTATTGCTGTGTTAAAAAAAAACATTTTGAAACTCTTATAAGCGATTAAAAATAAAAAATAATAAGAAAAAAAAAAACGAACCGCTTATGCTAGCGTGATTCAATCCCTTTCTAAAAATGGTCCAAACATTTTGTGGTAGGACCTTTTTTTTCAAGTCATAACTTCTAACCCTCGAGACATTCCAATTTTTTATGTGAAAGATTATTTTTGCTTTTTTCCAAAAAATATATCTCGGAAGGTAAAAAAGGTGTACATGGGCACGTTTTTTGTAGTTTAGTACTAAGATAGTAGTAAATTTAGTACTTTTTATCAAAATCAAAAAATTTTATTTTGAGCTAATAGCCCAATTCAATAACTTTCCAAAAGTGGTCTGGGCATAAAAATCAGTTAAGAAATGTTCAAGTTAATTACAATTATTTGAGGAGAGTTTGTCACAATTTACCGATTTTTCCACACTTTGCACCCCTCCACAAGCCACAAAAAAATTTTTTTTTTTTTACCATTTCTAAAAGATTAGACATGAATCGAAACCATGTACCAATTTTCAGCGAAATCGGAAGGGGTGTGGCAGATCTTGTTACGCTAGGCATGGAATGGCTGTATACCAAAAGAGTTTTTTGAGATAGGTCTAGCAAATTTTACCCGTACACTATGTACGCTTTGTAAAGGCTTTGAATAAAAACTTAGGATAAGTAGGTGTGACATTTCCGAAACAAATAAAAACTTTAAACGTTGAAAAACGATTTCTTGAAAGCTCTGTACGTACACGAATCCACGGAGGAAAAAAAGGCATTAAGTCAAGCCCAAATCGTTCTTAAATGGAATATTCAAAATTTAGCTTAACATAGCAGAAAATCAGCCAAAAATGTGCAAAACTTGTTCACAACTTGGGATCAAATTTAGGCATGATATAAATTTTGATAACTAAAACCGATTCTGTAGCATTCTGTACATAAATTGTAGTGTATTCCTTAACATAAAGTTAAGATGGTTTATTTTTATGTCACTGATTAGGTTTTCTTGATGAGTTATCAAATTGAAAGCATTTTTTGTTGTTGTCTATTTTTTTAGTCAACTGACCGAATTTTGTAAGTTTCATTTAGAACAGTTTTTTCAAAAGTTGAGCAGGATGTCCGTTCATAATTCCTTTATATGTAAATTTCTTTTTTGGTTCGAAGCACGTGAAAGTTTCCATTTAGTTTAAGTATAAAAATTTTAATTTATTAATCCATCTTTCAATTGTTAAACTTTATAAGTATGAAATTTCTCTTTTTCCTTTTTTTTATTGAGATAATACCCCTTTGTGTTAACATCACATGCCTGCGTCACAAGTTGTATTCAGAAATTTACTTTTTGTTGTTTGTGTTTTTGTTAACATTTTTCCACCGATAGCAGTGCAGTCTTACATACAGAATAATAAAACAGATTCCAAACTATAGACGTCAGTCACCATTGTTGAGGGCGCCACAATGCATGTACTTACACACACATCCATATGTAGGGAGGTACCTATGCACTACGCGAGAGTATACTTTGTGCGCCTTTGTTTATTCCTGTGTTTATTGTTGACTTTACTTTATTGTGTAGTAGGTGTATCCCACCAACTTTATCTTACTTTGCTTTTGTTTACTTATTCAATTCTTTGACTTTGAATTGTTTTCTCTTTCAATAAACTTTGGGGTTAAAAGTTCATTCGTCTCTTGTTGCACGTTGGCTGAAAAGTATGCAACAATTTTTTTTTTGTTTGTTTTTGTTTTGTAAAGTATTGCTTTTGATTTATGTTGTGAATTTTTTGAAAATAATAACTATTTAAATAAAAATGTAATTTAATTGGCAATTTATAGCTTTTTTATTATGATGTTGAAATTTTTCCGCTTGATTGGTAATATATTTATATATATTCTATGCAAGTTTATTAATTACATTAACCTAAATTCCAAGAGCTGTTCAAATTATGTGTATTTATTTGTAAATGTTATCGAATATTAAATTAATTTTGTTTGCATACTTTTATATATATTTATTTACAAAATTATATAAATATATTTACGTAACTAATTAATTTATATATAAAACAAACATAATAAATTATAATGATACGTTGAGCGATCGAAAAAACTTTAAAACCATAAAAAAATTCTTTTCAATCAAAAAATTTTCGACATAAAACGTCATTATTGTTTATGAGTGGCGCCTTTTCATGCACATATAAGGAATTCTCAAAAATTGTGGAATTCTACAGTTTTTGAGGCACATTCACCAAACTTGGTGGAGAGGTCACTTTTTATATAAGAATCAAAAATTGGAAGGGTGCACGTCAAAAAAAAAAGTAAAAAAAGTTACGCATATACATATGAAGCAAAACACGTCAAGTGTACCAGCTGAAAATTTTTTTGTCTCCGATTTCGCTCAAATTTGGCAATATAGTAGTCGTGATATACAAAAACAATATTCCGGGAGGATTTGGTCCTAGTACCATTTATTGTTAAAATACAGGGTGTTGAAGTTGGCGTTTATAGTCATTTTCATGAAAAGGTGTTTTTTCAAAAATTTAGAGCTTAATCCAAAGTTTGTAAAGTAACTTGTCCCATTCATTTTGAAATGTTCTTTTTATAAAAAAATATTACATGGTGAAAAAAATTTTTTTTCACCGAAATATTTTAAACTTAAAAATACTTTTGAATTTTTTTTAAAAAAAACCCCCCTTAAATTTTTTTTAAAAGTACTTCAAATTAAAGCATAATTTAAAAGCTTTAAAATGATGTGTGACTCAAGATGGTATTCGGTCATTGGATGAGAGTTTTTGGCTTTTAAACGCCCACAGCAGGCAAAACTCTTTGTTTACTCAAGAGGAAGGCATCTTACGAAAAAAGCGTTTAAAAGCCAAAAACTCTCATCCAACGACCGAATACCATCTTGAGTCACACATCATTTTAAAGCTTTTAAATTATGCTTTAATTTGAAGTACTTTTAAAAAAATTTAAGGGGGGTTTTTTTAAAAAAAAATTCAAAAGTATTTTTAAGTTTAAAATATTTCGGTGAAAAAAAATTTGTTTCACCATGTAATATTTTTTTATAAAAAGAACATTTCAAAATGAATGGGACAAGTTACTTTACAAACTTTGGTGTAAGCTCTAAATTTTTGAAAAAACACCTTTTCATGAAAATGACTTTAAACGCCAACTTCAACACCCTGTATTTCAACAATAAATGGTACTAGGACCAATTCCTCCCGGAATATTGTTTTTGTATATCAGGACTACTATATTGCCAAATTTGAGCGAAATCGGAGACAAAAAAATTTTCAGCTGGTACACTTGACGTGTTTTGCTTCATATGTATATGCGTAACTTTTTTTACTTTTTTTTTTTGACGTGCACCCTTCCAATTTTTGATTCTTATATAAAAAGTGACCTCTCCACCAAGTTTGGTGAATGTGCCTCAAAAACTGTAGAATTCCACAATTTTTGAGAATTCCTCATATGTCCTTCAAGTTTTCTCAATATCGGAGAACTTGTGGGTCTTACCTCGACGACAGCTTACCTGCCATAGAACAACATCAGTTCTCGAATTGAACCTGAGCCATTCTTTTTACTTTTTGCTGCCAGGGGGTCTTGTATGTTCAGTTGTACAGCGTGATTTGTGATGGATTACAACCAGGCTTGCCAACCGTATGATACCTTAGAATTATACCTATATACAAAAAAACGGGTTTTTCTAAACCTTACAGAGATCATATTTGTAATTTTTTTTTACCCTACACCCAGGGTATATTCACTTTGTCCTTCCGTTTGTAACGCAGAGAAGGAGGCGTGGCAGATATAGAAAAGTATATATATTCTTGATCAGCGTCGCCTCCTGAGTCGATATAGCCATGTCCGTCTGTCTGGCTGGCTGGCTGTGTGTGGAAATACATTTTTTGGGAAAACTAAGCAAGATAATTCAATGAAATTCGGTGCACAGCCTTCGTCGTCAAAGTTAGTTTGGAGGATTGAAAATGAGCGAAATCGGTCAACGAACACGCCTACCGCCCATACAAAAAATATATTCAAAATGCAACTTTTGGAGTATTTTTCTTGGTAATGCAACCAAAATACCCATAAATACTACAAATTGTAAGCGCAAGCTCTGAGCAGAAACTAGACAAATTCGGACAAGAGGGCGTGGCACCTCCCATATAAGCAAAAGCTTCAAAACGCTATACTGACACCGTTTTTTGAGATAATCGAACCAAATTTTACTCAGACACTAAGAATTATAAATGCAAGCTTTAAGCAAAAACTGGATAAAGTCGGACAAAAGGGCGTGGCACCTCCCATAAAAGCAAAAGGTTCAAAACGCTATACTGAAAACATTTTTTGAGATAATCCAACCAAATTTCACTCAAATACTAAGAACTATAAATTCAAACTCTGAGAAAAAACTTGGTGAATTCGGACAAGAGGGCGTGGCACCTCCCATATAAGCAAAATTTTCAAAATACTACTGTGTAGGGTATTTAATGTTTGGCCAGGCCAAAGGTAACACCCTTGCTAGTTTTTTTTTAGTTCTAAAGACACTTGTTTACCTTCTACTTGACAAAAATCTCGAAATTGCATTAAAGTTAAAAGTAAAAATCGGAAAGCACTTTATTAATTTTAGCACTTTTATTTAACATAGACAAAGGAATTATTTATCCGATTATAGACCGTAAAAATCGGGAAACCTGGAAAATTCGGAGTTTTTTGTTTAAACCATGATTTTTGATAGTAAAACGCAATAAAAATACTCTTACTGAAATTCCTGATTCTCATCCTTTTCGGTGGTGTATCATCTATACTATATATACTATTTATATAAAATTGCTTATATGAAAACCCTGTGTAACGATTTGGTGCAAAATATACCGAACCGATTTTAATAATTTTTTAAAACGTTCAACGTGTGGTAAGGAACAGGATTGTATACTTATTTTTTTGGTTTTTATGAGATAACTGTTTTTTTTTAGTATGAAGCTGTTAAAAAAAAAAATTCAATGCTTGCATGAAAATGATCGTTTGCATTTCAGTCGCTATAGCGTGCTGCGCCATGAGTTGCGTTGTTGTTGTCTTTTCCGTCTCTTTCATTTATTGTTTTTTTTTATTCTTGTTATTGTGTTGTTGATGAGAGCAAAAAAGAGAGTGATTTCGTCAGTGATGCCAACTCAATATTTTCAATTTTTTTGGACTTTTAACGATGTTTTACATGTTTTTCAATATTTTTTAAATTTTTTTTGATTTTTTTCGATATTTTGGATGTTTTTCGAAACACTTGGACTTTGACCGATTTCTTCGATGTATCTACATATTTTACTATTTTTCGAAACTTTTGATTTTGTTTCGATATATTGGATGTTTTGTTCTTAGACTTTTACCGATTTCTTCAATGTGTTTCAATATTTTTCAAAACTTTTGGGCTTTTATCATTATATATGATGTTTTTCGACATTTTTGGACTTTAACCGATATTTTGGATATTTTTCTATAAACTTGGACTTTACCGATTTCTTTGTTGTGTTTCAATATTTTCCGAAACTTTTGAATCCTTTTCGATTTATTGAATATTTTTCGATATATGTTTTTGGACTTTCACTGATTTCTTCAATGTTTTCCAATAATTTGGGCTTTTACCGATATGTAGGATGTTTTTCGACATTTTTGGACTTTTACCGATATTTTGTACGTTTTCCGAAAATTTTGTTTTTATGTCACTATTTTTCGAAACTTTTGAACTTCTTTCGATATATGTATTGGATGTTTTTCGATATATGTATTTGAACTGTTACCGATATATAGGATGTTTTTTGATAAACTTGGGCTTTATCCGATTTTTTCGATGTGTTTCATTGTTTTTTGAAACTTTTGGACCTTTTTCGATATATTGGATCTTTTTCGCTTTATTTGGACTTTTACTGATTTTTTTATATGTAGTATTTATTGATTTGAATCGTTCGCATAGAATAATAATCAATTATTATTTCTTCGATGTTTTCCAATACTTTTTGACTTTTACCGATATTTTGGATGTTTTTCGCTATATTTGGACTTTTACCTATACTTTAGATGTTTATCTATACTTTTAGACTTTTGCCGATATTTTAGTTGTTTTTCGATACATTTGGTCTTTTACCGATTTCTTCGGTGTATTTCGATACTTTTGGACATTTACCGATATTTTGGACGTTTTTCCATAAACTTGGGCTCTTACCGATTTCTTCAATGTATATTTTAATATTTTGCGACACTTTTGGAATTTTACCGATAAAATAAATATATTGGAGCATCTGTTTGTGGCACATTGTTTTAAAAAATAAAAAAAAAGTTTTAGTTATTAGCTTTTTGTGCAATCTGCCTTTTTATTAAAACCCGTGCAACGCCGGGTAAAACAGCTAGTATGTTATATTTGCGTTGGTAACTATACCTTCAGAAGAGTTTTTTCTTAAATATTATACACAAAAATTTGAATTTGATCTCGATCATTTTTTTTTTAGCTAATTGAGAGTCACTGAATTTGAATCTGGCAAACGTTTTTTCCTATCACGCCTAGTGATGAGCAAACCAAGACCACAGCAGACTTGGTATCGATCTTGCACATTGAGTCTCGGTCTTGGTTTTGATATTGAGTCTTGGTCTTGTTCTTGATAATTAAGCCTTGGTCTCGGTGTTGGTCTTGGTCTTGAAAAAATTTCAAGAGGTTATTGCGCATTCAAAATTTTTAAACCTATTTTTCCAAAGCAGTTGGGTTTTTAAGATGCCAAATTTCAAATTGGGGGATTATTTTATCCTCAAAACGTGCGTGAAACACCTATTAACTATAAATTAGCAAGACTTAAAAGCAGTCTTGAACTTGACGATTATTGTAAATAAGACCAAGACCATAACAGCCTTGATCCTTGCAAATATATCAGCGTTTCAAAAAATTACCAAGACCAGGACAGGACTCAAGACCAAGACTAATTTTGCTCACCACTAAGCTCGCCTGAGATCCTAGATTTAAAGTGCAGAAAACGCTATTTTCAGACACATGGCGTACATTTATGAAGTAGTTAAGTTCATTTTTGTCGACGAAATCTAATGGCACGGATTTTCTTCCTTAAACCATAACTTTAATTTTCCCAATTGGACCATTACTTTCCAAGATATCATACCTTAAAGTAATGGTATGGTATGGGACTTGTGATACTTTTACTTCAATGGATAATATCTTGGAAAGTAATGATCCAAGTGGAAGAGTTAAAGTTATGATTTAAAGAGAAAAATCATTGCTTTTCAGTACCTTAGACAAAAATGAACTGCACTACTACTGGACGTACACCATGTGTCTGAAAATTGCGTTTTCTACACTTTAAATTAAGGATAGCTCGGATTTTAGACATGATAGAAAAAAACGGTTGCGAGATACGGAATCAGCGATATTTAGACAAAAAAAGTTATTGACATAAAATTCATATGTTAAATTGGGACACATTCGACTCCAAAAAATTAACTAGCATAATGTTGCTTTATTTTATTAAAAGTACCTATTCAGTAAATAAAATTTTTAAACCTAATAAAAATGTTCATTGATTTTTGAAGACCTCGATTAAAAAAAAGAATATTGCTTAGTTTGACTTTCGATGTTAATAGTTTGCAAAGAAATTTTAGATTTAAAATCAATAACTTAACTAGTTTTAACAATTTGAGGAAACTTCATAGAGATGAATGCTATGAAAAAATTAAATTTTATCTTTAAAACTCATTACAGATAAGCTTCCATAGGTGGTTTGCATCTAACTTTCTTTTTGTAACACTACTTAGCATTACACCTACCATACATCAGGAAAACAGCTGTAACAATAAATTTGAGCCAAATGCCCCATAAAGGCAAATACTTTGAATTTTTTTAAAAAAGAATAAAAATTCTTTATGCAATATTTATGAACACAAAGCTCTAAATTCAGAGAAACCTCACTAACTAAAAAAGATTTGACCTTAAAAACCCACTCATCTAAAATAAAATCACCATAATGGTGCACCCCAACATGCAACACTGCACAAAGACCGATCCATATGCAATATTCTCTCTGTCTGTATGCATGAGAATTTGTGTAAATATTCGTACATTTTAAAACATTGAACATCTTTTTAATTTCAATCGATTGCTTGCTTTCTATCTGCCACATATGTGTATACCTTATGATGTCCTTCGAGTTTAAAGGATACTTTGTATGTGTATGAAACTTTGTAACAGCAGCAGCAGTCTTTAATAACGTCATGTGCATAAATTTTTAAATTTTAATTTCAGTTTGTATCGTTTGTTACTTTTTTATTTGTATTTCAAAACGAAAAAAAAACCAGTCCGTTAAATTCATGTATTTATTTGCAGACTTTCGATTATATTTCTTTTCGATTTTTTGTACCCCCTTTAGTGCCATGTATTGCCCAATGGGAAAAACAAATTTTAATTGTGTTCAATGTAGTTTTACATTTGGCTCATCCATGGGGGAATATAGCACCAAATTGGTTCCGTTTATAGGAAAATTGTTCCCAACGGTGGATGTTTAAGCTATCGAGTAGGTAGATTTTTCACATTATGTTGGATAACCATTGGAACGTGAATTTCCATAATTTTTTTGATTCATGCTTTGTTAATCTTCTTTTTCTTCTTATATCCTTAACTCTTTGTGGAGCACAGGTCATCCATAAAACTCTTCCTTAGTTGTCGTATTTATTCTTCCAGTGAACTTATCCACGATTTTTTTAGACGATCATTGATTGAGTGTGACCACTCCATTTCCATTTTCGCTATCGCTTTGTAACGGAGATACACAGAAAAAAAAAAATCGGTCAATCCAACCTATTTCAACGATAGAAATTGCATCAACCCGCAATAAAGGTTAAATTGACTGTACAGTCCAGTAAAATTACTGTAAAAATAGTACTGTACAGTTACTGTTAAAATGTTTAGGTACTGTGAAAACAGTTAATTTAACCTAGATTTTCGATAGAAATTGCACCAACCCGGAGTTTTTGTATTTTGACCGTAGAACTCTGTAAATTTACAGTTTACTCGGTTTAGAAACTATCAAACGCAGTTACAGTAAAAATAACCTTCTTAAAAGGTCAGCTAACAATATAAACTGTTGCAAACAGTTAAAACTATTTTGGAACGGTTTAGTAGTTAGCACCCCAGAAGGGCTGTAACTAGCCGTTTCCAAAAACTCGTAGAAATTGTAGTAAACAACTTCTACGGCGACACCATTTCAAATGGCAAAATATCAGTACAACTCTAGCAAACTTATGTTGATTTATTCTTAAACAATATGAGAATTTTATGAACCTGTTAAAAACTCAACTCAAAATGTTATTCATATGAAGAAAAAAAAAATGTATGGAATACAAAATGTACAGTTGAATTCAACTGTAGAAAAGTAAAGCTGATTCTGAAATTTTGAATTGTTGTTTTTGTTTCCTATCGAAAATTGGAAAAACTATAAAATACAAAATTTATAGTTAATTTTACCGTCAGTTTTTTTTTCTGTGTAGGATCTTGTCGTCATCGGTATGGAAGTTGAACATTAAAAATGATCCTGTGCCAGAATTGTATCCTTCAAAATAAGGACTTTCATACAAAGGACCAAATATGATTTTTTTGTCACCTAGTCATTAACCACTGAGACATGAATGGATTCCGATGAAACCAAATCAGATCCATATAACAAAAAAAGTGTTCGACACAATATATCAGTTTACTGTGGTTTCTTTTTCCTAATGCCAGAATTTTATCCTTGAAAATAAGGACTTTTCATACAATAGACCCAATATGTCTATTTGGTCACCTGATCATTTACCACAGGAACATGAATGGATTTCGATGAAACCAAATAAGACCCATAGTACATAAAACAGTGTACGATACAATATATCAGTTAACTGTGGTTTCCGTTTCCTAATGCCAGAATTTTATCGTTGAAAATAAGGACTTCTCATACAATGGACCCAATATGGCTATTTGGTCACCTGGTCATTTAACACTGGAACATGAATGGATTCCGATAAAACCAAATGAGATCCATAGAACATAAAACAGTGTTCGACACAATATATCAATTCAGTGAAGTTTATTATTCCTAGTGGCAGAAGTTTATCCTTGAAATTAGGACTTACTAAGAACCTAATGTAGTCACTTGGTCACCTGGTCATGGACCACTGAATCATGTCATGAGTGGGTTCTAATAAAGCTAAATGGGATCCGTAGAACGTAAAATAATATATCTTTT
Organism: Calliopum simillimum; assembly: GCA_951812925.1. Classification (NCBI taxonomy): domain Eukaryota; kingdom Metazoa; phylum Arthropoda; class Insecta; order Diptera; family Lauxaniidae; genus Calliopum; species Calliopum simillimum. The sequence goes on from OX638369.1 coordinate 46,893,746, forward strand.
TTCCTAATGCCAGAATGTGATTTTTGATAATAAGGACTTTTCATACTAATGACCTAAAGTGGTCACTTGGTCACATGGTCACTGGCCACTGGAATATGAATGTGCTTTAATTAAACTGAGTGGTAACCAAGTGAGTGTGTTCCATAGATCACAAAATAACGTTTAAAACGACATATCAATGGAACTTCAAAATTTTTTAAAAAAACTTGCAAAAACTTTGTAAAAACCAGTTTTGTTCCAAATTGAGTATATGTATTGAACCAAAGGGTAGAAAACTACCCCAACCGTAACCCGAAAACTGTTTAAGCTATCCAAAAAATTCCAACCGACTTTTCTTGATTATGCCCAAAGTAACTTGTGTTCCAAATTCACAAAAAAAATTCAACGGGATCGGGTACTGCGCCGATATGGGTTAACTTGACAACCGATAATATCTTTCATATCTCTTACTTTTGTAAAATTTTCTCACAGAAGATAAGATCTCTTTACATGTTGAGCAATACATATGGAAATTTGTGGTTATACCTGATCTGAGCGAAGAGCAATAAAGTCACCTGGAAAAGGTCAATGGTGAAGAAAACTCGAGAATCGTTTTAATTGTAGAGTGAAGTAACATAAAAGTGCCTGTAAAAGTACATATTTATGTAATGGACATAGACGATGAATCATTTTCGACAGAAAAAAAAAGATATGTAAGTACAACAAAAGACTAAAGCCTATGATAGTTACCAATAACATGCAATATATGCCAGTAAATCACAAATGAAATAATCCTTTGATCCAATTCCCTACTGGGTATTTCTTTCAAAAGCACACACTTTGATAAAGACAAAAAAATACAAATATCAATGCTACCGCACATACATATTTAGCAATTAATGCATATATGCAAATATCTGTGCAAATCTGCCACTTTTTTTGCAGACTCTGTTTCTTCTCTGGTGTGTGCAAATATTTACAACAAATACAGTGAAAACCCAAAAAGTCAAAAAATCAAAAAAACCCCAAGTACCTATATCGTCGTTGCGCAAAGCGCGGATTTATGTCCTTGGTCGCCGCCGACTGTTTGTTGCCGTTTTCCATGCTTCAGTGGTTTTAGTTGAGTGTTTTGGTTTGGAGTTTATCCCAGTTTTATTTTCGTATGTAATGCATGTGAAAGGCTGTATGTATGTATGCAGTAAGGCCCTTTGAGTGAGACATATATGACTGTAGTTTTTAGTTGTAGTGCTCCATGTGCCGAAAAATCAAAATGACAGAGTGAATTATGTAACTCACATAAAGGCCACTGGTCAGAGTAGTGTATCAAAAAACCAGTCATAAAAAGGCAAAGATATGGTCGGTATTGCCGAGATGATGTGTCCGGGAATAATGATATAAAGTTTATATATTTGAAATCGTGTTAAAATCTTTAATTTTTTTGCCTCTTATAAAGCATCGCGTACAAGTGATGCCACTGAATATGGTGTTTCAGATTTCTAAAAATAATCTCTCTTGTACCTCAACTTCTAGCGAGCATTTCCGGAAGATCTCATTGCCGGACGTTCACTACCCGCACATGTGCTTTAATCGAAAACCTTATTCTGAGTGCTGTTGTCTCTTGAGATGTCTCACTCGAACTATATCGAGATTTTTGGATTTTTACTATTTGTAAATTCCAATTTATCCATGAAATATTTTAATCCGCTGGTCTCAGTGTTGTTGTTGTCCCTTTTATTTATTTATTTTTTTTTTTGTTTTGTCAAACAGAAGTATTAAGGATTTTATGTAGATTGTTCCGCGTAGTTTGTATTTTTACTCAAAAGGATTTTACTAGAAGTTACAACACCCACAACTGGTGTTGCCATTTGTTGATGTTCAAAGTTATTCAAGCGCAAGGGTCAAGCGAATAAGCAAATACCAAAGCAAACAACAGGAACTGCAAACAGAGTAAAAAAAAGTGCACACATATTGACTTTTAAGCGATACGCTACAACAACTGTAAGCTCATTTACTTAGTATCACTGCAAAAGAGTGGCACTTAGAAACTTATAACCATGGATGTGTAAGAAAAAGTCACCAGATTTGTTGATTTTAATTCAAAAAAATTTAATTTTTTTCATCTCTATTTGCTTAACCCTTTGACGACCATAGGGACATATGTGTCCCAAGGCAAAAATAAATTATATTTAAATAATTAAGAAGCCAATAAATGTAATTTTGACATTTATCAGTTTCTAAATGCTTCCTTCATTTATATGCAATCTGGCAACACCATCAGAAAAACCGTTATTTTAGTATGATCATTCTAATGTGACAGTTTGTGTGGTGCACTATTGCTATACTTTACAGCAGCATTTATAGGAGTTAAATTGTTTTTAATCATATTAGGTATGTTATGAAATAATTATTGTCAGATAAGTAAATTGTTGTTTTATACATTAATTGAACCATTATTTAAGTTTAGTATATTGATAAATCATAAAATTTAAAATTGGACACCGGTGCCTTCATGGTCGTTAAGGGTAGCTATTCAACTCACTTTTGTAGTTACAATTTTACCAATTTCACAGGCAATCAAAATAAAAAAATTTAATGAACCTGTTTGTAGACATATGTACTGTAACGTACATATTGTCACTGAATTCGAATCCGAGTCCAGAATTGCTCAAATACTTCAGGATTTCGAGATATCCGTGCTTGAAGATGAGAAAGCGCGGTTTTCAATCTTATGGTGTAGTTCCAGGAGATGGTGTAGTTTAATTCTTTTGATGGCATCAAATAACACTAATCTTACCTATCAAACCATACCTTTAAATTTTTTCTATCGAGCCCTTACTTTCCGAGTTATCACCCTTTGAAATAAGGGCATCTTTTCCCCATATAAAAATGTATGGGAAAAAAGTCTCCCTTAACGACCATAGGTAGACATACGTATATGTCCCAGAAAATTCCAGAAAAACCGTTAAAATTTTTTGAATTTCTATTTTAAAATATGTTTTCTGGATGACCAATGGACCATTATAAATAGCTAACATGGTTGCATAAGATCCCAATTCCTTGCGGTCCTGAAAGGGTTAGAGTAAAAGTATTATTACAAATGTTAGGGTACGGGAGGGAAATATGGACTACTCGGGTAATATGGACCACACGGTTATTTCCCATTGCAAACATAGGATTTACCGTTATTCACGTTCAAATATTACGCCAATACCTAAAGCTTATATCAGTTCTATTTAAGCGTTCGATGAAGTCGCATGTTTCTTTAAGGTTGATTTTCTAAAAAAGAGATTAGTGATAATTTTTTTCTAGTGAGTAAATTTCATTATTATATAAAGTCAGTGAATATCATAAGAAGAAATTAGTTCTTTGCCACAAGTGTTTTTGATAAAAAACCATTTAATTCACCAACACGTATCCAACCACAGTGTCACGCAATTTCCAAAAAAAAAAATGAAAGTTCACGCCACCCTCATGAATAAGGTCCCTGCCTTCTCTAACTAAGAAAATATTTGAAGATTCAATTTCGCTGGAAAGATTTGATCTACTCACACTTCATCTTATTGAAACTCCGAAAATACATGTTTTAGAGGAAATTCGGGTAAATACTGTGCTTTATCAGCTTGTGATGAATAAAGGCTTTGTCTGGAGACACAACAATTTTCTAGTTTTATAGCAGTGCAGAGTACTGCAGTTTATCATATTGGAATGTAAAGTTAACTCAAATAAAAAATTGTTTATAATAAAGACTAACGACAATCACTGAACTCTGAACATTCACACTAGATCGTACCAAAAAAAAAATGTGCACAGAACACCATCGAATCCGAACCAATCGAACAATTCGAAAAATATATTGATTTTTTTACATCTTTCATCATATCTTCGGCATTTACAGTTCTGTATTAAAGTTTGATCTATCAATATTTATATCTCAAAGGGACACCAAGTACCCCATTCTAGTACTGACCTACAAGATCTAACTTCCTACTATCCCAATGGACCACTACTGTTAGAAAATGAAAGCTCGCAAAAAATCATTAAAGCATATTTAAAAAAAAAAAGTTTTAACTCTTTATGCCGAATATCTTACCAGAAATCAAAACTCAAATGCATTCAAACCAGATTAATCCACCGAAACAAAAGGAGCACCAAAAAAACTTCACCAGGGACCGACAATCGTATCATTACATAGCTTAACGCTACCCGTTCAAGCCATCCATAACAATTGCAAGCGAAATAATTAGTGTTGTTTCATCATGAACCGTTCTATATGGCAGGATTGCTTGCTAGGTTCCTCTGCTTAGAACTGTAGATTTGAAGAAGACGGAAACCTTTGCAGTACTTCATATAATCTGGTGTGGACCACAGAGAGAAAAAAAAATGGCACAACATTCTCTGAAGTGATGAAACAAAGATAACTTTGTATGGTAAGTAAGTCTGAAGTGATGAAGCAAAGATTACTTTGTATGGTAACGATGTGGAGAGAAACATTCGCCACCTATAAGGCGAAGAATTAAACAAAACTATGAAACACGGATATATAAGTATATACTTATGTGGCAAGGTGTAGGTCTGAAACATGGATAGATTCGTGTGAAGGGGTTTATTGGAAACGACAGTGCTACTATATACCGAGGGTAATATACCGCTTTTGTAGAAATCTCAGTGGGTCAATGATCCTTAGCATTCATAGCGATTTGTCAAAGCGTGGTGCCAATAGCATAATGTAGACGTTCTTGAGCGGCTTAGTCTACCCCAAGATCTGAATCCTATTAAGAACTTTTGGAGGGAAGTTAAACGAGCAATTTCAAAGAAAATTTATGGGAAAATATTCAAAAAGTTTAGTATAACATTTCTTGAGAAACTTGTCGGAAGTTGGTATTGTTTGTACCCAAAAAGTCGAAAAATTAATTAACAATACTGGCGGATAATCAAGGTATTAAATAAGTTTTAATCAACTCAGTAAAATACGGGGCCATAATTAACAAAACTTCAATATTTAATACCAAGTTTGTTGAGTACACCTAAGTATTAATCTGACCAACCGAAATTGTTTATAATTTATGAATTAACCGAACGTTAAGATATTTTTTATAGTTTTTAAGGACTTTTACTGTCTTTTTTCGACGCTGAAGTATGCTTATGTTGAAAACTAACTTATTCTTTGAGGAAAATTAAAAAACTATGTGAAAGCCAACCTATTTTGAAAAGGTTTTTTTCGGTTTTTGAGCATTTATTTAGAAAAAACGGTACAATGTACATTATTCAAAGTATTGTCCATCGTTAGCTACAACATTTTCCCATCTTTCTGGCAGCATATGGATTCCGCGCCAGAAGAACGACTCGTCTTTTGAGGCAATCCACGAATCGACCCATTTTTTGGTATCCTCGTAAGAAGTGAAGCGCTGCTCAGCCAAGCCATGCGTCATCGATCTGAATAGGTGGTAGTCGGAAGGGGCTATGTCTGGGCTATTCAGCGCCTCCAACGTTTCCTTGATGGTTCTTGCAACATGTGGCCATGCGTTGTCATGTTGAAAAACAACTTTGTCGTGTCTTTTGGCATATTCCGGCCGTTGAACCTTTAATGCTCGGCTCAATTGCATCAATTGTTGTTGGTAGCGTTTCCCAGTGATGGTTTCGTTAGGTTTTAGCAGCTCATAGTACACGACACCATTCTGATCCCACCAAATACACAGCATAAGCTTGGCGCCATGAATATTCGGCTTGGCCGTCGATGTTGATGCATGGCCGGGTGGTCCCCTCGATTTTTTTCGCTTAGGATTATCGTAATGGATCCACTTTCCATCGCCAGTGCTTCATCGTTGTGCTTCAACCGCTTTTTTCTTCAAATGGAAGCACAAAAGTAAACCTTCCCGCAAATTGCGCTTTGTTGGAACGAAAGTCGACATGTTCACAGAGAAAAAAATATATGTTGTTTACACTTCAGTGGAATGACACATACTGAAAAATGAAGCTTAGACAATGTGCTTTGAAATGAATATAGTCACAGGTGTGCCCTATGCGATCTATTGATAGTTACGCCATTTCTTAGAAAACCTTTAAAACTAATTCCAACACCCAATAAAATAAGAGCAACTTACAAATTTTCTCTATTTTCACAGTTAGTAGGTGCCTCAATTTAAGTATATGTCTGCTTCAGAAAATCGTTCCGAACAATAATATTCTTATTCACTTCATCATACAATTGCTGTTCTACATTTTGTTCGCAGGCTCCTTTTTGAGAGAATACAGGACTCTACCAGTGGCATGCGTTTATTTTTTTTTTTTTTTGCTTACTGGTAACTCTTTCATTCTCCTATTCTCGAATTACTCAAGGTATAATTTTAAAATACGGTACACCTCAGCATGCGGAAGAGGAAATGTTATGTAAATTGTACTGACCGCAGTTATCAAACCTCACAAAGATACTAACACAAACAAATACCGTATGTATGTACTACAGCAAACGAAGTGAACACCACAAATATATATATTACATTGCTCTGCGAATGTTAATTTATAAAATTTTTTTATATATTTTATTTCAACTTCTCGAAAAGTATTAAAACCAATGGAGGTTTACGTTTTACTTGGCTTATTTTGCTGATATTAAAAATTAAGTTTATAACAATTTTTATGCAACAGTTGTTCTCTCCTTTTTTTAAGTTTTAATTAACTCATTAGCTGTTATCATTATTTACTGTAAGGATATTGTAATTTTAGCATTATAACAAACGTAAAAGTAGTTTAATCCTTAATGCACGATATCCAGTTGCTTGGCATAAACGTGCACTTTATTATGAATTACAAGCATGAAATGTCCGTAATAAGGCGACACTGAATCAACATGGTATTGAAGAATAAAACCTTGTTAGCATTTTAAACTAAGTAAGAATAAATAAAATACCTATATAAGAGCTACCATAAAATGAGTATAACTTTACAAATGTTTCATATATGGATAATTTGGATAAGCCGGGGAGACACGGCACTCCTAGGTGATATGGCACCCCTTTCAATTTCAATACTTGCGGCTTTTGTTGCATTCAAATATGGACGCAGTTTAATTCAGTTATGCGAGAGACTTCGTGGTGAGTAGTTCGTTTGGCTGTATTTGCTAATTACTTGTGTGGTAGATTAAAAAAAAATGTGACTGATTTGATTTTCAAATGAAAACGAGTGCGAGTGAACATGTTTATTTGATTGTAGCACTTTTATTCCGTTTATACCAAAAAAGAGAAACGGCACCCAGCTACTGAGGGTTATATGGTTCCAGTGCCGTTAATTCCTTTGCTTGTTACAATATATTTAGGAGTACGAATACGAAGCGCTTGATATTTGGGAGTATAGTCACTCTACAATCGTAGAATTTCAGTTAGGTAGGACCTACAATTCAGTTTTACCTGATTATTTTGAGGAAACTTTGAATACAAGTGACATTCTGCAGAAATAGTTTTAAGGGAAATCTCGCCTGTACCAACGACATCGAAAAACTCTAAGCTGAACACAAATAAATAAATGGCTAACAATTCTAACATCTTCAAATAATATAGTCCAGTAGCAAAAGAAAAACTTGAAGCGGAAAACTCAACCAATCAACCAGTGCACTGTTTCATACAATCTACACGTGAAAAATTCAAAATGCATTTTTTAGTATGCAAAACTGTATATGTGTCCATTGACCTCACGAAAAAGAGTGAAGTGATTCTTGGAGGGGGTGTGGGCTACCCAAACAAAAAAATTAACAAAACTCTATATCTCCATACATGCAGAAGCTATTATTACAAAACCCTGTAAAAAGAAGAACACTGCGTTCACCAAACACCCTGCAAAAACTGGAGGAAATTGAACAAAGGGGTGCAGCACCTCCCATACAAAAAACACCTCAATAGCCATATTTCTGCACTTGTGGCATTCATTGTTACAAAACTTTGTACACAAGAGAATACTATGTTCACCAAACGCCTCACAGAAATTGAGGGAGATTGAACAAGGGGGCGTGGCACCCCCCATACAAAAAAATACGTCAATTTATATATCTCTACAGTTGTAGCAGTTACTATTACAAAACATTGTACACAAGAGTAAACTGCATTCATCAAACGCCTTGCGAAAATTGGAGGAATTTCAACAAAGGGGTATTGCACCCCCCATACAAAAAAAACATACCAATTGCTTTATTAGTTATTACTACAAAATTTTATATTTAGAAACTGTATTTTATTTACAAAATACTATACTATACTATACTATACTATACTATACTATACTATACTATACTATACTATACTATACTATACTATACTATACTATACTATACGTGGGTTAAAATATGGGGGCTTTGCACCCAAACATTAAAATACTTTATATACTCTATTAACGTACTATTGTTATTATAAAATTTGGTACGTGGATTTAAATGATGTCTTTTAAGCAACATGGGAAAAATTAAAAGAGGGGATGCTACACTCCCCTACACAAAAAACATTTGCAATATTGTTCCCTTGCACCCAGTGTAGGTATTATTATAAAATCTGGTACAATTTTCATAGTATGGCGAACATTTTTTGAGAGAAAGTGCGAGGACTTAAACCTCACGTGTCATCAACAAAAAACTACATATTTTCATAAAATGTCCATGGCAAGGAGGCACAAACAATACTTTATATAAGAGGTTCATTCACAGTCGCTGTGTTTAGTTTTCACACTTTTTCCTTTTTTTGTTCAGTGTTTATATTGTTTTGCCTGTTAATATGAGTTTCATTAAAATTAATTTGCAACAACCAGCAATAATTATCCTGTTTTAGTCATTACTGTCCATATACTTGTATGTATGTATGTGTGTGCAACTGCTTAATGTTCCGTAATTTGCATTAAATTACAAAATAATGAGACGTAGATAGATGTTTTCTTTATATATGAGATGACGCGCATTTTAAAAAACAAAAAATCTATGTGCATATAATAGTTCGAAGGCTTGGAATGTACACATAATGAAGTAAATCTTCACAAAAAAATTTGCAATGAAAATAATCCATATTAAATCCCGATTTGGCAAACCATCAATGTCATCTAATGCCATGTTCCCACTACAGTGGTAAACCAAACCGAAATAAGGAAAACCAAAAGCTCAAAGATCAGCTTTGTTGCTTGGTTTTTTCTGTGTCAGTTAGTTTGTTGTTAACCAAATCAAAACACTATGCATTCAAACTTTTTCCTTTTACGTAGCGTACTATTTATATTTCGGGAATTGGCAACACTAATGTCAAAAGCTGAAATCTGGCAACACCATAATAAAGTTTGAAATTTTTTAGCATAAACGCACTCACAACGTTTTGATGTACAAGTGCTATTTGTTTTGTTTACAGTGAGTCAAGAAAATCAACTTGGTCAAAAAATGGATATTTTAAGATAAGGTTGTCGCTGGATTATTTTTCACAACTTTCGACGTGTATTATCTCAACAAGAATGTGTCGATGAACTCCGTTCTTTGTATGGCGATAAAGCACCATCAAAAATCACAGTATATCGCTTGTATAGTGAATTCAATCGTGGTCGAAGATCGGTCGCTTACGAATTCCGTGAAGGTTTTTCGAAAATCAGTTGTAGTGAATGAAATGATAATGCAAGATCGCCATGTGACATATTGTGAGATTAATGCACATTAATTTCACTTCAATACATTCAATTTTGCATGAACACTTAGCTGTAAAAAAAATTTGTTCTCGTTGGATACCCCATAATTTATCAGTCGCTCAAAAAAAGGCTCGCCAAATTGATTTTCTTAACACACTGTAAACAAAACAAATAGCACTTGTACATCAAAACGTTGTGAGTACGTTTATGCTAAAAAATTCACGCTTTATTATGGTGTTACCAGATTTTAGCTATTGAAATATAAATAGTACACTACGTATAAGTGAAATGTAAAACATAATATATAAAAATTAAAATAAATTTTTTTTAACATCAATCCTGATGTAGTTCTTATAATCCATTAAGTTTATTTGCTTGTTAACTATATCTGATAAATTTCATTTTTATATTATGTTGCTCATTAGAATTTGATTGTTTCAGATAAATTTTTGCACCGCGCTAATAAGTGAAAAAAAAAAAGAATAATTTTTAGCCACATCATTAACATTTCGTTTCTATAACTTTTCGCACGAGCTCTGTTTCATATACTGCATCATTGATTACATCATTGATTGCCTCATTGATTATTTGATTGATTGATATTGCTATTTGTATACAAATAAATTAATTTATATCGTTTTGTTTTTTCTGCATTTACTGGTGGTGGTAATTTGCTTTTCAGGAAAAAAATTGTGTTTTCTTTTCACATAAAGAAAGCATTAATTTAGGGCAAATTTTCTGTTTAGTTTCGCAAATCACATTTATGCCTATGCAATTGTTTGTGTCCAGCAAAAACGCAGAATATAAATATTTACAACATAGCAATATTTCTTTAAAGTAAACAATAAAGGAAAAACAAAATATGAATTTTGAATTAAGATACTTTTCGACTTAACATACTATAATTAGATAAAGTTACGAGCACCTTCTGAAAGTATGCTTCTCTGTTTACGCTAAAGTTGCATTGCCTCGCAGGCAGCAATAGTTGAGAAACAACAACAGAAACAGTGCAGTTGCAAAATCTTCCAGGATGACTCCTTAAAATGGTAGGGACTAAAAATAAAAGAAAACAACTACCATTATTGAGTGCAAAGTTAGGAAAGTTTATTGCGAATGCAGTCAGTTAGAATCGCAGGAAAAGAAAAAGAGCAAGTTGCTGAAAGGAACAAAAATGTAATGAGTACCAACACAAAACTACGATTGTAACAGTATAATCTTTGGTTCTGCCAAAAATGAAGTAGCTAAAACAGTATCCAATGAAAGATGGGATTAATCCATTAATACCCAGTGCGATCTAGGAGGGCCAGAAGGCTGAAATTTTCAGCATACATTAAGTACTAAAATAACACAGTGCAACACTTTTTAAATGCTGTTCCTGAAAGTACATCATGTTACTGGGAAACCCAAATAAGTTTCGCTCCAGGTCGAATTTTATGGTACTATGTATATTGGATAAGGTCGGAATTAAGATTCCTACCGAAACCGACTCGGAAGTTAAAAGGACTTTTAAAACGATATCTGCATAATTTTTTTTTCATTCCGAGAAAAACCAATTGAGCACTTTTGATTCTATGCGGGGAAAATCGTAAGCTCTAAGTCCCCAAACTTAATTGTAATTCCATGAACGGCAACACTACCCATCCGCACGATCAGTCAACTATCAAAACTTGAAATAAGTACGTATACAGCTTTTTAGGGCTAGCGAGTGTTGCCGTCTCGCTCACTCGTATACAACATGAATGGCTTAAAAATTGCTCAGCACAATTCTTAGCTTGACATTAAGCGAGTCTAAAGTTCAAGTTGAGAAAATTCTTCACTCGTTGATTATTACCCACAGCTAAAACAACTGCAGCGCTTTTAAGTTGTAATTTTTCTCATTAGTTTTTAATTTTATAAAGTTTAAACAAAGTTTTGTGGGTTATGCAAATTTCTTAATTGCTCACGTAAAAGAAAAGACAATTCATAACTTCCCTTCGAAGTGTCATCGTCGCCAACAGCAACGATGTCAGCTCATAAAAGGCTACTTCCAAAGTGACTCCTGGTCTGAGGAACAGACTCATGGCCGTCGCCAGAGACATTCCATCGCCATCGTGTGTATGCCCAACGGGCTAAAAGCGCCCCTACAATCATCGTAGCAGCCGAAGCGGAGTCTTATCAAAAGGTATACCCATGAAATTTTGTATATAGTGAAAACTATAAATTTGGTCCCCGACCATTCAGGCCCTTTTTGCTAAAAACATGCTTTTTGTCAACAAACTTTTTTCATTACAATATGTATACCCAAGGGTACTTTAGAAATAAAGACTATAATAATAAAAAAATTATATAATAAATTTTTCTTGGAAGTATGAATAATATTTTAGATTTATACGATTTATTACTCAAAAGCAAGGCATCAAACGAAAAATGTGAACAAAGGAAAAAATAGTTTAGAGTTGTCCAAAAATTCTGTGTGATTTTTTTCAGGATTTTTTGAGATATTTTATAATTTTTCAAAACCATAAAAATTAGTAAGGGTGTAACTTTTGGCCTGGCCAAAAAATAAATACCCTACACTGCAGTGTTTTGAAAAATTTGCTTGTAAGCGAGGTGCCACGACTCCTTGTCCGATTTCACCCAATTTTTGTTGAGAGCTTTCATTTAGAGGTCTTAGTGTCCGAGTTAAATTTGGTTCGAATATCTCGAAAATCGCTTTCAGTATAGCGTTTTGAAGCTTTTGCTCGTGTGGGAGGAGACACGCCCTCTTTTCCGAGTTCACCCAGTTTTTGTTCAGAGCTCGCATTTATAATATTTATTGGGTGAGTGAAATTTGGTAGGATTATCTCAAAAAACTCTTTCAGTATAGCATTTTGAATCTTTTGCTTATATGGGAGGTGCCACGCCTCCTTGTCCAATTTCACCCAATTTTTGTTGAGGGCTTTCATTTATAGTTCTTAGTGTCTGAGTTAAATTTGGTTCGAATATCTCAAAAATCGCTTTCAGTATAGCGTTTTGAAGCATTTGCTTATATGGGAGGTGCCACGCCCTCTTGTTTGACTTCGCTCAGTTTTTTCTCAGAGCTTGCGCTTACAGTTTGTAGTATTTATGTGTATTTTGGTTGCATTGTCGTGAAAAATACTCCTAAAATTGCATTTTGAATATATTTTTTGTATGGACGGTAGGCGTGTCCGTTAACCGATTTTGCTCATTTGCAATCCCCCGAGCTAGCTTTGATGACGGAGGCGGGGTACCAAATTTCATTGAATTATCTTGCTTAGTTTTTCCAAAAAGTGTATTTCCACACACACCCAGCCGTTACCCATCCAGCCAGCCACCCAGCCAGACAGACGGACATGGCTATATCGACTCAGGAGGTGACGCTGATCAAGAACATATATACTTTTCCATATCTGCCACGCCTCCTTCTCTGCGTTACAAACGGAAGGACGAAGTGAATATACCCTGGGTGTAGGGTATAAATAAAAACATTTCCAAAAATTCTGAAGAAATTCACACATTCTTCAAAGGACTTTTTGGTCACTTTTTTCATTAGATGACTTGCTTTTGAGTAAAATATCTCAATTCTTTCAAAATTTCTAGTTGGGCTCTCAGATTTTTATAAAAATTCCCGAAGCTATTTTAAGTGCTCAGCATGGAGACTTCTCATTATTAGTTTTGCGAAAAAATTTGTTTTTGCAAGTTATGGGCATGGAACTCCAGAATGTCCAAGTGGTTTTTTTGCGAAAAATCGACGCAATTTTTTTCTCTAAGTCCCGCCATTTTGTCAAAAATAAATTTTTTTAATTTTTGTTTTCGGATTCTTGTGGCATTTTTAACGTTATTTTAATTTCCATTTTTAAATTTTTAAAATTTTGAAAATTAACAAAATGGCGGCCATTTTTTTAAAAATCTTTAAAGTTGGTTATCTGAAAATAGTACTTTTTTTTAATTTTTTACAGAAGCGTTATTAAAAACCAAACACTTTGGAGAAGTCTTGCTTTGCGCTAAATGGCTGTGAGAGCCAAGGGAAATTTTTTTCTAAAGAGTCACGCGAAAGTTTATTTGACTTTGTTTTGTGCTTTGATTTAAACCCACTAGATGGCCAAAAAAAATAAAAAATTTCAAAGTACAAGGATATAACTTCCATTGCTTAGAAAATATAGGGTATTAAAAAAAAACAGTATTTCCTATATAAATCATAAAAATAAGTATTGACGATGACGAAAACTTTTTTATATTTTTTTACTTAAGTCTTTTGAAAAATGAATGTTTTTCATCCACCTTTCAAAAAATTTCTGCAAAAAAAAATTTTAAGAAAAAAAAAAATTTTTTTCGGAAAATTGATTTTTAAGATTTTTTAGAACATGGCCGTCATTTCGTCAATACTTATTTTTATGATTTAAGTATATAGGAAATATTTTTTTTTGTATACCTTGTACTTTCTAAGCAATGGAAGTTATATCCTTGTACTTGGATTTTTTTTTTTTTTGGCCACCTGAACGGTTTGGTAGCTGTGAGCAAGAATGTCATTATTTTTCAGCTTTTTTGTGATTTGAGGCCCAGGACCCAATTTTTTGGAGTCAGTTTGTTATACACTTTTTTCTGAGGCAGTAGCTACAACTTTGTTGAAGACAGGAGAACAAAATCTCAAACGGTTCCCGAGATATAGCTGTGGAAACTTTGAAAAAGCAGGTTTGTATCCAAATATATGCAGTTCTATAAAATCCGACCTAAAGCCAAACTAGCAAAACCCTTTTAGCTGTTCTGAAGTTAAAACAAAATCGTGCAAGGAAAATTATTTTCGAAAATCTTAACCCTTAATCCTGTTTTATCGGTCTTTTTCATCACTTAAAAGAAAGGCTGGTTATAATGGGTTAAAGTATTTACCCTACAAAAAGTTTCATTAGAGGTCACCAAAGGCTAGAAACGAAAATGAGACGATTTCCCTTTTTTTTTAAAAAAAATGTTGCTTCAATATTAAATTATTTCTGTGAATTCGTGAATCTGCCTGTATGTATGCCATGACAAAAGAGCACATTGTGATTCCTACTACCGCCAATGGTAGACAATGACAAGTCGGTATTTTTTAGTCCTTAGGCTAAACGGAAAAAAATAAAAATATAAAGATGACACAAAGCAACGCAGAGCTCAAAAACCTTTGATTGCAAGTTGCAAATGCTACGCTCAAGTTTATGCGGCATAGAACCAACAAAAACAACTGCATAAAACAACAAAAATAACAATAAATGAAATACAATTTCACTTCACTGCTTAACTTTATTTAGTTTGGCTTCGTTGACATTTCCATTGCAGATATCTCCGACATTTCTGTTCTCTTCCGAATTCAACACTGGGGTACAAAATTTATGGGATTCGTTGAAAACTCAATTTTTATCAGTTAGAAAATGTCTTGAGAATATCAGTGGGGAACCAGTTTCCGCGAAATCGAACGAATCAACACATAATTTTTCTAAATATTTGTTATGGTTCTCGTTCATCGAGAGCATAAAAGTAACCGTATCTGAATTCGTTTGCATTCTGTGATAGTCTACACACATGTCTATAATATGTTGCCATATCGACACACCACGGCGATTTGGGTTAACTAATCGAACCCATCTTTTGAATTTACCTTAACAAAGTGAAGCTAATGCAACATAGGAGTTTTAGGAGTACTTCTTTTATTTTGTTCTAACTAAATGTGTGAAATTTCCCACTGTGCGTAGTCTGGATAGATTTTCAATGACTGTTTTAAATGATATTTCGCCCTTTGAATCATTGTGCCAACAATAATATTTAGTAGCGATAAGAAATATCTACTCACGTTTATTAAAATATTGAATTTAAAAATGGTAATCGTAACTTTGATACCCAGTGTAAATGCAAAACACACATAACCAACAACAGCATCACTTATTGCTGTTTCACTACGCAGTGTATTTGGAGAGTTTTTCTTTCTCGCTGTTGCGCTACCAATTTACCTACCAACCTACCTAAAAAGGCAGCAACAGCAGCAGCAGCAGCAGCATATTAAATTGCAGCAACATTACAAAATGCTGTTGTTATGCTGCAAGGCATTGCATGGCATTAGTCGCAGTTGCATTTGCTGCAAATATGACAACTATGATGCTTATGATGATTATGATGATGATGCTGACGATGATGATGATTCTGTTGTTGATGATTGAATTTAGTTTTTGTTGTTACTGCTGCTGTTGTTGTTCAATTTCAACAGCTGCAACAACAATAATATTATGGTAGCAGCAATATTTTGTTGTTGATGTTGTTGTTGTTGTTGCTGGAAATGTTGTAGATTTACTTTAGTAAAATTTGCATTATTTTCTTGATGTGTTTGTTTTATTTACTGCTACCGCCGCATTTGATATTATCGGACTTTTTCGTTGGTTATTTTTGTTGTGTTTTTCTAGTTCGAATTTAATGTATAATTTTAATTTAATTTTTTCTTTTGTTTTTAGGAAATATTTATCTGGATATTGGCCAATTAAATTCATAAAGATTTCAAATTCAATTTCGCTTAGATTAAGATCAATAGATTCACGAATAAAAGTATGAAACTGTATCAATTCAAATGTTACATATTATTTCTCGATCATCGAGATTAGGCAATGCAAATGGGAAAATGGAAAGGAAACACTCTCCCCGGAAATCGTCAAATGGATTTTGCCGATAAGCCCATCAGAAAATTTCATAATGCAGGAGCAGTATTCAACTGAAATAATTTATTGTAATAGAAAATCCATGAAATATCATATAGGAAATTTATAGTCACTGCAAAGAATCGCATTCACAGATGTCCATTACAGTAATAGCTTTCATAAAAGTCTATACACTGAGCAGAAAAAATAATAAAAATTAAGGTATAATATTTGTATATTTAGAAAATTTTAAAACAAAAATGTATCTCGAAACAAAATGTTATATTTGAAGGCATGCATTTTCAAAAAATATTTTTTTTGTCTGCTTCCTTACAAAAATCGTTTTGTAATCAATTTCAATTCAAAAAGAAAAATGCATAAAAAGATAAGGTCTACAATAAAAAAAAGTAAAAAAATAAAATAGTATAAAAAAAGTAAAAAAAAAAACTTCCCTGCGGCGGGAGTCGAACCCGGGAACCCGGCAAACTTGCATAACGTGTGTGTTAAATAATTCACACGACATTCGAAGGTTAGCATATTTAGATTTGTATGGAAAATATATTTTTTGAAGGTGCATACCTTGAGATTTTATTTGAAGCAAATATCTTCAATTTTACTATGCGTTTTTTGGCTCAGTGTAATGATTTATAAACAGTACGCACGATAGTGTTAAATTATGGAATTTATCTTTAATTTTCGACTTTTTTTGACTTTATCATGTTTTTCA
Source organism: Calliopum simillimum (assembly GCA_951812925.1). Lineage (NCBI taxonomy): Eukaryota > Metazoa > Arthropoda > Insecta > Diptera > Lauxaniidae > Calliopum > Calliopum simillimum. The sequence continues at coordinate 46,910,723 of OX638369.1, forward strand.
AATCTACTTATACGACTTTAACAACATTCAACTAAAACAAAAATTTTTCAGATTTTCGATAACATTGTAGGGGAAGGTGGGGAATCGTGGGCCACGTTTTTATTTTGTTAAATATCTTCAAAAAAAAATAAAAAATTTTGCAAATTGTAATATGGTATGTTATTCTACATGAATTTGGGTAACTTTTGACTATTACACTTTCTAACAATTCTTTTGTTTTTTCCGACTTTTCGTGGTTTGAAAAAAATTAGTGTTTTTGCGATTTTCAAAAATGGTGGGGAATCGTGGGCCACCGCCGTAATTAAGTAAAAATCAAACAATTATGATGCAAAACTTTATTGAGTTAGTTGAAATGACAAGTAATGTTATTTTAATCGAAAAAATGAAGAAGAAGGGTTATGCACGATCAATCAGATACGTTAACAAAGAAATAGGAAAATTTGATACAAAATATGTATTTATTGTTTTATTTATTGATTCACAGCCTCCATTTTGCACAAAACATCATAAACACAACATACAAATGTGTATTGATACGAAAACTGTCAAAACACGGGTGGCCCACGAAGTGGCTCACGATTCCCCACAAGCTACTTTTTGCAAAACAACGGCGTGTAATTGACTTGTTGAAGTGTCATGCAAAATTACTTTTGTATGTTGAAAGGCAAAGGTCTAACGATAATAAAAAACATATTTACCTGTGTTTTGTCGTAGCAATTCGTCCAAGAATGATGGAAATCAAACACGCAAAAAAAGTTTTGCAGATACTTTTTTTTTTGGGCGAGTATTGTACAAAGCCAATAAAACGCGTACGTTTGTCAACTACCAATGTAAAAATAAGTTGAGGCTAAGAGAAAACGATTACAGTTGCATTTAACTATTTATCTCGACATACTGCCAAAAGGTGGCGGTGTCTCACGATTCCCCATGGCCCACGATTCCCCACTTTCCCCTACTCTTTGTACAATTTTTAGAATTACTAAGATTAAACAAGATTTTTTTATTTTTTCAGTTATATTGGTTTATAGCAAAACAGACTTAAATCGTAAGTTTAAAGTAAACCATTATTTCGTTTTTTTTTTCCATTTTATTTAACTCAACTTGGTTTTGGCTTTACTTCTCCTTCTTATTCATCTCCATCTTAACCCCTGCCATTATAATAATTTTATGTAAAATTCATTGAAATTCTTTGTAATGTTTAATGATTATCAATTAATTTTAAATTCCTTAATTTACACAACATTGCAGTCCGTAAGGTGAGTTTGTGCAAAATCACTTACTACGCTTCTTGAAAGATTTCTGAATGTACATACTATACAGTGATGCGAATAAGCATTGATTCACACGAATTAAAATTTTAGAATTATTTTTATTTTTTAATCTTCTCCCAGTGTGCCAAACGGTTCATATCTCCGCTTTTTTATCCGTTACGAATCCGTTACGATTCGCTTTTTTTGGGAATTTCTCCCGCGGAGATATGAACCGTTTGGCACACTGGGAGAAGATTAAAAAATAAAAATAATTCTAAAATTTTAATTCGTGTGAATCAATGCTTATTCGCATCACTGTATAGTATGTACATTCAGAAATATTTCAAGAAGCGTAGTAAGTGATTTTGCACAAACTCACCTTATGGACTGCAATGTTGTGTAAATTAAGGAATTTAAAATTAATTGATAATCATTAAACATTGGCACACTGGGTCTGGTTTAAATGTAACGTTCACATATACGATTTTCCAGATTGCATATCTGAATTCTGGGAGGTGCCACGCCCTCTTGTCCAAGTTTTAAACCAGACCCAGTGTGCCAAAAGGTTCATTTCTCCGCTTTTTTATCCGTGACGGATCCATTACGATTCGCTTTTTTGGGGAATTTCTCCCGCAAACGGATCCGTAACAGATAAAAAAGCGGAGATATGAACCGTTTGGCACACTGGGTCTGGTTTAAATGTAACGTTCACATATACAATTTTCCAGATTGCATATCTGAATTCTGGGAGGTGCCACGCCCTCTTGTCCAAGTTTATTTAGTTTTTTCTCAGAGCTTGCATTTACTGTTTTTAGTGTCTGAGTAAAATTTGGTTTGATTATCTCAAAAAACGCTTTCAGTATAACATTTTGAAGCTTTTTCTTATACGGGAGGTGCCAAGCTCTCTTGTCTGAGTTCACCTTGTTTATGATCAGAGCTTGCAGTTACTATTCTTATATTCTGAGTGAAATTTTGTTGGATTATCTTGAAAAACGATTTCAGTATAAAATTTTGAAACTTTTGCTTATATAGGTGGTGCCACGCCCTTTTGTCCGAGTTCGCCTAGTCTTTGCTTAGAGCTTGAACTTACCGTTCCTAGTATATATGTGTATTTTTGTGGCATTATCGTGAAAAATACTCAGAAAGTTACATTTTGAATATATTTTTTGTATGTACGATGAAGCAACTGTGCTAAATTTCATCGAATTTCAGCCAGCCAGCCAGTCACATAGACAGACGAACATGGCTATATCGACTCAAAAGGTGACGCTAATCAAGAATATATACACTTTTCCATACCTGCCACGCCTCCTTCTCTGCGTTACAAACGGAAGAACAAAGTGAATATACCCTAGGTGTAGGATATAAAAAGAACGTTGAGGCAAAAAAGTGAGCCAAAATACTTTACCGAGAATTAATTAAAAAATTTTACTGCTGTACTATGAACTATGAGACTTAGGTACTTGGTGACTTTTCGCAGCTTACAGGTGTCGATTTTTATGTTGCAGATCATACAAAAAATGTTCAAGAAGAGTTTAAGCCCCAAAAAAAGACGAAGTTTTCAAACAAGTTTTTGGTATGGCAGGCAATCTGCAGCTGCGGTAGGCAAAGCAATTCATTTGTTTCAACTAGGACGATTAACACCGAAATATACATTCAGGAGTGCTTGCAAAAACGTCTTTTACCATTTATTGGGCAGCATGAGGTCTCAACTTTTTTTTCCCAGATTTGGCTAAATGCTATTACAGCAAATCTGCAGCAGAATGGTATGAAAAGAACAATATAGTATTTGTACCTAAGATAAATATGCAAATTCTTGAAAGATATTGGGTTCTGGTAAAAAGGATTGTTGACGCCTTACGCTTTATCTGCACCGAAGCCGCCTTCCGAGCGCCCAAGTATACTTCTTACCAAAGGGTGCTCCGCCACACCGTGCGCAAAATGATGTCCCGTGGTTTTCTCAGGGCCAAGAAATGATAAGACGAGATGATTTTTCTGCTGCCGTTATAAGCTTTTATTTCTTTTAATTGTATTTAAATTATATCTAAGTTAACGCGAATTTACTTTTAAGTTATTTTTAAGTCGTCAGAAAAGTTTGCTGCTACTCACTTCAAGTTAAAAAATGCAAGTGAGAAAACTAAAAATGACATGTCACGATCATGGTCGTTTGACATGTCGATATGGCAGTGCTACAAAATTAAGCCCCATTCACAATCGTATGTGGAAAGGGCATGATCCAATTATTAAAAAGTCGCGTTGCAACCAAAGTGTCGCATGCAACTTTTTGACTGCAACGCGAACATGCCGCCCGCCTTGCAGGGCACTGCAACGGAAAGAAAATGTATAAATATGAGGCAGCAAACTTTGATAAGTGACGAAAAAATTGGAAAAAAAAGAAAATGAGATTTCAATCAAGGAACTTTAAAATTATGAAACTTATGCTATGTATTAAAGTATATGTTGATAGAACAGTATTCTTAAAGCGATACTTCAATATATATATGTATGTTCAATGTATTATAGTTTTGTTTAAAGAAATATTTATATGGAAATTGTTAAGCGGTGTTGCCACCTATCTTAAAAAATATAAATTCAAATGATGGTTTGCAAGTTTTAAACTGGCTTATAAAATAAGTACTTCAATAATATAAAAGATTAATTCACTTATAAGGAAAAAAAAAACAAAAAATAGAAGTGGCCTTGCCACATGACTCATAACAGCAATGTTGATTCAGTGACTGTATGGTATGTAAGAGTGTGAAAGACCATTAAATTTGAAATAGAGGATCATTAGTGAGGAGAATTTAAGCAAATTGTGCAACTTCAGACTCCTTTGCAACTGTATTAAAATCTAATTTTGTTTTTAAATCGTCAAGGCGAGCCATGGAGAAGCTACTTTTCACACCTTGTTTTATTTGAGATATGATAACGCCCAAAGAGGCCAGAAAAATCGTTGAAAGATGTACGTATGAGACAAAAAATAAAAATTCGTGAAAATAGTTGCAAAGGATTTACAGGTGAAGTTTAGCAAAGTTAACAACATATACAATATTATACAGTACTATACAATACAACCTGTTAATATGTGTCGGCAGTGGCTCTTTTTATTTCACCGCAGAATGACCACCCGAAGATAGTCGGTATTGCTGCTGGTGCTCCCTCGGCGGTGCGCGGTGCGCCACATAGAATCTTAGGAAACAGGTCAGCACCAATGATAAAGCGGACCTGGTAGGAACCCCAAAAGTACTTGTCGGCTAAACACAACAGAGGATAGTTTTTAGTGATGGCCTCCTTGTCAGCTTGGTGTAGAGGGTGTTTGCCATATTCACCATTTACGACCAACGCCGTACATTGGACGAATTTGCTGAGATCGTGTCTCGAGAGCATTATAAGTTGACATGTGGGATTTGTGTCTCCACCGCTTATGTCTAAGCCAAGTTTTTGCACCTCTGAGAACATGATGGTTGTTCGGGCCTTACCCGGATTAACTAAACCACGAACCTCGCAGGTACCATATGGAGTTTTAATTTCCACGAACACCGTCATTGTGAGAATGGTGGTATGGGAACCCATTGATGGCGGAGGCAGCATCATCTTGTTGTCAGAATAGGGCTCAGCAAGGTGAAGCAGTGTGTGATGTGCCCTGTTGCACTTACGGCATGACGACGAACTCCTACAGCGATCTATCTCGTGAGACATGGCGAGGCAGTTAGAACAGGCTGACGCTTGGTTAACAAGCCGCAATCGTTCAACAACACCCAAGGCTTCGAATCGACGACAGTGGTTGAGTGAGTGGTCATTGCGACAAATGGGGCATTGATACTCCCGATTATATAATCGACGGCTCATTCTGTTAAGTAGATAGAAAGTTGATAGATTACAAGATTCATAGGGAATAAAGTTCAATGTATGTCTAATTCGATATATAGAGTCATGTGGAAGGGAGTACGTTTTATAGAGAATTTATAGGGACAGCTTATTCATTTTGACGTTGAGGCAAAATAACAAGTTTATGAACTGGTCGTGTAAGTACACCGTTTTGGGTTTTGATGTCTGCTACGCGAACGCGATTATCAGAGCCATAATAAACCTTTGTTATGAGACCTAAGCGCCATTCAAGCGGACCGACAAGTTCATTCCGTACAATGACTAGGTCATCAATTTGTAAGTTTCTCTGTGGGTCTTTCCATTTGTTTCGTTTATGCAATTCTTTTAGATACTCGTCTTTCCATCGACGAGACAACTCCTGCTGGATTGCTTTCAAGCGTCGCCAACGATTATTTATGCTTATTGAAGCGTTTTCTTCCGGTTCAGCAGGAGCCAAAAGTGGTGACCCAATTAGGAAATGACCAGGAGTCAGTACGGCCAAATTTGAGACATTTTCAGATTCGGGACATAACGGACGTGAATTCAAGCAGGCTTCGATACGCGACAGTAAGGTTGCAAACTCTTCAAAGGTGTATTTGATGTGACCTGCAGTTTTTCTGAAGTGAAGTTTGAAACTTTTTACGCCGGCCTCCCAAAGTCCTCCCATGTGAGGTGCCGATGCTGGTATAAAGTGCCACGAAAGTTTTTGTAAGCCGTATTTTGAGACAGATTCATCGCGTACGCACTTGATGAAGTTTTCTAAATCTCTAGCTAATTCCTTCGATGCACCAACGAAATTTCGGCCGTTGTCGGAGTAAATGTTACTAGGACAACCTCGCCTAGAGACAAATCGTGAGAGTGCAGCTAAGAACGCAGGGCTTGACAAATCGCTGACTGGCTCTAAGTGTATAGCTTTCGTGGCAAAGCAAACAAAGAGACATGCGTATCCCTTTGTGATGCGACAATAACGGCCAGTGAAACTTTTAATTTCGAAGGGCCCAGCAAAATCGAGTCCCGTATTGGTAAATGGTCGATCTAAAAATGTCCTTGAAGGTGGCAAAGCAGCCATCATTTGGCCATGAAGCTTTTTGCGATGCACAACGCATATCTTACAGTTGTGAATGCATGTTTTTATTAGGTTTTTGATTTTAGGAACCCAAAATTCTTGGCGGATGAGCCGAAGAACGAGCTGATTTCCCCCATGAAGGGACAGTTCATGTATAAATTGTACGTATAAGCGAGCTAATCGGCTATTATGAGCAAGAATGATAGGATGTCGTTCATTGTATGTAAGAGACAAAGACGACGCTAAACGCCCATTTGCTCGGATTACTTTATGAGCATCCAAAAATGGAGTCAATGTCAGAACTGCACTTTTAGAAGAAATAGCTTTATGGTTCATTAAACTGAAATATTCATTTGGAAATTGGTGCTGTTGAGAAAGTATAATGAGACGTGTTTTGACGAAATTTATTTCAACAGCTGAAATTACTTCTGTGGGATAAATGGCTTCAGTTTTAGTCGCTGGATGAGTTCGTTTAAGGAAACGAAATATATATGAAATAATTCTCAATGCCTTAGGTAGCGATGAAAACCGATCTAGAATATCTTCGGTTAACGACGAGCTAGTAAAATGAGTTTTAATTTTTCTCATTTCAATAGTGGTATCTAATTCTTGACTAAATTTACTATCTGGCCATTGACTCTTAGGCAATTGGAGCCAAGAAGGTCCATGCCACCACAATTCGTTAGATATCAGATCCGCAGGGTATGCCCCCCGGGTTGCTAGATCGGCGGGATTTGAATGTGTGTCAATATGTGACCAATTACCGCTACCGACTTTCTCACCAATTGTTGATATCCTATTCGCGACAAATGTCGCCCAAGTGCATGGTGGTTTTTTGAGCCACGATAAAACAATGGTTGAGTCCGACCATAAAAATAATGAACTCGAATCCACATTTAACTGTGGTGCTATTGAATCTATCATGTTAGCGAGTAACACAGCACCACAAAGCTCTAAGCGAGGTAAAGATAAAGTTTTTATAGGAGCCACTTTTGTTTTCGCCACAAGAAGATTGCAACTAATTTTATTTTCAATTATTATTCGCACGTAAAGTGCTGCGGCATATGCCTTTTCTGAGGCGTCGCAAAAGCCGTGAAATTCAATATCGCTTGTAGGGCAATACTGAACCCAGCGTGGTATTGATATAAGTTTGACTTTTGTATAGTTTGACACGAAATTTTGCCATTTTTGAAGAGCTAAAGGTTTTAAAATATCGTCCCAGTCGATTTTATCGAGCCACAGCTGCTGCATGATTATTTTTGCTGTTATAACAACCGGAGAAAGCCAGCCAGCTGGATCGAATAATTTTGCTATCATACTGAGAACTTCTCTCTTCGTGTAAGATTGTTTGAGCTCAAAAGGTAGTGCTTGAAAGCAAAATGAGTCAGAAGTTGCGTTCCATAAAATACCGAGAGTCTTCGCCGTACTTTTATCTTCAAGGGACAAAAAATTTTCATTTAGTAAATGGTCAACAGACAAATCTTGCAAAATACTTTTAGAATTCGATGTCCATTTTCTCAAATCGAAACCAGCAGTTTTGAGAATGCCAATTAGCTGATTTCGAGCCTCAATTGCGCTTGCGCAGTCATGCGAACCCGCCAAAACGTCATCAACGTACATTGAGCCTTTAATTATTTTTGACCCAAGTGGAAAATTTAACTTTTCATCTTCGGCGAGCTGAAGCAGCGTTCTGATTGCAAGAAATGGGGCGCAATTTACGCCAAAAGTGACTGTTTTTAGTTCGAAATCTTGTACTTTATCATGAATAGAGTCACGAAACACAATCCTCTGAAAAGGAGTGTGCGCAGGGTTAACCAGGATTTGCCTATACATTTTTTGTATGTCGGCGTTAAAGACGTAGGCAAAAAATCTCCATTTAAGGATTAAAAGCGTAAGGTCACTTTGTAATACAGGGCCTGTGTGAAGAATGTCGTTGAGACAGGTGCCATTTGAAGTTTTGCTCGAGGCATTAAAAACCACTCGTACTTTTGTTGTTGTACTTTCAGGCTTGATGACAGCATGGTGAGGAAGGTAAAAATGACAAGGATTTTGTTCAAAACTTTGAAAATTTACTGTTTTCATATGATCAAGCTCTAAGTATTCATTTATGACCTTATCATAATCTGCCTTGTAGTCAGGCTTTCGAATCAACGACTTTTCATTCCTTAAGAACTGACAAAGGGCTATATGTCTTGAGGCATCCAGATCATTTGGAACAGCTGATTTAAATGGTAAATCTACCATATAGCGACCATCTGAGACTCTTGACACTGTTTTGCAAAAAATTTCTTCACATAAGGTATCTGAATGTGATATAACCTTTTTTCGTGAAATTTCTTCAACCTCCCAAAATTTGCTTAATTGCTCGTTTAACGAGACTTCAGTAGCGTAAGAAACAATGATTTGATTTTGGTTGATACACTGCACATTAGGAATGGGTCCTGTGAGGATCCAACCGAAAACGGTCTCTTGAGCCACAAGAGAGCCTAAAACTCCTTTTTGAATACAACCAAGTATGATAAGTGGGTATAAATCACCACCAATAAGAAGATCTATGGTCGAGCTTTGGAAAAAACTGGCATCAGCAAAATTGAGCTTTGGTAGCTCTGGATATGAAGATGGGTCAAAGGAATGTGAAGGCAAATTTCCAGTGACCTGAGGTACAATAAGTGCTGAGACTTCAATTTGTACATTTGGATCAGATATTGATCCAATATAAAATGATGAAACCTGAGTAGGCTTAGAGCTGATAGCGCTATTTAATCCAGACACTTGAGCCGAGATTGCTTTGGTGGGGAGCTTTAATAAATTTCGGAGACGTTCTGACACGAACGTTCCTTCAGATGCTGGGTCAATAAGAGCCCGAGCTTTGTATGTTATCCCAAGGTGAAAAACATTTATTTCTGCTGTACCAAGTAAAACTTTTTTGGTGACAGAATTGAAACAAGTTTGTACCGTTTCTATAGGATTTTCATTCGAATTAGTGGACTGTATTGTTGTAGCATGAGACACAGAAGAGCTAGTTGCTGCACCGAATGGTTGCTTTGGCTTAGCACCGGTGGCGTTTTTAGAATATTCAACTCTTTGTGTTGAGGTAGATTGCTGTGCATTTGCAGAGTCTCTATGTAAAAGCGAATGATGTTGCTTTTTACATTTCTGGCAAGTATGAATACTCTTGCAATCTCTTAGCTCATGAGATGCAGAGAGACAATTAAGGCAGTAATGGTACTGCTTAACTGTAGAGAATCGATCTTGAAAGTTCATATTGAGAAACTTTGAACAAGATTTTAAAGGGTGAGAACTCTTGCACAGCCTACATAGAGAAAAATCAATTTTATTATGATAATTGTTGTAGGACTTGGACTTCGGAACAATATTTTGAGTTTTAGAAGTAGAAGGTTTTGCAGCAGCGGAACAACGAAAGTCTGAGACAGTTTCAAGTGTTTGAAATCTGTCAGTAAGAAAATTATCTAACTCACTCCATTTTGGAATTTCAGTCTTATTTTTAATTGACTGTTCCCAGAGAGACAGGCTATGTTCTGGGAGACGAGACGAGCATAAAAAGACAAAAATTGCATCCCAATTAGTAATATCAATTTTATACAACTTTAATGTTGAAATACAGTTGTTTATTTCACGTTGGAGATGCTTGATACTATTACCCGATTCTTGACTGCAAGTTGGCAAATTAAACAAAGTTTTGAGTTGATTGTTAATTAAAATCCTCTTATTTTCATACGTAGCGCTAAGACTTTCCCACGCAATGGGAAAACCGAGATTTGTAAGAGGGGCCTTTTGAACAATTTCCTTTGCTTCACCACTTGTTTTCTGAAGCAAGTAATAAAGTTTTTCGACTGGACTGAGAGACAGATTGTTAACATAAATTGCCGTAAACATATCTCTAAATGTCGGCCACGTTAAATAACTTCCGTGAAATACGTCCGTGTCACATGGAGGCACTTTGAAATTTGTAGAAATAATGGCTGGGACAACTTGATTTGAGGTGCTTGGTTTATTTGCTAATAATTCAGCTAGAGCTTGATTGATTACCGTCATACATCTGATGTAACATTTGTGTGACTCAACGTACTTGGCCTCTATTGTAGCAATATCTCGTTTAACCTCGTCAGAGTCGAGACATACTTCATAAGTGTTCTTAAACTTGGCCCACAGCTCTTTGAGTTCACCTTGCTCAAGCTCCAAAGCAAATATGGAATACTCGACAGGCTTTATCGCATTAAAATATACCTCGTATTTCACCATACGATCCGCTGTCCGTATAAAGGAATCAAGGTCAGCCATTGTTAAAAACGTTTTTAAAGAACTATCGCAGTCAAAAATTTGAAATTTGTAAAAAAATTGTGCAAAAAAAAAAAAAAATCTGCTTATGAGCCGCTCTCAAAATAAAATGAGGAAAAAATGCAAAAAATCGAAGAAAGATTTTTATTGCAAATCCATAAATTCAAAATCTTCAAAAAAATTATCACTTGCTTGCAGCGCAAAGAGTCAGAAAAAACGTTGCCACAAAAAACGTGACAAACTTATTTGAAAGAGATTCAATACGCGAAAAAAGTCTTCCCGGCGCACCGTGTAACCTCACTAACCTTGGATTTATTTGATGTCACGGTCAAGGTTAATACGATCACGCCTCACACTCACGCGATATGACTAGCCGTTATTCCGATAACGGTACCCAAAACGGTGCACAAAAAAGAGCCAAAAAAAATCAGAGCCACGAGGTTTCGATTTATATAATTTAACACCCGAGACACCAAACGCATGAATTTTTCAATAAAATTAAAGTTGAGTTGAGAAAAATGCGTATAGATGAAATTTTATTTTACGCACCTTGCCTTCCGCATGTCAAAAATCGCTACTCCACGCGCCGCTTCTTGAGGTTCGATAGGACCAAATTATGTTGACGCCTTACGCTTTATCTGCACCGAAGCCGCCTTCCGAGCGCCCAAGTATACTTCTTACCAAAGGGTGCTCCGCCACACCGTGCGCAAAATGATGTCCCGTGGTTTTCTCAGGGCCAAGAAATGATAAGACGAGATGATTTTTCTGCTGCCGTTATAAGCTTTTATTTCTTTTAATTGTATTTAAATTATATCTAAGTTAACGCGAATTTACTTTTAAGTTATTTTTAAGTCGTCAGAAAAGTTTGCTGCTACTCACTTCAAGTTAAAAAATGCAAGTGAGAAAACTAAAAATGACATGTCACGATCATGGTCGTTTGACATGTCGATATGGCAGTGCTACAAAATTAAGCCCCATTCACAATCGTATGTGGAAAGGGCATGATCCAATTATTAAAAAGTCGCGTTGCAACCAAAGTGTCGCATGCAACTTTTTGACTGCAACGCGAACAAGGATTATAAAAAATACAAAATAGGTTGCTGAGAACAACAAAGATTTTTCAAGATAATGGTAAGTGTGAAGTAAACAAATCTCTGAAGATATGATTAACAATTTAATGTGAGGTGTTTCAGAAAAAATCAATTTATTCATAAAAAACCAATAACGTTTAATATATTTGTAATTAATGTAAACACGTATAAATTTTCTATTAAAAAAAATGTATATTTCTTGTTTTAATGTCAACTAGTTTAAAAAATATTTGAGTTTATTCGTGCACTAATTTCAACCACGCTGGGTTCGAACCCATGTTGTTCTTACTGTTGCCTTACAAAAAATCATTGCATAAGTGCTTCTAAATTTCTATGGGGACAAGCGCTTTTAAAGTGCTTGGCTCAAAAGCTCTTAAAATTTTTCCTCTTGGGTAATTATCCCTAACACGCTTATAATTTTTTTTAATTTTATTAAAAATAACAGATTTTGACATAAATGCAAAACAAAAATATGCAAAAATACAAAATTTTTTATTTCACTCTGTTGTGAAAACCAAAAACACAGTACAGTACGAAATTAAAAAGCAAAAAATTCAAGATAAGCTAAATATCACGAGGAAGGTTTGTGTATCGGAAAATGGTTAGAGAGTTTCCGAAAGTTAAAAAACTCAAATAATTCTAGAACCATAAATGTTTACAGCCACTGAACTCAGCTTACTTAAAAAGTGTTTACAACTTCAAATACAACTTCTCTACAGAAGACAATTTTCCCTTCTTCCGATAACTTTTAGGTTAACTCTGACTTATCGCACTCACTGTGCTGTTGTATTGTTAATTTTGCATAGAATTTGAAGTATTTGCAACATGCAATAATTTATTGCAACAGACGAAGACGAAGTTTTTCAACACTTGGCCAACAAGGATCATAAATTAAAGTAAAAATTTACTTAAAGTACTTAAGTACAGAATGGAAAGTATAAACAAAAATAAAATTAAAAAATTCTTAAGACTGTAAAGAATTTAAAAATTTTGCCCACCTATAAAATGCAAAAAAAATGTTAAATTTTTGAACACAAATTAATTCGCTCCAGTGTCAAGGAACACCAACACCAACACCGATAAATTTACGCGAAAAATATGAAAACACAGCCACAACAACAACAACAACAACAGCAATAACAAAATGAGTTGCCACAATTTATGACGTCATAAAGCAACCGCAATACAGAAAAATTAGTGAAGATGAATACGAGTGATAAAATATTTTATTATTCCCTTTTGCGCTGTCACTGACTGACGTTGCTGCTGTTGCTGTCAGTGAATGAACGAGTGACTGACTTAGTGCGTTGGCAACCCTGTTGGTCGAAACCATTGGTCATGGCAGCAGCAGCAGCAATGGGCGGGTGCACAGTAATTGAATTTTGCATTTTGTTTGCCACACTTAATAAGCAATAATTTAATAAAGTGGCGTAAAATGAAGCTAAGCAGCACCAACAACAGCAACGTTGTGGTGTTGATCCCTTGAAGAATGTTGGTGAAAAATCTGTGTGACGACTGCGGCCATCTAAAAGATAAAGAAAATTATTAAATTAAAAATGAGTAGTTAATTTATGAAGTCTCTCATGTAAGGTCAATTTTTTTGTTACAAGTTTTTAAGGGTGTCCCACTTTTTGAAATCAAACAGTAGAATGTAATTTATAGAAAAAAAGTTTTCAAAGTTATTGGTCAATTTAAGTCAAAGTTTAAATGAAAATTCTTATTATGTATATCCATACTCCTATGCTGGCACGCAACTTCAAAAGACCACATTTCATGCGGTGGTCATAAAACCAACTTGAATTTAACGCCTGATTTTTCTATATATAAACGACAACCATATACTTAGGGTTGAAAAAAAAAAAAAAAAAAATTGCATATTACACCTTTGCAACTTCCGCTTGAATTTTAAACTTTTTCTTCTTCTTCTTATATCTTAACTTGCCAACATTAACTCGCTACTGCTACTCATCCGCGACTTTGCCAACAAACATATTCCATTAGGGATTTGTTTTTTGTTGTTTTTTTTTTTTAAAATAAAATTAAAATTTTAAAAACTAAAAAATGCCATAAAAGCTTTGTGACACAGCGAGCTAAGCAGCAGCATAGCCATGCTACTTACTGCTCGTACTGCTGATATTGCCGCTGACTGTCATTTGCTGCTTGCAAAAAGCTTTGCAAGACTGTAAAACATCATATTTTATAGCCTTAAACTTTCGCTATTTTGTCTTAGTACTTTTTTGTTGTAAACGAAAAGTGTAACCAGCTGTTTGTTACTTTTGTTATGAAGTTTTTGTCGACTCTTTTGCTGCTTAGAAACTTCAATCTTTTCCATTGCTCAGAAAGAAAAATTAATTGTATTTTGCCTATGTGGGATAATTGTCTGAGCAATTACTTATATTCGGTCTTTCCCTCAAGTTCTCTTCAGTCATCATAATGAAAAAATTATCTAAAGCCTGGACGTAAAGAAATGGTCAAAAGCGACCAAAGTTTATACACAGAATCGTTGCGTGAGACTAGTGCGAACTTAGTTTTCAGAGTTTCTTTTAGAATTTTCTAAGTTAAAAATAATTTCTTCGGCAGGCAAAACTCTTTTTTTACTCAAAAGGGAGACATCTTACAAAAAAAGTGTACTTGGCTTATAATGCTTGGAATCGCCCAAGGAACACGTGTGATTTTTTTTTTGGAATTTTTTTCAACTTTTTTTCACTCTTAAAAAAATTTAAGTCGTTTTTAAGAAAAATATAAGTAAAATAAGTAGAGTAGAACGGGGTAATGTCGTGCAGGGGGTAATGTCGTGCACTGGCTGTTTTAGCCCAAAGAATTGAATGATTTACCAACTGTTCGTAAGGTAGGGACCTGCTGACCTACTGAGCTTATGCATATAATACTAGCAATTTTCACCAGTTCGTGTCTACAGTGTAACATTTTTTTCAAAACGCACGCTTTCGGGACGATAAAAGTGTTTTTTCATCGGGTCAGAAAAATAATTTTCCTTGCGGGAAAATATACCAGGCAAGTGTTTTCTGAAACGAAATATCCTGCCAAAGAAAAGAAGTATTTGGTTTTCGAAAAAAATTTTGGGCTTCACCGAGTTATCGAAGTTGACCTTTAAAACGACCATTGGGGTAATGTCGTGCACATTCACTTACACAAACACAATTTTTCGCTGCACAAATGTTGTTGCACATGGATGTAACCAATGAAATTATCTTTCGATCGGATGCTTACTCGTTGCATTCGCTTGAGATGTACGGCTTTACGAGCATGTCAAAGTTGAGTGCACGACATTGCCCCGTTCTACTCTACACAACATATTATGTACTTCACACTTGTATAATAATGAATAAATACATGATAATGCTAAATCTCCTCTAATAGAACCACTACCTATCATTTCTCACACATTTTGGTACCTTTACTATACTCGGAAAACAATGCACGACATTACCCCACAAATTTTGAGGGGGGTAATGTCGTGGACATTTTTTTTTTTCTTCACTTACACAAACACAATTTCTCGCTACACAAATGTTGTTACACATGGGTGTAACCAACGAAATTATCTTTCGATCGGATGCTTACTCGTCGCATTCGCTTGAGATGTACGGCTTTACGAGTATGTCAAAGTTGAGTGCACGACATTGCCCCGTTCTACTCTATATTTTAATTTAAAAAAATTTTGGTAAAAAAAATTTTTTTTTAATGTAATCAGGCATGAGCTCTGCATTGCAACTAATAAGATGGAATCGAATTTGTATTTCAACAAATAAAATTTACCTATGGTTCCTATTCGAAACATAAATCCAATGTGGTGTTAATTATCGAAATGCGGAGCTCTTAAAGATTGCTTTCATTCCGATTCCGAAGTGAATCGGATTTCAGAACATGCCAGAATATTTTTAAAAAAAAGCAAATTTAAAATTGAATAAGATAACAAAGTTTGATGTATGCTATGAATTTTTGAAAGAACATCCTTTCTATGAAAATCACATAGGTCCCCAACTTCAACACCCTCTAAACGTATTTTAACAACAAATGATATTAGGGCGAAGTCCTCCCGCATTATTAACTTTGCACACCGAAACTACAATACTGCAAAATTTGAGCGAAATCGGTGACAAAAAAATTTTCAGCTGGTACACTTGACGTGTTTTCCTTCATATATACATTTTGCACTAGAAACGAGATATGTTAACAGTGGTGATTTGGGTTATCTGGCACCCTAAGCACATATTTTTCTTTTACAATAGGTTTTATCATGAACAAACATTCTCGAGATTTTACTATTAAACACTATATTTTCATCATTGAACGTTGTACTGATGACTTATTGACTGAAATATGGAAAACTCTCGGGTCCCTGGTCTCGGTCTCCTGCAAACTCACAGCTCTAATTTTTGTGTTTTAATAGTAACTAGTAATGGTTTTAACCTTTGGCCTGGCCAAACATTAAATACCCTAAACTAAAGTATTTCGAAAATTTTGCATAAATGGAAGGTGCCACGACCTCTTTTCCGAGTGCACCCAGTTTTTGCTCAGAGTTTACATATATAGCCCTTAGTGTTTGGGTGAAATACAGTTGGATTATCTCAAAAAACTCTTTCAGTATAATATTTTGAGACTTTTGATTATATGAGGGGTGCCACGTCCTCTTGTCCGATTTCGCCCTGTTTTCGACGGTAACCCGTATTTACAATTTTTAGTATCTGAGTGAAGTTTGGTAAGATTATCTCAAAAAACTCTTTTAGTATAGCATTTTGAAACTTTTGCTTATATAGGAGGTGCCACGCCCTTTTGTCTAAATTCGCCCACTTTTTTCTCAAAAAATGTATTTCCACTCACAGATAGCCAGCCAGACAGACGGATATGGCTTTATCGACACAGGAGCAGGCCCGTGCAAAAGGCCGGTTACAAACCCCACCAGGAAGGTTTTTTACCCATATATAATGGTACAAATCTAGTATTTCATATAGTGTTCCCTCGTTTTTATATATAAAAAACCCCCCCTAAGAGCAAATCCTGCACACGGTGCTGCTGAGGAGGTGACGGTGATCAAGAATATATTTACTTTTCCATACATGCCACGCCTCCTTCTCTGCGTTACAAATGGAAGAACAAAGTGAATATTCCCTAGGTGTAGAGTATAAAAACATGGGTTTTAACAAACAGCGCTTAATAAGACTATTTTCCTTAGATACTTAGCCTCCTAAGCATTTTATTTTATGACCGTTCGATTTTAGAAAAATATAAAAAAACCTTAGGTAGAACTTAGACCACTTGCCTGAACTCAGATGCAAAAAAAAAGTTCCGAAAATAATGCATTTTTCTTCGTTCGTGAGTAGAATTACCCATATTTTTATGATGTGAAGTTATCAATTTAAGTTTAAGAAGTTAATGATCAATTTTTAATTTAAAACCAAAAAAAAAGAAAATTTGTATATTAAAATTTTCCAGGAAGTCATGAGCCAATCCAAAAAAAAATAGTTAGTACCTGGCTTCCTGATTTCGAATTCCGATACAGAATGTCAAAAATTATACCGTATAATAAGAAAGGCAACACATGTCACCAAAAGTACTGAGGAAAATGCTCCAAAATAAAGTAGGAACAAACTTGATTCTGATTCAGCTCTCCAGGTTTCAGCGAAATGGATCAGTAATAATGATTGTCAAAGAAAGGGTGATTTTGAACAAAATTTGTTGTAAAATCAGGCGTCCGTGTGGCCTGCATATTCTTACTAATCCTCAGTCTTAACATTCTCGAAGACATTAAAATTAATAATGAAGAAAGAGAAAAAACTTGATAAAAATTAAACCACATTTACCTGCTATTGTCCAGACATTCTGGAATGCAAATCAAACTGCAAAAACTTACATTAGCATTGCATTAAACCTGCTTACATATAAATGAATGCATTCGAGACTTAAAGTAGAAAGTGGAACACATTCAAACACAAGTTTCGTTTACTTGAGAGTTTTAACATTTTCCGATCTGGTAACTCTCATACTCATCATTTTGCGTATGTATGAGGTAAAGTGTATGCATGGGTTACAGTTACTTTATTCATACTTAAAACATGACTTTCTTAAGCAAGATACTTGCAGTTTTTTTTTTCATTTTATTTTTTTGCTGAAGTAAAAGAAAACTTTATGACTTTGAAGCAACTTGAGTTGAATATTCTTAGAGTTTTGTACTTTTATTGAAACATTTAAGAGCAAGAAGCGAAAAAAAAAGAAAAAACCTTTTCTAAAAGAAATGGTCGCGACTCGAACGTGTAAATTTCGTGTAATCTATGGTTTTAATTTTGTACCCTGAGGAGCCTTTTAGAGCTGCTGTACATATCTCCCTTTGCATATTAAACTTTAAGCTAAGATTTGTCATGTACGCAGCGCCAAAGCTTTGTGGTTGCATAATAAATTGAGGTTCTTTTACGAATTTTCGTTGAAGCAGATTCTTTTATTCTCAAATGCACATAAAGTAAGTGACTTTTTGATTAAATGACCTTCAAAGTATGTACTTTTCGCACAACTTTGAAGCGAATTTTTTTTTTTCACCGCGTAGCCTTAAACTAATAAAATAACAATTTATGAGTTTCGTTGTTTTTTTGATGTTGTTTAAGTCGTTTTAAATTTACTTGCTAAACTTTTAAGACAAAAGATATAAAATAAAAAAACGCTTGGCAATATGACGGCCAGACAATGAGTGTGTCGTTAAGAAAGGATAAAAACAGACAACTTTTAGATAGCGAAAGTTTCAAACATCCAAAAAGCAACATATGGTTGGCATAACATTAAATAGTCGTTTTTCTCGAATTTGTAAGAAAAATAACTTTTAAGTTGGTAATGAAGTTTGTAAAAATAAAATAGGAAAAAAAAAAGAAAAAATGTTTAAAGTTCTTCAACCTTAAAAACACTATTATTGATGTGAAATTATCGTCGTATCTAATATTCCATATAATATGGAGCTCAGATTGTCGTAATCCTGTGTAGAAATGTTATACGCAGAATTCGCCTTCTCATCTTTTTCAGTTGCATACAGATGGCATAAAATTCTCAACTATTCTCATTATTTCATTTATTTACAGGAATTACTTTTACTTATGCTTTTACTAAAAATTCATTGCATGTTTTAAGGCTTTGCTTAGCACAGCGGCGACCATAGAAATGATTCCTTATAATTATTTTGGGCTTACCACCTAACATAGTTGAGAATATGTTTGAAAGAGAGTGGATAAGATTTTGAATAATTGTGCAAAAGCTATCACGATTTTCAAGCAAGCTATCTTAATGGGACGATGTAGGGTACCCTTTTTTTTGCTGAAATCAATAGTCCTAAATTTCTTGAGTAAAATGATATGCTTTTGGCTTAAAATCTACAATTTTAATAGTTTAGAACTTACTCGAAATAAGTAAATTTAACTTAAATATGAAAAAATAAGAAAAGGATAACAGCGATCTTAACTCCATGTTAACGGATTTTGAATTAAACCAAGTAAAACAGATTTAAACAGCTTGAAGAACTCATTAGATTAAAAACGTAAAAAAAATATGAATTTCGAATACGATTACAAGAGTGATACCCAAAGGATGTACATTGCACATACATATGTACGTATGTGTTAAGAAAAAAAAAAATCAGAGAGCAGTGGCAAAAATCAAGATGCTACAAATTTAACACAATTTTGAAGTGCGATGCTAACGAACTTAAGAATAATTATTTTTACATTTAAAAAGTGCATATGATACATGCTACGAACTGATTGCGACCAAAGGACCTCATGTATACCAGTACGCCAGTATTGCTGTCTGTTTATACGTTTGTTTGTTTGTTTTTTTATTCTATTTCTGTCTGTCTCTATAACCTAAATAAAAAAACTGAATTAAAAAACTCCAAGCAACGCTGACACGACACAAATACACTGATGGCCAAAATAATTATCTGAGCTTTTTCAAAAACTAAATTATACAATGGTTTGTTCAAAGAACATTTATAAGTTTTTTTAACAGCGCGCTGCAGCGTGCCGAATGTAACTACATACTTTCATTCTACATATTTTGTTTGCAGAAAGTCTCTGTTTGCTATATGCAGTCAAAGGTCTTCCTCGTCTTGTTTATTTTATCTCTTCTCATAGCATCGATTCACATTAAGTCAAATTTCTCCAATATTTCCTTGATGCACATTTGTCGTCTTCCAGCAATCGTTTCCGTGATGTCTTCGGACTTTCAGTGCCAATTATATCCATTTCTATTTTTCTTTTCTGTACGAGTACAGGGCAAACAGATATCGTATTAAATGAAACTGCATGATCATTTTTCATGTATTCGAAAAAGGAATTTTCTGGGATTCAAAAGATTTTCTAAAAACGCAATGATTTCAGAGCTGCTAAGAAGCCTATAAGATGCCAAACTATCTGCAATCATTTTCGAGGTGGTTGAAGTGGTAAAATTTCGAAATATTCAGTCGGTTTAAAGGAATAAATTTGGTCTGGTTTTTCTCCAAAACGGAGTTGTTGATTATTCTTGTTGAGAAAATATTGTGAAGGAGGAGGGCTCGGATGCTCAGAATTTGACAAAATGCTCTTCTCGCCGGTTAAGTTAGTCTTGGGATATATTTATTAAAGATTTTTAATTGTATCCCAAAATCGAGACCGGTCCGTGAGGGGCTAAACATAAAAAACCGGAGCTTTTTGATATGTTTTCGAATATCTCAAAAACTACGCAACTTGTTAGCTATCCGGCCCAAGCCAAGGTTAAATTTTCTAAATTATTTCTCCTACACAGTAAAAATTTTAGTTTAATTTTAATACCAAAAAGTATTTAAATAGAACAATGACAAAAAAATTATTAATTTTAAACTATTTTGGAATAAATTTCATACTTTTCTGGAATAAATTTCAAATTTTTTTTGAAAAAAAAAAATGTGAGTTTAATACCAAAATATTTTAAAGTCAATATTATTATTAGTAGCGATATCCCATGAACGGTAAGTTAACCGAAAAAGAAGATATCCTATTAGGGAATTAAACGTTTTACATAATGCGAGGACATTTTTTCTCTAGGACGAACCGTTTTGGAGATATTTTGAAAAACGGTTTTTTTTCCAAATTTCAGATTTGTTAAAATAATATCTCCTGAGCTATAGCTCATACTAAAAAAAACAACATTAAGCCTATAGTGCAAGTAAATAGGTATTTTTACTTTAAACGTGTGACTCACCGTTTATGAGACATCGTAATTTTAAGCTCAGCACATCACTGTGCCTACTCACAAGCGGCATGCACAATTTACTTATTTTTTCAAATTTTGATTTAAGATATCTCCTGAGGTATAAGTCGGACGAAAACAGTCAAAAGGTAATTTTTTTAGAAAACTTTATAAGCTACAATATTGTGCCACAATATTTTTCTCTAAATGTAACCATTAAAGAGATATTTTGTAAAAAACTGATTTTGGACGCCATTTTCCCAATATGGCGGTGCGAGAGAACACGATTCGAGGTAGCAAAGTTGAAATTCTGAAAGAGCACATCGAAATCTATAAAATATCTCATTTGAAAAAATCCCGCAAAACTTTCCAGGTAAAACTACCAAATGACTGTACTACTCTGGCTTTCCCGCAAATTTTAGTCTGAAATTGGGGAAAGTTTTTGAATCCAAACAACACTTCTGAATGTGTTATCTTATGTGTTAAGCGATTTCGTCGAATTTATTCGTGACAGTTTCGTTTTTTTTTTTTTTAGACCAGATAAAGATTCTGAAAATGTATAGAAAAGAAAAGGCATATTTTGTATAATGTTGATTAAGAGTACCAGCACTGTTAAAATGGCTTACACACAAACCATATATGTCTGTTCCGATGCACATACAATCATAAATGCATATGTAGTTTACATATGTGGAACACTCTGTAGGTCACTAAAACATTTCGATGCTCGAAAGCAATTATTTACAAAAAAAAATAAAAAATCTGAAAAAATCCTAAGGGGAAACGGAAAAAACTTGTCGTCAGGAAAATATCTAAAGCATAATGACTGGACAAGGACGAAAACTAAGGAAACGCAAACAAAAAATAACAAAACTGTGGAGGTAAAGTTTTTTTTTTTAACGAAAAAAAAATCTTAATATGGCAGCTCCTGCTGCTAAGAATAAATCGGGCAACACAAAATAAAAACCGAAGTACAGATATAGTAGTAGAAACATATGTAGGTACATACAGAGATATGCCTCTAGCGCATGCATTTACGAGTACAGCAAACATCATGTTATTTTGGGGTGGCTGTGTGAACGTACTGACTGATACACAGTGTTTTTGGGTGAGTTGAATCAAGTTGATCCAATTTTTTTTTTGTGTTTTTTTTTTTCAATTCTAAAATTTCTTGTTACACTGAGTATTTTCTACTTTTTTTTGTGTACCAAATGTTATGCATCATGGCAGTATTATAATTTATCATTGCAAAAAGTTATGACATCATATGAGCTGGTTAAAATAATAGAATAATAAGGAGTTACCAATGGGAAGGAGCATTGCTGTCAAGATTCCCGACAATAGAAGATGTGGTGATGAAAATGAAAAGCAAAAAAAATAAAAAAATTCCGGTTGAACCCATTTATTATGCAGAGAACAATATGTCAAATAGAATGTATGACATATTGTTGGATATACTTTCTAACGTACATGCAGCATAGCTTATAATGCCTCAAAAATTAAAAAAAAAATTCATTATCATTTAAAGAAATTTTGAGAAAAAGTCTTCTTTACCATTCTGTTCTTTGAAAACCATCTTTAATTGGCCACAACCATATTCATCATCTTTTAACGAAATAGCAAATGAAACCCAATTTTTGTGGGGGGACAGAACTGATGGAATTTGTCAAATTATAAGCGAGCTTTTGTGTATTTTATTTATATAAGTCATCTTCCTACCAAGTTTCATCTAAATAGATTGTATGGTTTTTGAAATATAACAGGCTGTACCGAAAAATGTCGAAAAAAGTATAGCAATCTCGAAATTTTATCCATAGCGTGGCCAAAGAATTTTTCTTAAAAAGGTTCTCAGCAGTGTTGGCATGTGCGGTACTTTAATACCAAATTTGATACCATTTTTTGGTACTATTTTTCTAAAAATTTTATTGTTTGAAATTTGGAACTATGAAGATGATTTAAGCAATATGAGTGTCAAACAGATTGCGAATGCGCTGGACAAATGTAAAAGTTTACTTCATATTTCTGGACCATTTTTGAATATTGTTGTTCCAATTAATAAAAAAAACACTTTTTGAAATTTGCAGTTGGGTTCTCAGATTTTTACAAAAACTTACAGAGCTATTCTAAGTGCCAAGTAGAAAGACCTCTCATTATTAGTTTTGCGGAAAAGTTTTTTTTTTGCAAGTTATGGGCATGGAACTTCAGAGTGTCAAAATAGTGTTTTTGCGAAAAGTCTATACAATTTTTCTTTCTAAATTCCGCCATTTTGTCAAAAATATTTTTTTTTTTTAATTTTTGTTTTCTGATTCTTGCAGCATTTTAAATGTTATCTTGATTTCCATTTTTAAATTTGGAAAATTTACAAAATGGCGGCCATTTTTTGAAAAATCTTAAAAGTTGATTTCCTCAAAATGATATTTTTTTTACAAAACAAAGGTTTTTCAAATGATTTGGCTTGTGCTAAATGCTTCTGACAGCCACGGCAATTTTTTTTCTAAAAGGTCAAGTGACAGTTTTTTTAACTTTATTTTGTGCTTTGATTTACACCCACTAGGTGGCCAAACAAAAAAAATTTTAAAAGTAGAAGAATATAACTTCCATTGCTTACAAAATACAAGGTATTCAAAAAAAAAAAAATATTTCCCACATAAATCATAATAATATTGACGAAATGACGCCATGTGCAAAAATTACCCATATGTGGGGGATGTACAGGATTAAGGTTTTTTAGAAAAATATTCTTTATATATATTCTGCAAAAGTTTGGTGAACACATGATATGCCTCAGATGTAGGAATCGGATAGTTTGATAATGCGTTAAAGGCAAAACATAACATTTTGACCCCCCTAAAAAAAACACCGTTACACATATATTTTTTTGAGCCCCCCTACCAAAATGCATTGTCAGAACCTTGTTATTTTTTTTTGCGTGCTGTACAATGTTATTTAAAATATAAAATAATGACAATAAAAACTATTAAAGGTGTAACCTTTGGCCTGACCAAACATTAAATACTCTGCACTGCTGTATTTTGAAGATTTTGCTTATGTGGGAAGTGCCACGCTCTCTTGTCTGAGTTCACCCAGTTTTTGTTGAGAGCTTGCATTTATAGATCTTAGTGTATGAGTAAAATATGGTTCGATTATCTCAAAAAACGCTTTCAGTATAGCGTTTTGAAGCTTTTACTTATATGGGAGGTGCCACGCCCTCTTGTTCGAATTCGCCCAGCTTTTTTTCCAGAGCTTGCGCTTACAATTAATAGTATTTATGTGTATTTTGGTTGCATTGTCGTAAAAAATACTCCTCAAGTTGCATTTTGAATATATATTTTGTATAGGCGGTCGGCGTGTCCGTTGACCGATTACGCTCATTTTTAATCCCACGAGTTAACTTTGACGACGAAGGCAGTGTACCGAATTACATTGAATTATCTTGCTTCAATTTTCCCAATAAATTTATTTCCACGCACACCCAACCAGCCAGACGGACATGGCTATATCGACTCAAGAGGTTATGCTGATCAAGAATATGTATACTTTTCTATATCTACCACGCCTCCTTCTCTGCGTTAAAAACGGAAGGACAAAGTGAATATATTCTGGGTGTAGGGTACAAAAATTAAAGATGAGGTTTTATAGCCAAAGGTTCAATTTATCATTCGCAATCTAAAAATCAACACCTGTCAATACTTGATAGGCAAAAATATGAGTCCAACTTAGTTAGTGTTCGATTGATCGAACTTTGGCCGCTAGCCCATACCACAAGATCCTATACGAATACGACCAAACTTGTTTGGTGAAAACCTTATAATTCGCCAGCCAGTTGAAAGTTTGGCCCGATCTTCCGATGGCTATGTCTCCGGAAATGGGTCCACGCTGAAGTTTTTGCCCTATTTTGGCCGAAAATAAAAAAAATGGGCTTTGGGTCCTTAAAGAAATTCGTTCCGATATTTCCATTTGATTCTTCATCATGACGGTATCCGGTACCAATCTAGCCCAACCTAAAAAAAAAGGAGGATAATGTTTTCAAATCTATAGCTTTGATAATATGACTAGTGGCTGTATTTACAGTTTACTCAAGCAACTGCTTCCGTTTTTGGAGCGCTCTTTTTAAATGTTATATAATGTTCAATAATAAATTCGATGCAAAAGCTAAAATTTGAAATGAAATAACAGCAAAATATCAAATATCAAACGCAGCTATTTTAAGTCATTTTACACAGGGATACCGTTTTTTATAAATACATGAGTGAGTTTCATGAAAAAAATATTATGTTTACACGAACAACCTTTGAGTGCCTTTGCATATGTGATTCGATTTCTTCGCAAAATGCATCATTATGCAGAATTTTATCAAAATGGCAAATAGGCTTAAGTTATGCTGATACCTGTAAACACCGCGCTAACCAAACTTAAGACGAATAAGCCTCTTAAATTTGTCTATATCAGCGATTTTTCATTGATTATATTTTTGACCGACTTTTAAATACTTGCGAGCAACATACATCCACACTAATTTCAAAACAACCCACTTACATTCAGCAAATTCTAAAACTAATTTAACTGCACTAAATGAAGCCTTTAAATGTAAAACTTAATACATTTAGAACCCTTGCAACATCCTTTACTCTCAAACTTGGGAAAAATTTTAGATTTAAGTAACTTTGTATGCAAGTTTGCACACAAAAGGTACGTTCATACATAGAAGAATATATACATATCTGTGGTCGCACGGAAAAACCGGGTAACTCCTTTTGTTTTTTTGGAAAACGAAAAAAACATGAAAAATGGAATGTTTTTTGATTTACAATCATTTTTTTGAATAGTGCATATCATTTCCAAGTTATTAAGAAACAAAAAATTGCGTAAATGATATTGTACATTTTGGGAAATAACAAGGTAACTCAATACCGTTTGCGGAAAAACCAGGCAACTCCACAAATTTTTTAATTTAACTAGAAAATTCAACAGAAATCCAAATACAATTTCCGATTTCGATTTCGCTGAAATTTGGTACATGGTTTCGTTTCATGCCTAGTCTTTGAGAAATGGGAAACAAAAATTTTGTGATTTTTTTATGGCTTGTGGAGTGCAAAAAATGGAAAAATCCGTAAAATGTGACGAACTCTCCTCAAATAATTGTCAATAACTTGGCCATTATTTCACCGAATTTCATGTTTGGACCTGTTTTGGAAAGGTATTGAATCAGGCTATAAGTTTAAAATAAAATTTTTCGTAGTTGATAAAAAGTACTCAATTTACTACGATTTTAGTACTAAACTACAAAAAACGTGCCCAGGTACACCTTTTTCACCTTTTTCAAAATATATTTTTTGGAAAGACAAAAAAATAATCTTTCATATAAAAAAGAGAGAAAGTTGGTATGTTTCGAGGCTTAGAAGCTATGATTTTTTGAAAATTTAAAAAATGGCCCGACCACAAAATGGCCCATAACTTAAACATTTCTTAACACATTTTCATGTTTGGACAATTTTTAGAAAGGTATTGAATTACGCTATGCGCCCAAAGTAATTTTTGTATTGGGAAAAAAGTACTAAATTAACTACTATTTTAGTACTAAGCGACAAAAATCGCTATGGTACCTTTTTTTCGACCTTCCAAAATACTTTGCTGGAATAGAAGACAAAACTACCTTTCATATGAATTTAAAATTAAGATGGTATCTTTGCAATATTTCGTGTTATGTAAGTTTTTTTTTGTAATTTTCATCATTTTAAATTCCTCGATGGATTTTGAAAATAAAATACGCCCTTCTGCAACATGGTTACGGCCTAAGGGAACAGAACTATGAACTATGGGTCCCTGGTATGGCTTTTACATATTGAAAAGCGTTGGAGAATTGCGATGTAGTTGCTTCATGTTCACCAATTGCACAATAACGATAAATTATGTCGGACTTTTCACTTTGCCCATTCAAAAAGTGCCTAAGCATCAGTTATTTGGCCTTGGTAAGGTTTCTGCAAACTTGCTCTTGAAGTATTTCGTTTTTTATTTCCATGATATGAATGTGCAATTTCGAAAAGATAACATCTCCAAAACGAGACAAAAGTAATGTCATATAAATTATGTGCTATAATGATCGGTTATTTGATCGATACCATTTTTTCAGCTTAATTCTGCATCATCAAGTAAATCTTTCGTGAAAACAGAGATAAATTTTATTCATTCCAAACAAAATGTCAGCCAATCAATATTATGACATTCTTTTGCCTCGTTTAGGAGATGTGACCTTTGTTGTGAGTTTGCTTAGCGACCATAAAAAATTGGTCACCCTAGAAATAAAAAACATTTACACAATAATCAGTTATATAAAACCAAAAGGTATTCTTCTGCTTAAGCAGATCCAGGACCAAACAGGTCAATTAAAAAAAAGAACGATTATTGCGTAAACTGTTTTACGTGACAAACTGCAACTCGGAGTCTTATGCAACTATGCAAACTCACAGCAAACTCTCTCCCGGAAGCTAGAATGAGTTTCAATGTGGTACATGGTGAAAAGCTCACCTTACCAAAAGATAAGCCATTGCTAGTTACCGATCATAATCAATCAATAGACGAAGTAAGTTAAGAACTAGCGTAGTATATTTTTAAAGTGAAAACCAATAAAAGTTAAAATCAGTAAAAGTTACAGTGTGTGTCTTCACTTGTAGTAGTAATATTCAAAAGTTATTGTGTGTGTCCGAAGTGGTAATTTTAGTGGTTCCAGAAAATATTAGGAGCGGTGATATTGGGCGATAGTACCACAAGGATCGATGATTAACAATGGGGAGCAGAGCGCATTAATAGTGCTTCCGAAGCGCTCTAATGCAGCAGTGAAGCGCATTTCTGTCGTATCCAATAGCGCAGAAATTAACATAGGCAGGCCATTGGCTCGAAGCGCTTCGATGGGTTGTAACATTTTCATATATTGAAAATAGTACATCTTTTTGGAAAAACCAGGTAACTCCATTTTTGCGGAAAAACCAGGTAACTGACCGTGTTTAGCTGTATTTGCGCCTAAAATTGAGTGAAATGTCTTAAAAAATCTTCATTCTCATTCAAAATAGAGTTTCTCCACGTTATTTTATGCCAGAAAACGAATAAAAATGAAAAAAAAATGCTAAATTCATCAAAAAAGTTAAACGCGTTTTTCTCCCGTTTTTGAAAAGTGGAGTTACCTGATTTTTCCGCGCGGCCACAGATACTTATGTACTTATTTAGGTGCGTAGATGCGCACAAAAACGTACATACGTTGTAATTTTGTTTTGTTTATTTAACTTAACTTCACTCACTTATTTATTTGAAACTAATTTGCATTCATCAGAAAGTTGAACACATAAAACTACGTACATGCAGACATATGTGTGTATGTATGTAGGTACGTCGAGAGTTTCTTGCAACCTTGCATCATCAACAGGAACAGCATTTTTAAGGATGCTGTGCTCCGTATAAGCAAGTTTTTTGTGCTTTGCACGCGTAGGAGTCAAAATTACGAACATAAAATAAATCAAGGCAATTTATGGTAACACCTTTGAAGGTACGCACACACACACTCACACTCACACTCATTGAAAACTTTTGCAAGTTTTAAATTAGAGAGATTTTCCGAAACCTTTTCAAAGACGCACGTTTCAAACCAAAATTACTCGTAATCTCTACTGCAATTATGTAATTTTTCATCATTTTGCGTATTAAAAGTAATGAACGTTCCATACCACATACCACATGCTAAGCGAATGGTAATTTTTCAATAATGTGGTATTTTCCTGTTGTAATTTTCGAAAATGTTGAGGTTATGTCATTCTTTAGTTGCAGTTTATAAAGAAATTGAAAAAATAACCACCTGCTCTTCCTGTAGTCTCCTTCAGGAGCATAATGTCAAATTGAAAAGCTTCTACCGAAATAAATGTTTTAAAATTAAGCAAAATTCTCCCCACAAGTTATCCGACTTCTTGGAATTCCTTCTATTTACAACGAAATTTTCGAGGTGACTCGTGGTCTTTCACCTTTTTTACTTTATTGTGGATAACAAATAGAGGCCTAGCGCCAATCCATTCAGTTAACCATAGTTTGAGATAAGGTCAGTGTTCGATATTCTTTTTTTTTTTGTAAAACATTAGCAGAATTTATGAGCCGTTTTCTAAATGCATCATCTGTAAAAAAATAGTCAAATGAAATCGGTTCAGTTTCTACGCCTAAATCTCAGATTTTGTTGGAAAGGTTGTGAGGGGGAGCAGTTTATTAAATATTCCTTTTTTTAAAAGTAGGAGGTGCGCTATGCCTCTAAATGGAAAAAACGCTCGCACGGCTAAGCCGTTGCAGCAATTTTTATTAAATTAGATATGAAGATATTGCCATTATTATTATGAGTGGACAGCGCAGTGGGCAAAGCCCAAAAAATCAGTTTTTAGCAAACCAAAAAAAATATGAGTCAAGTCCAATCCATTTCTCAAAGTTTCAGCGCCATCAGTCGACATGAAAGTTCATTCGTTTTCGGATAGCATCTGTCTAATCTATGTATGTAACGAGGTTTAGTTGATATTTATGAGGTAAATTCAAAAATAATTATTTCAATTGATAAAAAAACTTCATGTTTCTGTCAATCGAAGATCGCTGATTTCAAAGTCTTATCGTAAATGTTGTCAAGATTTTTTTTTTTAAGATGGAGAACTTTTGAGAGTGCTGCGATTGGCAGATATCTGATCTAGAAGCAAAAATAGGTGACAACAATTCGCAGTGCAAAACACTGCGCGTCATCCAAAAGTTACTTTTCAAACTGGTAGGAAATTTTTCTCCGAATCTACTCGACCAATTTTAAAAAGCCAAAGAGCATTCGATTACTCATTAAAAATATTAAACAATAAGCCTCTAAAAGTTTTGAAAAATACCCCTCCCTTTTTTTACGGTGCATTTTTTTGAGGGTAAGTCCCTCGATTTTTTCGCATTTTTCATAAATATTCGTACCAAAACTTCAAAATATAAAAAAATATGAATTTTAGAGGCTTATTGTATGGTTTTGAGTCTCAAGAATAAAATCCATTTTGGATTTTTCAAAAATCTGTTACAGGAGGTCTACAACATTTCCTACCGTTTGATTAGTAACTTTTGGATGACGCCCTCTACAGCAGCCAAGGGAAACTAAAAATAAAAAAAATAAATTTTTCTTATTTTTTAGACAATATTTAACAATGTCCAAAAGAAATTTTGTCAATAAATATAATAGTTTTTTCATAATAGATTTCTTAAAAAGTGTTTTTTGTTTCAATTACAAAGGCGACCATGTTGCGAAAATTATTTTATTTTTTGATATAAAGTATAGTTTTAGAGTAATTGGTTCCCCCTGAATTCATATCCATCATTAAAAAAAATTTTACCCCTACTCGTTTTACCGTCACACACTGGTTCAAAATCCTTTAAAACTGGGCAAAAGTCGAAAAAAAAAGTTATTTTAAATTAACTTTTATTGGACCGTATTGTCTCACAGATTATCATAGACCTCAAAAAATTTGTAAGAAAGATCCAGGTAGTCCTACAATGCTCTTGGAATCTCTCCAAAAGTACGCTTCTCAGAGGCAAAATTCTGTGAGCTAAAAGTGAAAATTTAGTGTTCATTGTGAAAATTGTGTGGTTACTGTAAAACTGTACCGATTTTTATGTATGAATATAGAATCTCTTCGTAGAAGAAAATACTATCGAACCTTTATATTCAAAACAAGCAATAATTTATACTTTAACGCTAATTGTGATTAACTTAAAAAAAAACAAATTATTTCACAAAATCAGTTTGCAATGGCTATGAAAAAAGCCTATAACTAATTTATACCACGTCATACCACCAAGAATTTTTGGATTTAAGAAGATTGAGACCTTTTCTAATACATATAAAAAAATTGAGGTGCCTTTTTTTGCCTTTTCTGTTTGACGCGATTTTTTCTGAAGCACCCATAGGAAAATTTTACTCATATTACTTGCCAAGTGATAAATGAAATGATAAAATTTTTATACTGTTATACAGCTTATACTTCATGATAAAGGAATCTAAGACCCATTTCTATGTAGATCAATTTAACGTTGCACACAACTCTATCAAAGTTAAATTTTTAAATTAGATATAAAAATTGTGCCAATGTTGTTTTTTGCATTTCGAATCCGCCATTTTGTTTCTTAAAAATTTAATATCAGATTAGTAATCAGTGACCCCAAAAACCCCCGACTAAATTTTTTTGATGGATTTGGTTGAATATTTATGCAAATTGTTCGCCATTTTGAATCCGCCATTTTCTTTTTAAAAATCTAACATCAAATTGTAATCAGCGACCCAGGTAAAAAATTTCGTCTCGAAACTGTCATGATTTCGACTTTTGGTTAGCTTTTAGGGATTTTGAACCAGTGTGCGTCATCTTGAAAAATCAATTGTTCGATTAATCGAACGTTGGCCGTTAGCCCATACCACAAGATACTCGTCCGACCCAACGTGGTTGGTTAACACCTTATAATCTGCAAGCCGAAAGTTAAATATCGTCGATGCCAGTTGAAAGGGGCTGTCCATAAGCCTCATGACGCTAAAACTTCTCAAAAATTGACGCACTTCTATTGCTTCTATATGACGGTATTTTTTACGCCCAGCCACTGTCATTTAGCGGGAGGAATGTGCAAATAGTAATAGATTAGGCTTCCACAATTTGTTACTAAAACAATGGGTTAACAAGACTTTTTTTTTTTTTAAATAGTGCTTTATAACAAAATAATACCAGTTTCCATAAAAGCAATATCCTGATCTTCCAAAGGCTAGATCCGTGCCCAACTATTTGATAGCACATTTTTCGTTAAAATTTTTTAAGGAAATATCGCTTAGAAGATGATTTAAAATATTAAAACCATATTCATCTGATTTTAAATTTAAAACCTGCTTTTAAAGTTAAAAAACATTTTAAGGCAACTAAGTATAACAAATTTGATATGTTGTTTGTATTAAAACGCACTCTAAGTTTTTTGAACAGGCTTTTAATTTGTCTACTACTGGCCATTTATTACTTTTTTTTTAAATTTTTAAAAAAGGCTATAATCCAGTGACTTGTGTTTCAAAATCCCGATATGCCTTATGTGAATATATATGAATGTACTAACGTTAACATACTTATAATTCACAAAAAAAAAGATAAAGTTTCCCAAAAATTAAATACTTAGTTTGTTTAAAATCTGCCGGGATTTCAGTAATCATACCACACCTGTCCCCACGTATTTTAAATAAAAAGTGCTTGCACCCAAAATGTTTTTTTGGGGAAATATGCGGAATGCCTCTAGGATCAAACATATATAGCCCTTTTTTCAAAGTGAACGGCACTTTTTCAAACCAGGGCCGAAAAACCCATTTTTTAGCACTGTGCTCTATACTAAAACCAAAAAAAGGAGTATGCAGAAAGTAACCTGCTTGTCCGTAAATTAAAAACTTCTGATTTTTGAGATATCCTAACCTGAAATTTTGGCATGTACGGTTTTTTTACCACTTTTGAAGTTATATAACAGGAGCAGGTAATTGTTTATCAAAAAACTTGATAAAGTTTTTAAAAGGACTATTCTCTTTCTTCAAAACTCACTTTGATTTATATCGATATCTTTTTTTTTCTCTGAAATATCGTAACCTAAAAAAAGTTCAAAAAATGCACGAAAGACGCCATTGGCAACATTGTTTGATTTATATAAAAAGTTATTAAAATGATTATGGTAAATTACAAGTGATAATAATTACTTTTTACAGAAACATTCTTAAACATCATAAGTTGTTAAAAAACAACTTTTTATTTAAATCAACCAATGTTGCCAGTGGCGTCTTTCGTGCATTTTTTGAAATTTTTTTAGGTTACGATATTTCAGAGAAAAAAAAAGATATCGATATAAATCAGAGTGAGTTTTGAAGGAAAAGAATAGTCCTTTTAAAAACTTTATCAAGTTTTATGATAAACAATTACCTGCTCCTGTTATATAACTTCAAAAGTGGTAAAAAAACCGTACATGCCAAAATTTTAGGTTAGGATATCTCAAAAATCAGAAATGATAGAGCAAATTTAAGACCAGATTCGGATTTAGCATCAAAAAATACATTGGAATTAACTATTTTGGTTTCTATATATTGATCATTATTTTTTTTGTACGCAAAAATTAAATTTTTTAATAGAAACACAAAAAATTAAGTAAAAACGCAATATCTCGTAAACGATATTTTGTAGGGTTTACTGTTTTATAATCTACGGACAAGCAGGTTACTTTCTGCATACTCTTTTTTTGTATTCGTTTTAGTCAACTTTTTTTTTGGTTTTAGTATAGAGCACAGTGCTAAAAAATGGGTTTTTCGGCCCTGGTTTGAAAAAGTGCCTTTCACTTTGAAAAAAGAGCTATAAATGTTTGATCCTAGAGGCATTCCGCATATTTCCCCAAAAAAACATTTTGGGTGCAAGCACTTTTTATTTAAAACACGTGGGGACAGGTGTGATACCAGTTGTGCTGCCCGCTTATGTTTGGGCGTTGTTGTACCTGCAAAATAAGATAATGATTATTGATTTATGTTGCCATCATTTGTAGCTTTCACCTTTAATATCAACAGTTAACAACATAATACAAATGGCCAATTTAATGATTCAATCAAACTGGTCATATAACAATCAATGAGATTTCATCTAATGTGCTGCCATCATCAAATTGATTATTGCAATTGTAATACTGATTTGTCCAAAATACGTGACAATTGTAACACCTGAGTAACTATTGGCCTAAACACACCTACATGTTTATATACATATGTATATACATATAAGTAGTTAACATATTGAACATTAAGCATAATGGTGTCGACAATGGCAATAGTAAGTAGTGCATTTATGAAGTAACTCATTAGCAGGGATTTAGCTGATGTCCCGAATACATAAACTTCAGTCTGTAATCCGTGAATGAATCATAGGCGCAAGAGGAGGCATAGAATTAAAGCTTATAGAATTTAAAGAAATTTGCGTAGCTACATAGTTAAATACCTAAGTAAACCTTTGAGCACAATGGGCAACTACGTAATTTATGTCGTCTTGTGGTAACTATTAATTTCTACTTTATGCAACTCATAGGTAACAACTTTTATCATTGGCCTTTAAACAGTACATAGCTCTGGCTTAAGTCATGCTAATTGCACATTATTTCGCTTGAATACTCTTTTCGGTCTTAAGCGGTTTGTCTTTTGTCGGTTGTATTAAAGGATAATAAAATAGCTATATAATTCATTGGCTTATAACGGCACGAAAGTTTTACTTCCGACATAACATGAAAACCAAAACAATAAATAAAAAATAGTTGTGAACAGTCCATACTCATATTATAGCAAAATAGTTTGCATTGTGAAAAGTAAATGATATTCAATAAAAAATACAATGGGTAAGGCAAATGTTTTTGGTCAAGTGAAGGGTTTCATACAACTTTGTGAGTTAGTTATTTGTATCGCCCACAATGAGATAAAGGTTTTTCTTTTTTCTCTTTAACTTTTTGAAAGTTTTTCAAACTACATACGGGGATTTTAGTGCCCGCGAGAGTTTATATTTGGACGTTATTCTGTTTAAGAAATAAATTCTCAAACTGTGTACTTTAATCCATACTAATATTATAAACGCGAAAGTAACTCTGTTACCTTTTCACTCCTTAGCCGCTGAACGAATTAAGATAAAATTTGGTATGGAGATAGTTTCAAAGCCTAGAAAGGACATATTCAGGCATGTCGTGAAATCCGATTGATTTCAATCGGATTTCATTTGGGAGGCTTTTTGATGAAAACGGTGAGTTGAACGATAAAAAGTATCAGAATCTCTTTTGTGGAGAATAACAATTTCTGCAAATAGAACTGATTTGCATTAACGAAAAAATAACCGTTTAGGAAATATTCTTAAAAAACCGCAAAAAGTCGAAAAATTTGATTTTATCGAATATTTTTTAAACGTTAATTTTTACGTTAAAGCAAATTAATACTTTTTGTAGAACCTGTTTTTCTCCACAAAAAAGATTCTAATACTTTTTATCGTTCGACTCACCGTTTTCATCAAAAAGCCTCCCAAATGAAATCCGATTGAAATCAATCGAATTTCACGACATGCCTGATTATAGTCTTTATTTCTATAATTTTCCCTTAAGGGGGAAAAAGGAAAGATTGAAGTTTGTGTGCAAGCATTATCACTCAGAAACCTTTTCGTTCAATTGGGCTAAAAATTGGGCACTGAATATATCTCAAGTATGGGAAGGTAAAAACATCTATGGCGTACTATCACCTAGCCTTTACTTGTAGTTTTTTGGTAAGCCTACGGGTTTTCGAAAGTAAGCCGTAGGCTTCATAGTAAAAACAAAGAATATCTAGGTACACCAGACGAAATAAATTTATGGTGAACTATCACCAAGCCTTTACAGATAGTTTTCTGGTAAACTCGAAGGTTCGCGAAGGCCAGCCGAAGGCTTCATAGTTAAAACGAAGAATATCTAGGTATAATATGTGTGTAAAACATCTATGGCGGACCCGTAGATTCCCGTTGATCACTCGAAAGCTTGATAGTTAAAACGAAGAATATCGTGGAATGTATACCAGAGGAAAAGCAATTATGCAGGAATACCAACAAACCTTAATATATAGTTTGCTGGGACCCTCGAAGATCACCCGAAGGTTTCATGAACGAAGAATATCTAGTCATATTAGAGGAAAAATATCTTTGATTTAAAGTTTCCTGGGACACATGAAATGTATTCGAATGTTTTTCGACATTTTTGAAATTTTACCGATATTTTGGATATATTTCTTTTGGACTTTCACCAATATTTAAGATGTTTTTCGATACTTCAGGCCTTTTCTGATTTCCTCGATGTATTTCAATATTTTTCAATTCTTTTGGACTTTTATCAATATTTTAGATGTTTACGTTACTTTCGGACTTTTACCGATATTTCAGATGTATTTCGATACTTTTGAATTTATACCGATATTTTAGATGTTCTTGGATACATTTGAACTTTTACCGACTTATTCGATATATTTTAATATTTTTCGATACTTTTGTCAAGTTATTTTTTTTTTTTAAATGTGAACTTTTGACAAAAAAAAAAAAATTTTTGTCAGTCTAAACAATGATCGTAATCCCCGAAAATTTTCAACAACCCCAATTATTTTTCAACTTTAAAAATTTTTTTCGAATATATTATCCCTTTTCTCTTTATTGAACTTATAACCAAATCGTATACGTCCATAACATTTTCATAGAACATCTTAACCCTAATTTTCTATTTTATTGGATTTTCTTGGTTCCTTTTTATAAAAAACGGGGTTCTAATAGGCTAAAATGCAAAATGTTCCTTAAAAATTTTCAACTTAAGTCTCCAAGCAAAAGAAACGCCTAGGTTAGGTTAGGTTAGGTTAGGTTAGGTTAGGTTAGGTTAGGTTAGGTTAGGTTAGGTTAGGTTAGGTTAGGCTAGGTTAGGTTAGGTTAGGTTAGGTTAGGTTAGGTTAGGTTAGGTTAGGTTAGGTTAGGTTAGGTTAGGTTAGGTTAGGTTAGGTTAGGTTAGGTTAGGTTAGGTTAGGTTAGGTTAGGTTAGGTTAGGTTAGGTTAGGTTAGGTTAGGTTAGGTTAGGTTAGGTTAGGTTAGGTTTGGTTAGGTTAGGTTAGGTTAGGTTAGGTTAGGTTAGGTTAGGTTAGGTTAGGTTAGGTTAGGTTAGGTTAGGTTAGGTTAGGTTAGGTTAGGTTAGGTTAGGTTAGGTTAGGTTAGGTTAGGTTAGGTTAGGTTAGGTTAGGTTAGGTTAGGTTAGGTTAGGTTAGGTTAGGTTAGGTTAGGTTAGGTTAGGTTAGGTTAGGTTAGGTTAGGTTAGGTTAGGTTAGGTTAGGTTAGGTTAGGTTAGGTTAGGTTAGGTTAGGTTAGGTTAGGTTAGGTTAGGTTAGGTTAGGTTAGGTTAGGTTAGGTTAGGTTAGGTTAGGTTAGGTTAGGTTAGGTTAGGTTAGGTTAGGTTAGGTTAGGTTAGGTTAGGTTAGGTTAGGTTAGGTTAGGTTAGGTTAGGTTAGGTTAGGTTAGGTTAGGTTAGGTTAGGTTAGGTTAGGTTAGGTTAGGTAAGGTTAGGTTAGGTTAGGTTAGGTTAGGTTAGGTTAGGTTAGGTTAGTTTAGGTTAGGTTAGGTTAGGTTAGGTTAGGTTAGGTTAGGTTAGGTTAGGTTAGGTTAGGTTAGGTTAGGTTAGGTTAGGTTAAGTTAGGTTAGGTTAGGTTAGGTTAGGTTAGGTTAGGTTAGGTTAGGTTAGGTTAGGTTAGGTTAGGTTAGGTTAGGTTAGGTTAGGTTAGGTTAGGTTATGTTAGGTTAGGTTATGTTAGGTTAGGTTAGGTTAGGTTAGGTTAGGTTAGGTTAGGTTAGGTTGGGTTAGGTTAGGTTAGGTTAGGTTAGGTTACGTTACGTTACGTTACGTTACGTTACGTTACGTTACGTTACGTTACGTTACGTTACGTAAGTATAGGGTTGCGGCAATAATGCCACACATACACCACGAGGCACACTGGGGACTACAGGTTCAAAACCACCCAGAAATCGCAACTTTCACCGAAATATAAAAGTTCTTAAAGTGGGATATTCGTTTTGTCATACTGAAGTATGGTACGAAGCTTAGTTTCCTAAATATGACTCAAGATGGGATTCGGACGCTAAATGGGAGTTTTTGGCTTCTGAACGCCCGCGGAAGGCAAACATCTTATTTTACTCAAGAGGAAAGCATCTTATGAAAAAAATGTAAAATGTACTGGGCATAAAATGCTTATATTCGTCCAATCAATACGAGTGATTTTTTTTGGAATTTTTTTAAACTTTTAAAATTTTATCTTGAATCATACATCAGTTTAAAGCTTATAAATTATGCTTTAATTTAAAGTACTTTTAAAAAAAAGCGAAGGGGCCTTTTCTTTAAAAAAAAAAAAATTCAAAAGTATTTTTAAGTGAAAAAAGTTTTGGTGAAAAAAAATGTTTTTCACCAAGAAATATTTTTTTATAAAAAGAACACTTTAAAATAAATGGGACCAGTAACTTAGATTTATCAATTTACAAACTTTAGTGTAACCTATAAATTTTTGAAAAAAACACACTTTTCAATGTCATATTTCATGAAATGAATTACATTAGGGGAGATGTGTGTACCTTGGTCCAAGTGTACCTCGGTCCGAGTGCCATTTGCCACTCAACAGCTGCACGTGTACGATAAGATTCTTCCATGGAATTTTCCTCGTATACCGGTGACTCATATTGGTAGACTTCAGACCGTCAAGCTGTATGCGTGTGTAAAAAGTGACGGAAAAAGTATTTTTTGTGTGTAAAAATTTGTTTTTGGAGTAAACTACGAAACGTTTTGAGAGGATCTTACTCGAAATGTTTCAGTTTTACAACATCAGGGAGGAAGTTTAGTTATTGTTTTAGGCTTTAAGTGTGTTTGAGATGTATTTTCATTAATATATATTATGGGTGTTGACAGTTTTTAAAACATGCTGTCTGTGTGTACCTTGGACCTATGCTTATTGACCAGGAAGCCTTTTTCGACGGGCAACCAGGAAGCCATAATCGCCTCTCAATATAATAGTATTATTATTATTTACGTGATTAATGTATTTATTTGCAACCATTTTTGTTTAATTAATTGTTTTTTACTAAATGCACTTTTTTGTGTTATAATTTTTGTTTGTGAAAAATTTTTTTTTTTATTGAAAAAACTGTTACTTTTGATTACATAATAAATGGTTCTTTTATAATTTATTACCTAAATACAATGTATTCTGTTTTATTTTTAATAGTCCAAGGTACACTTGCATGGTGTACCTTGGACCGTTTGAGATTGCAACGGAAAAAGTAATGTTTCTACTCAATGGTAAGACATAGAAATATCATTGTCACGTCATTTGATGCTGCAAGCATTGTAGAAATATAACTTAATCAAAAAACTAAAGAAACTTTGTTGGAAAATCCAGCACATTGAAAAAACTAAAAAGCGGACCAAGGTACACACATCTCCCCTACATTACAAGGTCACTTGGCAAATTGATAAAGTCACATTTAGGAAATTAAGCTTCGTACTTCAGTATAAC
This sequence comes from Calliopum simillimum, assembly GCA_951812925.1. Taxonomy (NCBI): domain Eukaryota; kingdom Metazoa; phylum Arthropoda; class Insecta; order Diptera; family Lauxaniidae; genus Calliopum; species Calliopum simillimum. The sequence goes on from OX638369.1 coordinate 46,949,612, forward strand.
AAAACGAATATTCGACTTTAAGAATTTTTATATTTCGAAGAAAATTGCGATTTCTGGGTGGTTTTGAACAAAATCACTTCTATAGGCCCAGTGGCGAGGGTCCATAGTGATACCACAAAACCTTTTTTTAAAGTCTATTCATAAACTCTGATAATTTTAATATTGTGTTTGTCAAAAATGAAGGATGCTGTCAGTAAAGCGAGCGAATCTATTAATATCACTTAGGTCAATTTTTGCGAGTTCCTTTAAGAAGTTTGAAATCGTCCGTTCAAAGCATTTTAGTCTACTTAGTTCTATCCAAAGCAGGGCAGAGATGTAAAAGATGTGCAAGTATTTCCTCTTCTGCACGCTCGCCACAGTTTGTGGACCATTTTTTGGAGACATAGCTCAATTTGAAATCATGATGCCTAATTAGGCAATGACCACGTCTAGTAGGAGTATTTTAAAACTTCACGGTGCACAGTGCGAAATTTTCAGAGTCTAGCGGAACTTAATTCATATCTCAGCACATATAGCAGTTATAGTTATGAAACTTAATACTTAGATATATATTTAATTGGTAAAACACTATGCAAAAATTAAGGGGGATCAGACAAGGGGTTATTATACCCCCAATATATGAAAATGCTTAAAACGTTGTATTTCTGCTCCCATACCAGATATCGCTATGAAACTTGATAGATATAAATATTTTCTTATCAAAACACCATAAAAAATGAAGGGGTAAGACAAGGGGTATTTGCTATTTCTTGCATTTTTATTCAGAAATGCTTCTGAATTTCGAGAGGATTCCCCCTACTTTTTAGTATATTATGAACTAACGCACGAATAGTTACCTTTAAACTATGGAGAGTCTCAGATTTTAGTGTTGGTGAGCCTATTTTTTCCAAAACAAAACCAACGATGGCGTCCGATGTCGGTTTTTCATGAAATTTCGGTGTTATATGAAATTTCCAAAGAAATTCTGGAAAAGGTTTAGTTAAAAAGAAGATCGCAAAATATCGCAAAAGATGTTTTGTGTTTCCAGTAGAGGATAAACCTACCTTTCAAATTTTGTACGTTTCAAAATGGCAATTTGTGGTAACACCTTTTAAAGTATCCAATGAAGTTGAAAATGTAAATCTTATCCACTTCTTAAAAAGCACAATTTTCACCAACAAATCACATACGAGTAAGAAAAGATTTTGCAATTATTTGAATGCCAACAAGTGAAAATTTTATTAAAAAAAAATGATAAAAATTTCGCGGCCTACTGACTTACCGTTTGAATGTACCACTCTATTAACTTTAACAAATCGAAAAGCTTTTAATAAGCAAAAAGTATGATTGAATTAGTAATGCAAGTTTTAGGTGCATTTTGCAGTTGTTTGGCAAAGTTTTTCACCAAACTGAGTACGAGGTTTTTGAGGTGGGATATTAAGCTACTGAAATAATGAATAATCTTACGCATTTTATGTATTCCAAAAATTGAATAAAGTTCCGCTAAACTTCTCAAATTTCGCACTGTGCGGTGCCAAGAGAATTACACCGATCCCACTTTTGCTCTGTTACTCGCATACATTTAAAGCTTTAGCAAGCATTTTAAATATTTTTTTTAATCAGCATACGCACATTAAAAGGACCTTCATTTGTGCAAACTTCAATTGAACAAAACCAACACAAAAACTGCTGACAATTAATTCAGAATTTCATTTTATTATTCGATAATTGAAATTAAAATATCCAACTCAATTGACCGGTAAACAATGAAGGGAAAAATATTATTTAATTTCCTTTTTATACTTTACACGTGTCAATGATGTTGAATTGAGTAGAAAGGAAATAAAATGCAATGGCTTGCTGTCGACCTTACTGCAAATATTATTACCTGAATTTTGAAAGTGGCAAGTGCATTTCCTTGCCGCATACAAACACAAAAACACATATTAAATGCAATAACTGTATGTGTGTGCGTATTCAACTTTTAATGTGTTGCATTGCCAACACACAGAAGAGAGAAAAATAAATTTTAAACCATATAAAAAATACAAACGAATGTGTTAGTAAATACACATACTTACATACAAAGTTAATATACTGACATAGAAAATATAAATTTTGAAGTAAAAGTAAAAAAAAAATGTGTGCATTTTCTCATATTTTTGCCCAGGGGCCCTATTTTATTAAGTATTAAATACGAGCATTGTATAACAACAGTGCACAGTGCAACATTGCACAAAGGTGGACTGAAAAAACATTTAGTTGTTTGTAACAATTTTTGAAATTCATATTTGCATAGATAATCGAAAACAGCTTTTGATGAAAATCATAATTTTCAATTGCTAAAAGTGGGCGTGGCACTATTTACCGCCCACTTTTTGTTCATTATAAGGCATTGATATTTAGTAGTTGTGATGCAAAATTCATCATGAATAATGATATGACCTGATTAAATTCAAAATTTAGGGCGGTGCCACGCCTTTCACTGGGTAACTACGAAGTCGAAACTTAATCCATTCTTTATTTCGTGTTAATGTGCATCATTGTCTAAAGTCTCATTAAAACGCTACCATCCGTTTTTGAGAAAAGGTCTAGCACAGATACGGATATAGATGATATTTCTATAACTGTAACTCAAATAAAAATAGCATTTGCATCGTTCATAGGAAATTTTTTTTTTTTTTGTAAAAGTAACCGTTAGCGAGTAATTTCAAAAAAGCTGATTTTTGTTACCTTTGACAATAAAATTGGTCATATTCCGCCACAGTAATTTTTGTTTGTAGAATTCGATTGATATTTGTTAGAGAGAGTTAGTTTTTAGTTAGTTAGTTTAGTTGCGTCTTAATTCGCCTTGTAATTGCGTTACGACCAGGGTCTCCTTGTCCTTCGTTCAGGAGATTCTGGCAAAGGACACCTCAGTTTCATGCTACGAAAATTTATACAAGTTATTCAGTTACATCCCGATGGTTTTGGGATATTTGGTGGTGGGGACTTGATTATTTTTGATGTGGACGTCTAAGGCCTTTTTTAACTCGCTCATCTTTGAGGTAAAGAGAGTTGCAGAGGACTTTTTTCTTGGAAAATTTCAGTTTTCGGCCATCGGAGGGTTGTTTAACAATACCTAGATTAGATATTGTTTTAGTTGATGCTACAATTGTGCAATCATTAGCGTAGAAGACCAAGGTGATGTTTATTGTGACCGAAAAGATGTTGCCAGGGCAGTGGTGGCGCTGTGATTCTATCGAAAACCAGGGTTTTAAGCGACACCAATTTTGGCAACCGTTGCAGCGGACGGACGAATAGACCTCCCGCATATAGAGCAGGTGAAAACTCTCGGTCCTGCATTTGGCTCGATTCCGGCTCTAACTACTTAGTAGAATACGGAGCAAGTATTTCCATAAATCCTGATTTTGTTATCAATTTTCAATATTAACATATATTGGAATCTCAAATATTTTCAATTCACCTAACTGCATAGGATGCATTCTGTCTGTCCATTCATACAACCTTTGAGTAGACAACAAAATGTTATAGTATTAATGCATACACATACTAGTGTATGTTTATAAGCATGTGCAAAAGTGTATGTATTAAATTGCGCACTTTATTGTCTTGTATATGTTCCATGTTAGTTCTTTTTGTTGCTGCTGTTAGTGCATATATGGTCAATTGAAGTCAAAAAGCGTCTAATGAAAAAAAATTGCACTCCTGTCAACTCTGCGGTGCTGTGCTGTTCTGTTCTTGTATTTGTTGTCGGAGGAGGAGAAAGGGACTTTGCTTGGAAGCTCAATGTCGTTGCCGCCCCTGTTGCAGCAGCATCCTTTTGGAGTCAATAATTTTCCGTTTAGAAGATGCATGTTTTATTATTAAATTGTCACAAATTTGTTGCTTCCTTTGTGAAAACAAAAAATATGCATATAAATACAAACATATATTTAAATATATGTATTTTTTATGCAAAAACAGGGTGTTACATATTTTTTTATTTTTTATCAGCTTAAAAGTATATATCGATACCTTAGAGCGCTATAGTCCTATCTCCATTTTTTCAATTGTTGGGAAATGCAAAAAGAAGATTTCAAACAGTGGTTTTTTAGAATTGGCTGCTATTTTGATATAACGATAAATGCAGTAATTTTACCTATATTATATTTGAACATAATTTAATGTTTTTAACCAATTTTATTAATTTCTAACGAAATCCCAGCCAATTTATAGTATGTCATTACTTTTGCCCATATAAAGAATTCCACTACTATTGAAATAAACGACGTATTTAGTAAATTTTTTGAATTTTTTCCACTAAAATGTCGTAAGAAGTCATGAAACGCGTAGAAAATACGAAAAAACGAATTTTTTTTTTATTTTTTTTTGAATTTTTGAATTTTCAGTTCCGACAAACAAGAGTAGAGCCTTGGGTGTAACCAAATTTGTTCACTAAAATGTCGCAAAAAGTCATGAAACGCGAAGAAAACGCGAAAAAGGAAGTTTTTTTTTTAAAAAAATGTGACTTATTTGAATATTCAGTGGAGATAGGACAGTAGCGCTCTTGAAAAAATTACAGTTTGGAGATTGGTTTTTTTTTAATTTTCGAATATTTTGGTGTTTTAGTGGTATTTTGACATCACACAGTTTTCCACACGGTAAAGAAGCCCACAATGTTGCCATGACTGCAAAAATCTCTAAATCGCAAAAAGTGGAGATAGGACTATAGCGCACTAAGGTATCGATATGATGGAATGGAATTTGAGGAAGCAAATAGACAGTTATTTTCAGCTCTGCCTCAAACCACTGAACCCACCAGCTCTTAAGCTTCAGCATTACGTTTTTTTTTCTGAATGTAATGGTAGCTTTTGAACTTTTTCGAGTGAACTTCAATTGAAATACAGAAATTTTGCTTGTAGACGCAGCCATAAAGTTGAAATTTCGTCTTCTCGTGGAACAAAATTCGGGTCAAAATCGATGGATCTCTCAAAGCCTGAAAACTAAAATGACCCGAGCCGGCTAAATCTCTCAATAGTCAAATGTCAAACAAAACTGTACAAAAATAATATGACAGTTTACTATGAATCACCCGTGATTTGGTATAAAGTACTTACTGAAAATACTTTCCTTAATACCTTTAACTTACCACTTCTTCCGGAGAGCAAATTATGCGCGAGGGGTGAGGGTTGAAAAAATGGACCACCGCAGGTCCTGGCAACACACACTTCTTGCTCAGTTTTCAGTACTTATATGTTGCATACTCAAGACCACGAAGCTCCTTCTAAATGATCTCTATATTTTGAAACAATTCTTTACTTCGACTGAAATGATTGGGTTAACGATTGTATTTTTTCGTATATTTTGGTACAAAGTAGCACGATATGACATTCAAATTTACATATTTGAAATAATCAGTGAGTGGTTGCTTAAAATGTCATGAATTCATTGCATTCCGTACTTTTAAGAGTTTCGATGATATATTTAGTATGTCCAGCTATTTTCACTGATTGTATGCAGTTTTTGATGAATGATAGTTATGATTAAGTTTTGTGGTCGCAAATAGTAGGTGAAGAGTGCCGCCTGCGGGCATGGTTCGGGTGTGGGCACCCTCCCGTAACTTTTGACGAAAAGCTGAATGAAATTTATATGTGAGGCTATGAGCGCAACATATGCTGAGTCGATAAAAGCACAAGTTATTTGCTTTTGATTTTTTAACGAAGTGGGGGTTAGGCCACTATTGCGCTCATAGCCTCATTTGTGAAGTAAATTTATTATATTTTGTGATTCAAAACCGAATACAACCAAAATGTTTACACAACACAATGTGCTTATAGCATCTCAAAGTTGAGTGTGGGCCCCGAATTGACTCGGGTGTGGGCACCCCACTTTTTTTTATTTAAAGCGTGTGTTTTACTGAAATATCGTCGTGGACGCCAACATTACTAATTTAAATGCTGTTCTTATGCCTTTTAAAGATTATATTAGTGCAATGGAAAGAACCAATAGGCCCTTCAAAGTAATTGTAGAAAAAAAGTTGTTTTCATTAAGTGTGGGTGGCATACCACTTTGCAAAAAATCTTGGTACTGAGTTTTCAGACAAGTGAACCGAGGAGCAAATGGCGAGCATGGATTGGTATAAAAAAATTCATGCTTGGCAAAAGTGCAATGTCAACTAGGGCTTGAAATTTGACCACCTAGCCGGCTTAGTCTGCCAAACAATTTATCTGGCATTGATGCCGAAGACAATCAAGTTTGGTTTCAGGGCAACAGGTATGATGCCATTCGATTCAGACGTTTTCATTGATGCTGATTTTGTTGAAGCCGTTGAGCAGAATTTGTTGAATTTGTGTGAGTCAATGTTTCCAAAATAAATTAATTGTGCTTTCTTCTCCATTAGATTGCGTTTTAATTTCATATTTATATAAAAAAAAAAATCATATTTATTTTTAGCCCCAACCACATCATTTCAGTGCGAAATCTTTTGGATTTACGATTTTAAAATTTTTCATACAACTTTTGGGCCAGTCTAATATACAGGGTATATTGCATAAGGTTACGAAACTTCGGGGAGGTGATAGACGAGGCCTAGACTGTCAAAAACTTGCATGCGGAGGCGGGGTCTAAAATATGCCCTTAGGAGTTATAGCGTTAAAACTGATTTTCTGACTTGTTTCAGAAAAAAAATGTTCTTGTATCACCCTAATGTTTTAGAGAAAACATTTCTATGGCGAAGTTTTAGCTAATTGTAAAGGCTTTCAGAGAGTGTATAAGGTTTATAGGGTTTAAAAGAATTTCGCAAAGTTCTCGACCCTTAAAGTTGTTATTTTAATTTTTCCCCCCATTTTTTGACTTTGGCGGCCATTTTAGTATGAAAAAGATCCTAACATATCCTTTTGTAATTTTTTTGAAAACCTCGTTCAATTTTCTTTAATTTGGTAGCACATTTGTCCTACTAATTTGTTAGTTTGAGTTCAGAAAAAAATAATTTTCAAGAACAATACTTTTGAAGGCTCCAGTAGATAAAGGGCACACGGCGTGCTTGAACCAAGTTTAAATAAAAGTTTCTTGCATATGAGTTTTTTGACTGAATTATGTTACGTAATAACTTCACGAATCAAATGATCCCAAAATTAAAAAAATCGAATGGGCCCTTTTTGAAATAAGGAGCCTTAAGCAGTAACTATAAAAAGTTAATACAACACAAAATTAAAAATATTTGTAACATTTTGCAAACCATTTTTTCTAAACTAATTTGAGGTCGCTGAACACGAAAAACGCATTTATTTTTTTTTCCTTGGGGTCGCTCCCAAGTTATTCGATAATTTATAATTTCGAGGTTATAGCTTCATATACATCAATATATTTCTATGACGCCAAGTCCGATAAAATTTATTTTCCCACGCTTACAAAGAGTGATTAACGGTGCTTCTAACAAGTATACCAATAATTATGCTCCAAAAAAAATTGACTGAGTTAAAGCAGGAAAAAGCTTGATATTTCAAAAAATTTTTAAATTTTTCACATCAACTTCAAATGAAACACTTTGTTTTTGGCACATAGTTTTTTTTAAATAATTATTATTTAATGGCGCATATAATTGCAAACATTTTAAGCCTATGTTGAGCAAAATCGAATGAAATTTCCAAAAGATATTAAGGTTTAAGTGCAATAGAGAAATTTCGATTTCTTTCAAAAATTAATATTTTTGATACAATCCGCAATGTTCTTCTACAGAGAATGATTAGAAGTTACTTAAATCATCTTTAAAGTGTTCAATAATTGTAGGGTGTCCTATTTGGAGGCTGAAAAATTGGATCTGTTGACTCAGGCCGAACATTTCGAAAATTCTCACATCTTCCTTATTGCACTAAAGCCTTTATATCTTTTGGAAATTTCATTCGATTTTGCTCAACATAGGGTTAAAATGTTTGCAATTATATGCGCCATTAAATCGCATTTCTAAAAATAATTATTTAAAAAAAAATATGTGCCAAAAACAAAGTGTTTCATTTGAAGTTGATGTGAAAAATTTAAAAATTTTTTGAAATATCAAGCTTTTTCCTGCTTTAACTCAGTCAATTTTGTTTGGAGCATAATTATTGGTATACTTGTTAGAAGCGCCGTTAATCACTCTTTGTAAGCGTGGAAAAATAAAATTGATCGGACTTGGCGTCATAGAAATATATTGATGTAATTGAAGCTATAACCTCGAAAATATAAATTAACGAATAACTCGACAACGGCCGCAAGGAAAAAAAAATAATTGGGTTTTTCGTGTTCAGCGACCTCAAATTAGTTTAGAAAAAATGGTTTGCAAAATGTTACAAATATTTTTAATTTTGTGTTGTATTAACTTTTTATAGTTACTGCTTAAGGCTCCTTATTTCAAAAAGGGCCCATTCGATTTTTTTAATTTTGGGATCATTTGATTCGTGAAGTTATTACGTAACATAATTCAGTCAAAAAACTCATATGCAAGAAACTTTTATTTAAACTTGGTTCAAGCACGCCGTGGGCAGCGTGTGTAGCGCTCACATCATATGCAGCGCAAAGGATGCGAGTGTTACAGAGAAAAATATTTTTTTCGACCTCAAATTAAAAAGTTGGTATAATAAATGTTCGATCAAAATAAATAAAATCGAACTAGGATTTCAAAAAAAATTATAAAAGAATATGTTAATAGGACCTTTTTCATACTAAAATGGCCGCCAAAGTCAAAAAATGGGAAAAAATTAAAATATCCACTTAAAAGGTCCAGAACTTTGCGAAATTGACGTTCGTGTGATCCAAGAACATTTTTTTCTGAAACAAGTCAAAAAATCAGTTTTAACCCTATATCTCCTCAGGGGTACATTTAAGGCCCCCCTCCAGGGGCAATTTTTTGTTAGTCTAGACCTCCTCTATCACCTCCCAGAAGCTTCGTAACCTTATGCAATACACCCTGTTAAATAGTCATAAATCACAGCATATTGCATTTTGTTATGCTTAATTTTTTTATATCTTTCCAATGTTTGATTGTCACGCTTTTATAAAAAATTTTATTTTGTTTTTTCAATTCCTTTGTTGTAGCGTTCTTTTTGCTTTCATTTTTTGCGAGTGGGGTATATATTCTTTAGTACGTTGTCATTGTCATCGATTACACCGCAGCTACAGATTTTTCATTTGGTCCTCTATTCTTCTTGCATTCATCTACGAATATTTTCTTATATTTTTAGAGATCTATGAAAGCGCATCTTTCAACATACCATCCATTACCATGGATTTTTTCTTTATCGCTTTCAATATCGAATTATGTGCGCATTTTTTGTTATGAAAAATGTAAAGTTTCAGCAAAAATTGAGAAAAAAAAAAGATGAATATGGCAGTAGCAGCCAAAGCAAAAGATTTTTATCAAATTAAACGATTTATAGCAGCTGAACCCACTGTCAAATGCAAGCAATTTATGCTTGCTGATTTTTCGGAATTTTTATGTTTGAAATGTACCACACTAAATGTGACCTTATCTTTCCAAAACTACAATATAGTCCGCTTTTTTCACGTACCGAGTTGTTATACCTGCAGAGATATAGCATTTGAATGTCGTATAGAAGGCATGACACCTCATTGATCCTTCCCCCTTTGGCATAGCTATAAACGATTTGGAGCACAAAACACATGCACTAGTGTCTGCCATACAAAATTTTGATAAAAATATTTTAAAAAAAATCATTACCGGGAGAGGGAAAAAATTCACCGACCCCCATAAACTTTTCGTCTCCAACATTTTTCCCGAACACATAGCCCCCATTTTTCCAGAAATTTGCTATCGATGAAGAAATACAACAAAAAAAATGGATTTAAAATGCTCAAAGCATGTCGATTCAGAAAATCCAAACTTAACCTGACAAGTTGTCAGTTGCAACCTCTAAGACGAACTCTATCTTAATTTTGGGTGTCTTGTAAAATTTTCTCATAAAATTTATGGTCCTTTTTCCTGTGGAATATCACAAATTTATGCAAGCGCATAAGAATGTACATAACGTACACAATGCAAATATATAAGAAAATATTTTCTTTTACATAGCTAAAGGAGTGTAAGTTTATTTTATTCAAGCTTTGTATTTCACATTTGTTATACTTCTCTATTTGTTTTTTTTTATTGACTCATACAAGTTATTGCGGAGAAAATTTAAACCTTGGATCATTTCGAAAACCAGAAAAAATTACGGAAAAATTAAAATTGATTGATTGACGTATAGGGGAAGTGATGCTATTGTGGTATATATAATCTTTTTTTGAAATTTGCAAGCGAACCGTTAGATCAATTTCAGCCAAATTTTGTTATGCTGATCAGCGAAGTATTGGCTACAGAATACGTATATATTTCAATAAAATGTGTGCAATTTCATTAAAAAAAAACTTATTGAACAAAATCTGAAAAAGTCGAAATAGCTGTGTTTGAAAAGTTAGCAGGTAATGTGGCATGCATATATGATAGGGCAATGTGGCATATATACTAATCAGTACTTGTAAAGTGGGCGGGTAATGTGGTACATACAAGTAGGGTGATGTGGTATACTTGTACTGTTTACGTAGAACGTAAACCGTGTGTGTACGGCATAAACAAATCGTTTCTGCTAACGGCCGCTAACACTGAAAGTGCCGCTATCGCATTGAACAAAAACTCGAAGTGGGGTTTTCGTCCGATCGTCGCCATCATTATTGATTTTCAACAAGTCATACACAGAACATCATAAATTTGGAAGTTTTCTTTTCAACGTAAATTCACTAAATCACAAAGTGTCACGGATAACAAACAACACAACGAAGAGAACATCAACATCAGTGGACACACACTTTACAGGAAACATTAGCAACGTTGGACGGACATTTAACAAGTACAAAATCAGTGCAGAAGCCATCCATTAGGACTTGTTCTACGCCGTCATATTTCCAGAGAATCATCGTTGGACTTGTACCCAAAACCAGAAAGATTTGTAGTGTTAAATTTGTTATTTCATAGTGAAGAAATCATTAATTAAAATCTTTATAACGTTGTTTGACAAGAAACATACTTATCTTTTTATTTGCGTTCAAATTTGGAACTCCGATCCTTCACCTTAACATATACCATATGACCAAATATAAAATTTGAAAATTATGAAATAAGTTCATAATACCATTTACATTGGTTCTCAAACTCATAGTTTTTATTAAAAAATAAACAGCAATCAAATAATGTTCAGATTAACACAAAATATTCATATACCACATTAGCAAACCCCTGGCCAATTTTTAGAAATTACAAAATTGCAAAAATAATATGGGAAACTTTGAGAATTTACTCATTTAAACACTTATTTCGCAATATCGAGCAGTTACCTTAATTAAATATAAATTAAACTTCCATAGAAAATAACCTTTTCTTAACAAAATTTGTTTGCGAAAAATGCAGAAAAAAACGACCAAACGCGTTTTATGTTTCGTTCAACTGACATCGGAAAAAATATGTATGGTTCATGACAGCAACACATCCCTGATTTTTCATGTTTTCTGACAGGATAAAACATGTGACGTCCGCAGGTTCTTACCTGAATCGGAGATATGCAACTATACCACATTGAAAAACTATACCACAATAGCATCACTTCCCCTAAGTTTTTATAAAATTAAATTTAATAGTCGAAAAACAGCGGGAGAGTTGAAAATAGTTGAAGATTTCTACAATGTTGACAAAATTGAAAAATGCCAGTAAAGGCGAAATTTTTTTGCAAAAGTCGAAAAACACTGCTCAATTCAAAAAGTTTTGGGAAAGTTGAAAGCTGTTTAAGAAGTCAAAACTGTTGACAAAATCGAAAAATGTGGAAAAGGTAAATTTTTAAGTTTGTTACTTGATGACATATATGGTATGAAAATTAATTTAATTGAACTTCTTGTCATTTCGCACAGATCGATTTTCATATAAGTCTATGCAAACATACACTCAGAAAAAAAAAACACTATTATACCAAGAATTTTAGTATTTTTGAAAAATTGTGAGGAAAAATTGTTGACTTTAAAAAATTCTTTCAGGAAAACTTGTTTTTGTTGTTTTAAGAATCAAGTTTTCAGTTTAAAAATAAAGTTCTTTTAAAAACTGTTTTTATTTTTAAGCTAAGAATTTCAATTACTGAGTTAATTTCAACTGGAATTTCCACTACTACGCCCAAAAATCTAAAAGAGGGTGTCAAAAAAGTGTGCTGAAATTGTTTTAAAATATTTTGAAGTTCATTTAGAGGTGGCGCGACGTCGACTTACGCAAAGTCTATGCTTGATGCGGCTTTTATTATATTACGATTTCAAAAATGTTCCAAATGCGTCGCACAGTGATGCGATTAGTACTAGCTAGACGGAAAAAACTCGAAATCGAATTTTTACATTCCTAATATCGAAAAGAGTTGAAAATCGGCACACATTACGGCGAAGATATTTTTTATGCAAATATTATAAATTCAAAACCAAATCTTTTAAAATGTTGGTTCTATAGAATTGAATTTAGAGAGATAAATGTGAAAAAACGCCAAATTCTGCAAAACATTTTGGAAAAAAAAATAGGCCTCTCCATATTTCTACCAAACTTTCTTTATTTAATCAGTGTTATGTCTACTTTAAGCCCTGGGAATGCCTAAGTGCGCAATTTTACCTTCGACTTTTTTTCTTAATCTATATGATGGTACTAAATATTACTCTATTAATTAGGCTCTGACCGTATTGCCTGAAATATATATAATTTAAAGTCGATGAGACTTTTTATGGGAGTTGAATATTTGTAACATAACACACAATAATTTTACACTGAGAAAAAAAATAGACGAAATAAAAAAAAACCTATTTTAGTGAAGTGTAAATCAGTCTCAAAAACGAAAAATTTGGTAAAATATTTTGGTAATTAAAAAAAAAATGTCCACTTGATATTTTCACCAAAAAATTTTTTTTTTTTCAAATGAGTATTATGTCTACTTTAAGCACTAGGAGTGCCAAAGTGCGCAAACTTGACATTGTATTTTTTTTTTTTTTTTTTTTTTCAACCTGTTTGATTGACCTAAAAATGCTATTAAATTAAATTTCAAATCCAGGTTCCGAATATTTTTTCTAAATATTATGAATGGTTTTTGGGTAATTTTATTACTTTGTGCTCTAATCCGGGTAACATAACAAACACAACACGTTATGGTAATACACAGAAAAAAAAAATCAATTATAGAAATAAAAATTATAAAAAATAATCGCATTTAGCCTGAGGAAAGCAATAAATATTATTAATATACATAGTAAGGGAATGTCGTCAAGGTTGGGACGGGTTTTGTTTTTGGTCAGTGGTTTTGAAACGGATCGAAAAATTGTTAATTTAAATAAACCAATAAAAAGGTATATTCATCGGCTACAACTTTTTCATAGAAAGTTATTTGATATCGTGATCAGATCAAAAGTTATTGCCGAAAAAAAATTTGCCGTATAAGTTGGGACACTTTCAAAAATCACAAAGTAACCCAAAAAGTTAAGTTAATCTGCATGATATTATTTTTATTAGAATATTTATTGAAACCATATGTTTGGAGGAAACAATTTAAGCAAAATTATGTCACTCCGCTTCGATTTTTTGGTATGGCTATAGCTCGGTAACGAGCCCAGATATTGTTTTGATGACTTCAGCAATGTTGTAGCTATTGTATAGAAGAAGAAAAATGCCGAACAAACTTAACCGAAAAAAATTCATCTAGTGCCTTTAAATCGCAAAAATGACCATAAAATCCTTATATGAGTCAACTTTGCAAAACGCTCTTGCAGAATTACTTCTTTCGGCGAGAACTTTGACGCCTTATAACGGATTCTAGTTCACTTTTCATGTGTCGCACTGTGATATTAAATAAAACTACATGGAAATGAAGAGAAATGAGCATAAATCTATCAGCAACCGCAATTAATTTTAGTTTAGTAAATCTTACTGAAACAGCGTTTTTCAGGCAAGAACACAAATGTGCCGACATATTTGGCATGAAATCTTTATGTGGAATAATCAATTCGGATTGTTGCATCGCGGATTTCCTTCTTTGATATATTCTGCTTAATATCCAACGTTGTTCAGGCGAAATTGAATTCGTTCCAGCACAACAATGTCATTCCAAAATCTTACTAAGTCTGTGTCTCTATAACTCGAGAACTATTCATCCGATTTGCATGATTTTTTCTCTCCTTTATAAATATTTTGCATCGCAAGGATTAAGGTTTTCATTCGGCTTCGTCCGGGTTCTTGGAAAATCCCATAATACCAAATCAGTAATCCGATTCGCATGATTTTTTGCTTTTGAAGGCATGCTATCAGGTGAGATACCAGGGCAAACTTTAATTTAAAATACCCTTAGCATCGCCCGGGATATTGAAAAATCCTGGCACTAGGACGAATAACATCCGCTGGAAAAATATCCAACAAAGCGATATGGAAAAAAACCTTCTGAGCCTGTATGACAGATATGGATGAGATTGAGTACAAACATTTTTAAATTGGTATCGAGAACGAATGAAGTCGCTCCCGGAAAACATAGCAACACAAGACGTATGAGTGATATTTGCAGTATGAATTTCGAACTGCGGGTGCCTGTCGGTTCCGCAAGGAACCAACCATAAATTCAAAAAAATCCACTAAAGTAAAATCAAAATTTTTTTTCTAAAACTTACAATAGCTTCTATACCATTTAACGGTCAAGGAAATATTTTTTTCATCTTTGATAATAGTGAATTTACCACAAAATTAATTTTTTTAAAGTACGGAATTTTACAAGTGTTTTTTTTCGTGATGGTATCTCTCTACTGAATATTCAGCTGTCAAATGAAGTTGGTTTCAAGCGGCTATCGATGCGAACGGTGGCTCTTGGACCAACATACATTTTTGAAGTTACAGCGGGAAGTTTAAAAGAAATTTGTATAATGAAATTTATATTTTAGTTGGTTGGTTTCTGGCGGAACCAGTGGTTTGTTAAGGGCTTAAAAACAAAAACAAACCTACATGCTTAACGAAACGGGCACGAAGAGCTCGTTCGAAACTAACCAAAATTTTTCATATAAATCAAAAAGCTTTTCATATGAATCTACTTCATAAAAAATATCATAAAATAAATATTTTAAAAACATTGTCAATTTTTTTCATAAAAGAAAAACAATTCAACAAAAAATAAATATTGTTTTTTTTTTCTGCAAATTCTACTACATCGCATGGATGGATACAATTGTGACATTGTACGAACATTTCAATACCAGCAATCAAACATCGCCATATTTTGAACGTCATGAAAGTTTTGTGGAAGACATCAGGGAACCCGATTGTGCGCTCGTCACTTTATTGGCCTATGATGCACGTTGTGACTACATAACCGTCCATGAGAAATGTGCAGATATTCATTATATACATTATTATCAATTACTCTACTGCAAAATCGGTTCGGAAGAATATTGGAAGGTGGCCTCGTTCATATCAATAGTGATGTTTATATTGTTTTATTTGTACGTCATTATGTCCTCAACATCCACAAAATTCTTTTGTCCATCGATAAGCGTGTTCGCACAATTATTAGGACTTAGCGAAAATGTGGCCGGAGTAACATTGCTGGCATTTGCTAATGGAGCTAATGATCTTATATCTGGCATTGCTGGCATAGATAAGAAATCACGGGTATATTTTAATGATACAATTGGTTCGTGTGTCTTTCTGGTGAATATTGTTGCCGGTGTGTTGCTACTTTTTTCACCATTCAAAATGCAGTCGTACAGTTTTCTACGTGATGTTTGTTTCTTATTACTCTACTCTGTAGTTGTTGATTACTTTTACAAGAGGAGTAAGGTATGTAAAATATAACAATAAATAAAAAATCCCAATTAAATATCATGGCGCTTGGATTACACTAGTTTACAGCCAAAACGAGCTTCGAATATCATTATTCAATTTATATGTAAAATTGCCGGCTGGTTCCGAAAATCACATTATTTTTTTTTTGCGTTGTTTTCGAGAAATCGGTCGTTTTCGGTTCTTGGACCAAAATAGAAATATGTTTCCACTTAATTACAAATATCTCAAGAACCAATATCTATGTTAAAACGTACTATAATATTCATATCACTTTTTGGTTGGTTTGTTAGTTTCGGCTTTCAACTTTACAAATTTATTTGTTAAACTTAATGGCCTAGGCTTTCCACATTATAATCCGATGAATCAGTCTACGGATCCCAGCCAATAGAAGCTGCCTCAACAGTCTTTCAGGAGATTTGACTTTGAGCGCCGCCCAACGCCGAACGGATAATACAGGTGTTCTGTAGTATTTTCTGTCCGCTATGTCATTGTGGCAGTCTTGAATGTTCTCTTATTTTTCTACAAAAACCCTGAAAATTCCATTGAAATAGAATAAAAAGCCGAGAAGCTATGAATTTTCTAATATGTGAGTATCCAAAGGTTGGATCGAAATGCCTATGTCCGCCATATTGGAAATTTTCCGAATTTCGGCAAATACTAACTTTTCACCAATTTTCATAAAAATCGGAGATGTCAAGTCGAGTCTTGGTTGGTTACGCAGAGAAAGACTCACAAAGCACAATGAAATTTGACGCCATTCACATTAATTAATTAATTACTTTTGACCTTTGTTGTATTGATATTAATCATATATTCATAAACTTATGTGCACATTTTTGGTTTTCTTATATTTTTTTCAGATTACACTTCTCAAAGCCTATATAATGTTAATCATTTATATCGCCTATATTAGCGTCGTAATTTTTGAACATTTTTTAATAATAGAAGCAAAAAAAAGATTCAAAGTAGATGAGCTGCGTGGTTCATTAAGTAGAACATTTTATTTGAAGCATCTATCTATTATGGAACCCATAATGATAAAAACAAAGGAAACTCACGAAGTGATAGATGTTCAAACGCCAGCAACCTCATATGACATTATGCATCCGCGTAATCATCACTTATGGAAGCACATGTGGATAAGTCTTAATCCAATTCAAGTTAAGAAATGGAAAACGCACAGTTGGTTATGGTGTTTATATGAGATAGTCCAATTACCGTATATGATACTGTTGAATCTGTTCCTACCAGTGGTGGATTTTGAAGAAGAACGTCGTGGTTGGTCCAAATTACTAAATTGCATACAGATCGTTATATTGCCATTATGGATGTCATGGTTGGTATTTGGTTGGACAACGGTATTTAAAGCGCCAATATTTTTGATTACGTTATTTGTATCGGTACCGTTCGCCATTTATATATTTAAGAATACACGCACGTATGTGACACCATATCATCATACGTATATGTCGTTTTTAACGCTGGTGGGCGCCTCAACAATTGTCTATAACTGTGCCTTGGAAATTCTTTCCATATTTGATGCACTTGGCATAATAACGGGTTACAGTAATACATTTCTCGGAGCAACACTATTGGCATGGAGCAACAGTTTCAATGATTTATTGTCGAATATCATATTGGCACAACAAGGTCATGTCACAATGGGTTTTTCAGGATGTTTCGGTGCTGCCATTTATAATTATTTCTCATCGTTGGCTATTTTTGTAGCGTATGGTGTTTCTGAGTCTCCTGAAAAGAAAGCAAGCTTTCCCGAAGGTACAGTAGGTGAAACTTGTCAGGTTTATCTAGTTATATCGTTGCTTTTGCTTACGCTTGGCGCATTTACGACCAACTTTCGTCTACGTCGCTCTTTGGGCATTTATATGGTTTTATTTTATTGCATATTATTTATTTATACAATATTCGCCGAGTTTGAGATAATACATCATTATGGTACTGATCATATATGGGATTTGAAAATGCAATTTCATCGATTGGATCCACATATTGAGGAGAAATTTCAGATCGAGGCCGATTTAATAAATTGATTTTAATGTCTACATTGCGTACTTTTTTGTTCGGAAACGAAAATTCAATTTAATGTGCTAATATCAGTCATTTAATTCGCATTGAAGGAATGCGTGGAAGAATTTTATATCTGTTTTATTGAATCGTTAGAGATTTTCGTATTATTTTAACTATTATTTACTTTTTTTAATAAAAATTCATTATTAAAATCATATCATTACTTTTGTTTTGCAAAATTAACATTACTTAAAGTGTTACTAGGTAATAAACACACAGCGAGATATGATTGCACAACTTGTCCTCGCAGACTACACTGTTCTCCTAAACTAGAATGCCGTTTTGGAGCAAAATGAGTTTTTGTGTTTCTTGCTGTTTTGTGTGCTCAACGCTTCGAGTTTTAAGAAAATTTTTATTTTTTTTACGTTATACCGAAGGAGTTTTTCACGTTCTACACGATGGCAAAATTAAAAATAGCCGATTCCGATAATTTTTGGCAAAAATGGAGTTACGTTTGTATGATTTGGATCGCAGCACTTCTGGCGAAGCTGATACAAGTCAAAAATGCCGTAAAGACAGATTTTGATGAAATTCGGTATCAAAATAGATTAAACTCAGAGGAAATAGGAATAGGGAACCATAATACTAAGATTTATGTTGTTTGAGATAACAAGGTATACTTTTTTTTATTTTTTAACACCACACACTCAGAATATATTCACTTTGTCCTTTCGTTTGTAACGCAATGAAGGAGGCGTGGCAGGTATGGAAATGTACACATGGGTGTCTCCTACCATTCAATGTCCCGGGGCTCATGACTATATTTAAATTTAAAATTTGATATTTTAACTATTTAATACAGATACTTAACCAGAGCGTCTAAGCGAACTGCTTGAAAAAAAAAAAATAGTATTTTACTATGAAATAATAGCATAAAGTGTTAAAAACTCATTCTCCGTTCTGTTTGTCCGTTTCGCCTTATACGTTATTTTCTAAAAAAAAAAACTTATACGACGTTGTTTGTATAGGTATTTCAGCTACTGTTTTTCATTGTTAACTCTTCGAAAAATTTTTTTTTATATAGACATGGAAGATGGTTCCTCAATTTAGACCATCTCCGCTCAGTTTTTCTTATTCTAGTTGACAATTTTTTAAGCATTGAGTTAATAGAGAACTGATTGTGAAGAGAAAGAGGAGATTCAGTGTATTTCAGCTTAGTCAGTTTTCGACAGTGAGTGTCGTGTGTTTTTTTTCTTTTTTAGTTTAACCCTTTCGACCCGGCTGGGACAATATATCCCAATTTACATATATATATTGTCCCAGCCGGGTCAAAAGGGTTAAATATTTTGTAAAGAACTCAAGTGTGCATCAGTCTCCGCGTAAGTTTTTTTCATTAACATTTTATTTTATCTTTATATAAATCAATCAGTAAGCATTTACAGGGGCTATCCAACAGTTTCAATTTTTTAAAAAAACTGCTATTTTCATTGTTATATTACTGTTTTTGTAACATTTCGTTATTCTCCGTTCCATCATTCTCCGTCGTTTTTTTTTTTTTTTTTTTTTTTGTAACATTTCATCATTCTCCGTTTAGTAAGCCTCCACCTGTTTTTTTTTTTTTTTTTGTTATTTGCTGATCTTAAACTATTTATTTAAAAAATAAGAACTAAAAATTTTACAACGTTTCCATCAAAAACATTAAGACTCATCACTGATTCGTCTTGGTTTATTACTAACCTGACTTTGCATAGAGATCTGATAGTTTCTACTATACAATCAGAAATCAAAAATTTCAGTTCTAAATGTCTTCAAATTGGATCCTTACTTTTCGAGTTATAAGCCTTAAAAGTAAGGATATCAATCTCATACGAATTTTTCTTTTTTTTTCATACCAAAAAATTATAAAAATTCAAGTTTTATTTTTTTTATCAGTAGCATATTTTATTATAAAATTTTCAAGCCCTTGCAGACCAAAATCGAATAACAAGTTGCAACTCTCTTCCAGATTTAGTGAATGAACCTACTTAATTGCAAAATCAAGAATATAGCTTTATCTTTTCATCCGCAAGGGCCCAACATTTTTAATTTCGACCTCAAAACCATAAATTTTTACTTGTAGTTGATTTTATTAAAATGTTAGTTTTCAGAGTTTTTTTACAGAACAAAACAATAGGATGTCTGAATTGATCGAAAAAAATTATCTTCCAGCTTTATAACCCATATACAAGTATGCATGTTAGCTAGGGTGCAGCAAAATTCAAAACAAATAAGTGCATCAAAAATTATCATAGATTAAGATCTTAAAACAAAAACTGCATACTTAGTTTTGGTCCAAACCCCCGAAAAGATGGCCCGCCCGGGGCTTGAATGAAGGTCTAAACGACAAAAATCATTGTTTTTTCGCAGTTTATATATTTTATCTCAAAAACCACGAAACTATTGGTAGTATTTCATCCTAAACCTTTGAAAAGGATTAATTTTCTACATTTTTTGTTTTCTCTCATTGCTCTACAGTGAAATTTGCCCTATGGAAGTCCCGGAAGAAGTTCAAATTTTTTGATTTAAAAAACGGTTTTTTTCCTATTACTCAAGATACAAGTGACACACAAAAACTTTAGACCTCAATAAATGTAGGAATTCTGTTTTCCTATGGTTTTGCTTTGAAATCTTTATTCCAAAAGTAAGCGGTTTCCCGCTAGAGGCCGAAATTTGTTAAAAATAATTGTATATCATGTAAAAGCGACCTTTTTATGTTTTTGTTTTGAAACATACCCAAAATTATGATAAGAAACTAATGAAGAAGTCAAAAGCTTGCAAACGTGGTCTTTAAAATAGGAATCGGTCGTAATTTCCGCGAGACATGACAGTTTTTACATACTTGGTATTTTTTGTAAAGTTTTGATTTTGGGTATTTTTGTTTCACAGTGTATTTTGCATCCACAACTTAAGATTTTTTTATGTTTATTAGCTTACGTTAAAAGACGATAAGCAGTGCAACTTTCAGGTCAGAATTCGATTTTTTTTATCACAAATATCGGCCTTAGGGCACAAATTGTTAGCTGTGGAAAGATGACTATCAGAAGCAAATTATAGCAAAATTTATCTCCTACATATTTTTTATGGTATTTAGGGTATACAGTCGCTCATACTCAAAAAAAAGCCGTATTTGACAAAAATTGAAAAAAATCCAAACTCTCAGGCTGAAATTCGCAAGGAAACTACAAACCGATTTTGACATTCTTGGTCGTGAAAGTTGCGCTGCTTATCGTCCTTTAACGTAAAGTAATAATCATAAAAAAATCTTAAGTTGTGGATGCAAAATACACTGTGAAACAAAAATACCCAAAATCAGAACTTTACAAAAAATACCAAGTATGTAAGATTTATCATATCTCGCGCAATTTCAATCCGATTTCCATTCGAAAGACAATGTTTAGAAGCTCTTGATTTTTGCATCAGTTTCTAATCAAAAGTTTGGGTATATTTTAAAACCAAAACAATAAGAGGTCGCTTTTTCATGATACACGATTATTTTTAACAAATTTCGGCCTCTAGCGAAAAACTGTTTACTTTTGGAATAAAGACTTCAAAGCAAAATTATAGGAAAACAGATTTCCTACATTTATTGAGGTCTAAAGTTTTTGTGTGTCACTTGTATCTTGAGTTATAGGAAAAAAAACCGTTTTTTGAATCAAAAAATTTTAACTTCTTCCGGGACTTCCATAGGGCAAACTTCACTGTAGAGCAATGAGAAAAAAAACTAAAGATGTAGAAAATTAATCCCTTTCAAAGGTTTAGGAAGAATTACTACCAATAGTTTCGTGGTTTTTGAAATAAAATAAAAAAACTGCAAAAAAACAATGATTTTTGTCGTTTAGACCTTCATTCAAGCCCCGGGCGGGCTATCTTTTCGGAGGTTTTGACCAAAACTAAGTATGCAGTCTTTGTTATAAGGCCTGCTCCGAAGATAATCTTTGATGCAACCTATAATTTTCCCATTATTTCGAAAAAGTGCTGCACCCTAATGTTAGCCTGAATCTTATAAACTATATCATATGAAATGTTAACACAACTGCGTCATATGATGACGATGATAACCTACATATTTTCGGTAAATCTGTTAATTTTGTTACAATCACACAGTAATACGTGTAAAGTTCGGGTATTTGTTTGAAGAAGCTGAATGTTGTTTGATGGAATGCTCTCTGTAACTGGAAATAGTTTAAGTATACATTTGCCACAACCGTATCTGTTACTCTCCCGTCTGTGAAAATACAAAATTCCAAAATGTTAAATAATTGAAGCAACAGAACATCCAGTTTAAACAGCGCATGTGCTCAATATCAGGGTTTCCTTTTTGTTTTTATTATTTTTTGTGAAAAAGGTAAACAGAGAGTATCCTGCATATTTTTAACGAGATGCTGTACTCTACAAAGTTACAGTATGAGGATAACATTCCTCAGGAATGCATCGTGCAGTTATGTTTCTGTCGGATATGATTTGATTTAGTTTTGGAAACGTCTATTTTATTTGATTTCTGCATTTTTTCTTATTAAATCTGATATTTAATTTCAAAGCCAAACTTCATTATGTTGCACGAGGCAGAAGTTATATATGTATATTACATTTTATTTTGTTTTATGCATCTCAAATGAATTTTTATAGCGTACATACATTATTTATATGAGTAACAACTGCATCAGGTGCAATAAAGCTTCTAGTTGCAAATAACAGCTTTAGCGTATGGCAGTATCCATTCAAATTTTGCTGTAAAATATTTACAACCATTGCTTGCTCGTAACATACTCTTATTTAAGGACTATAAACTTTAAAACTGTTGAATATCCTTATTTTCAGCTTTTATGGGTAGAAGTGTTTACTTTTGTCAAGAATTGCTTAATAAAATATCCGCGGGCTTAACCCTTAAATAACTAATGGAATGTAGCTTTAGTTCAGAAAAAAAAAGATTTGTGCTCCCGCAAATAATGCCAGGAAATTTCTGGCACTAATGTTTTTAAATAGTTTTTAGAAATAATGCCATAGGAGATAACGCCAGAAAATGTTTTGGAAATACCTATTGAGAGAAGTGTTAGTAAAATACAAGTGAAAAGCACTAAGTGATTTTTCAAGATATTTAGTACAATCATTTGGGAGAATAAAATGATGTTACCTGGAATGTTTTGCGGGATTTTTGCAAATGAGTTATTTTATATATTTCGATGTGCTCTTTCAGAATTTCAACTTTGCTACCTTGAATCGTGTTCGCTCTCGCCGCCATATTGGAAAAATGGCGTCCAAATATCTCTTTAACGGTTACATTTAGAGAAAAATATTGTAGCGCAATATTGTAGCTTATAAAATTTTCTATAAAAATAACCTGTTAGTTGTTTCCTTACGACTTATAACTCAGGAGATATCCTAATTCAAATTTTGAAAAAAATTAGTAAATTGTGCATGCCACTTATGAGTAGGCACAGTGATGTGTTGAGCTTAAAATTACGATAACTCATGAACGGTGCGTCACACGTTCAAACTAAAAACACCTATTTATAGGGAATGACTTTCACTATAAGCTACATTTCATTTTTTTTCACATGACCTATAGTTTTCGAGATGTTTTTTCAACAATCCTATAATTTAGATAAAAACCGTTTTTTCAAAATAGCTCCAAAACGGTTCATCCTAGAAAAAAAATTGTTCATGCATTTTGTAGACCGTTCAATTTCCTATAAGGATTCCTCCGACCTGTTTTTTCGTCCGACTTACCCTTCATGAGATATCGCGACTTGAAAATCATTCAAAACTGAACATATTTAGTATGGAGCATAGTACAATGTTCAATTTTGAATAATTTTCAAGACGCGATATCTCATGAACGGTAAGTCGAACGAAAAAACAGTTCGGAAAAACCCTTAAAGGGAATTGAACGTTCTACAAAATGCGAGACATTTTTTTTTTCTATTGTATAACGAACCTTTTTGGAGCTATTTTGAAAAAACGGTTTTTTTCTAAATTTTAGGTTTGTTGAATAAATGTCTCCTAAACTATAGGTCATGTAAAAAAAAAAATAAAAATAAGCTTATAGTAGAAATAATTTCCTATAAAGAAGTGTTTTTACTTTGAACGTGTGACTCACCGTTCATGAGTAATTAGAATTTTAAGCTCAACACATCACTGTGCCTACTCATAAGCGGCATGCACAATTTACTAATTTTTTTCAAATTTTGAATAAGGATATCTCCTGATTTATAAGTCGTACGGAAACAATTAAAAGGCCATTTTTATAGAAAATTTCATAAGCTACAATATTGCGCTACAATATTTTTCTCTAAATGTAACCGTTAAAGAGATATTTGTAAAAACGCCATTTTTCCAATATGGCGGCGCGAGCGAACACGACTCGAGGTAGCAAAGTTGAAATTCTGAAAGAGCACATCGAAATCTATAAAATAACTCATTTGCAAAAATCCCGCAAAACTTTACAGGTAAAACTACCAAATGACTGTACTAATTTGAAGTTCAGAAAATAAAATTATGTTTTTTTTGTATGGAAATCGTTGTTTTGTTTTTCTTTTATGATGAAACTATCGTTTTCTTAACAATAACTCAAAACTAGAAAAAACAAACTTAGCGCTTTTCACTTATATAGGAACGATGTATTTTGTACGTGATAATATGAGAAATAATTTTTAAATGGCTATTACTTCCGTAAATATTATGATAAAATGTTAATTTTTCACCATTCTAACGTAAAACCTTATAGTTTGCGATAAAATGACGCATTTTACGTTTCGGACACTCTTTGTAGAATGTGTCAAAATTAGCATGTAATTAATTTTTAAACCCGAATATCTCCAAAAACAGAGCTATGGCCACTGAATTCAGTGGACTTGAATTATGTTTACTACCCAGCACCCGTCAATGTTAAAATTTTCCACTGGTACAGTGTAATTAATCCAATTTTTACAGCCATTATATTGGTGGTGAAGGTTCTACCGGTCTCACATCAGTAGTTTTCAGTTCTTTCAACTCTTTTCTTATAGATTTTTCTGAAATTTAAAATAAATTCTTATACTTGGTATTATTACAAATATTTTTGGATTTTTGAAGAACTAAAATATACTACATATTCCATATAATAAGACGCATCATTTTATTCCAGAATCTAACATGCTATACGATACCACTTTTCATAAATTTTCTGTTATGTACAGCTATTTTTTTACACCTTTGCCCGTCCTATTGGGCTATTGCCACTTTTAAATAATTTTTCTCGGCAATGAAGTGTTAAGCTTTTACAACTACACACCACTGCTAGTAGATTTTGCTGCAACAGTATGTTTTTTGCTTTAAGCCAACAACTTTTGACCAAATATTATGTGACTCATTTGCCAAATTATGTGAAGAAGAGCTGCAATAAAAAGGATTTTAAGCTTCTTACTTGGTCAGGTTGTTCGGCTGCTTTTAACAACGACAGTTTACACAAAAGCAAAAGCGTTTAAGTGGTGTAGGTGGCTGTGTTTTATGTTTATATGTGTGTACCCAGCAAACATTTTCAATCGCGGACAATCTTCCATATTTTTGGCGATGCATTTAAAGCTCTTCTACGCGAGCTTTCCGCGATAAAAATTTTCCGCGAGTAAAAGAAGATTCCTCCTTACACTCTTCTGGAAGATTATTGCGAATCAAACATCTTCGCAACGAATATACAACTCTTCCGGGAGAGTTTTGCGCGACAAAACTTCAGCGCGAGTAACAGAAGATTCTTCCTTACACTCTTATCGAAGATCATTGTGAATCAAACATCTTTGCGATGAATATACAACTCTTCCAGGCGAGTTTTACGCAACAAAACTTCAGCGCGAGTAATAGAAGATTCCTCCTTACACTCTTCTAGAAGATCATTGCGAATCAAACATCTTCGCAATGAATATACAACTCTTCCAGGCGAGTTTTGCGCAATAATTTTATTTTCAAAAATGGGTCCAAAATGGTCACTTAGAGTGGTCGAAGACATCTCTGATCATATCCGAAATCTGTTTTCGACCTTTCCCTATCGATTGGTGCAATAAAAATTTTTCACCGAAATGGGCCCAAATCGGACATTTAGAGGGGTCGGAGACACCCCTGGACATGTCCAGAATGTATTTTCGACCTTTCCCTATCGATTGGTGCAATAAAATTTTTTCACCAAAATGGGCCCAAATCGGTCACTTAGAGGGGTCGGAGACACCCCTGGACATGTCCAAAATCTATTTTCGACCATCGATTGGTGCAATAAAATTTTTTTACAAAAATGGGCCCAAATCGGTCACTTAGAGGGCCGGGAACCAAATCTGGTTATGACCAAAATATATTTTCGACCTTTCCCCATCGATTGGTGCAAAAAAAAATTCATAAAAAAAAGCCCAAAACGAATAAAAAAAGATTCGACTAAGTCTCTTCTGGATGATGGTTTGAAATCGAACTTCTTTACGAATAACCAACAACTACTTCAGACGAGTTTTACACGATACAAGATGGCCGACTACGACATGACGTCATCTCCTGAGAAATTTCGAAAAAATTAATAATTTTTTTTTTCTAAAAGGCAATATTTCTGAGGCACGGTGTTTTTCACGAAGCAAAATGTCAAACTACACGGTATATTTTTAACGGCACATAAATTTTGACAGTTTATTGTACAAAAATTAGCAATTTCTTATGAAATTATTTTTATGTCGCCATTTCATATTTTATTTTTTTTATTTTTTTTTGTTCAAGTTTTTTCAAGTTTTTTTTCGCTTTAAAAAACATGTTGCGGAGTCGTCTGTTGACCCTTCCTGGGGATCATTTGCAGATTCATCTTGGGGAGCCGCCAGATGACTCTTCCTGGGGATCGTTTGCGGATTCATTTCGGGGAGTTGTTAGAGGATTCTTCTAAAACAATCGTATTCGGCCGGACAATTTCTCACGCCTGAACATTCGCGGAAGAGCAGAATGCGACTGTCGCGGACGATTGATTTAATCGTCTAGGCGAATCGAATACGATTCTTCCGCGATTGAAAATGTTTGCTGGGTATAGCCTTGCATATGTTACGTGCTATCTTATAGTTTTTCACTTAAGTGCCGTTAGTAGCGCAGCGTTGCTGTTACTTTTATTTTTACAGTGCAGCAAATTCAAATAAACATACATACATTGTACGAATAAATACGGGAAAAGATAAAAAGCATTTAAAGTTTAAAGTGTTTATTTATTTTGGTATTACAAATTTAGTAGATGAACTGTTAAAACCACTGCAGAGTCGTATAATTTTCTACAACTTTTTTATTTTATTATTTTAACATTGGGTTTTGGCCCAGGAAAATTTGACGAAAAAAGAGCTACTGGATATTTTTCACCGGAATTGTGTTTTTTATTGCATGATAAACAAAGTATAAAAAGTCCATTGCGAAGTCGTGTGCGCATAAAATGTTATTCGGGCTCAAAGGTCACTAAAACTAGTTTTTTTAAATATTTCGTTAACGCTTACTTCTACAGAAAAACGCTATATCCTATGAACTTCATACACAGAGCGAAGAAACCCCACTGATTTGGATTTAACAACGCTCCAAGCTCATATTTGTATGGTACGTTGCTAAATCACTCACAAACGTGGTTGAAACTTATTCAACAACGCTGGTTGGCAAGCGTTGTTAAATCCAAATCAGCAACGAAACGTAGTCAAAGCACTCACGAAACGTAGTTAAATCCAAATCAGCTCATTTCAAAACAAATAGACTTTCAGTCAACTTCACAATTATAATAGCCGTAGCTGAGTTGCTAACGTCCGCATCTATCACACGACAGGTTCCAGGTTGAAATCTCCCCAATATCAAACAGAAAAAATTTTATTTAAAGCATTAAAGCCGTTGACAGGGAAAAATTAAAAATTATTTGACAAAAAATGTTTTTTTCTTTTATATTTTATTTAGCAACGCGCGTTATTAAATCACTCACAAACGTAGTTGAAACCCATTTAGCAACGCACGTTGTTAAAACTGCCACAAACGAGCCATGCTTAAAATTTGCGTCGTGGTTAAAATAACTACGTTTCTGCCACTTTTGATAATGTTGTTTTCTCTGTGTAAGTGTCATTTTATTAAGATGATAACTGAGGTTGTTATGTCCAGTCACTCCTTTCAATATTAAGAGTCTTGTTCGCCGACCCGCCTACAGAGTCTGCTTCAGAATTTCCTTAAAAAGTCTGCAGTTGTTTATGTCAATCTGCAGTGAGGTAAAGAGTTTTTAAATTATTTGACGAAGTCCTTTACCTATACATTGCCCAAAACAACTTTGCTTTCAATAAATACTTATATAACTCCCTTTTTGTCAAGTTGTCCGCTCTCTCACTCAGTTCTATACTAAAGTGGTCTTTAACTAACATCAGAGTGAACTCGTTAACATGTCAAAGATCAAAGTTCAAAGATCACAAAACAAAATTAAAAGGATTACAATATCGTATATAATATTTAATAGAGCGACATATAATCATGACAATCGACAAATAAAACATATTGTTTTAAGATAATTTTTGAAAAGTTTTGATGATATAAATTTCTTTTCATCCTAATCTCCATTTTTTTTAAATTTACACAGCAAAAATTCCTTTAAAATAAAATACTTGCGTTTCTTTTTCACCCATAATTCGATTGAATTTAATGAAATATATGACTATTTTACTTTAGTTTCAAGCAAAATAGGATTGCGAAATGTAATGGAAATAAATATGAAGATAACGGAAGATGCCATTAAATAATACGCAAGACAAAAACTCCTGGCCCTTTTTTGAATATTTTAGAAATGGAGTATAACTCTGATTGCTTTAAAGTTTTGCCTTAAGGCCCGACTCTTGCACTTAGTGTTATTAATGTCTGAGTGAAATTTTGTTCAATTATCTCATAAAATGCTTTCAATATAGCATTTTGATACCTTTGCTTATATGCGAGGTACCACACCCTCTTCTCCTAGTTTTTGCTCAGAACTTACTTTCCCTTGCATCTATTTGTATTTCGCTTTCGTTATCGCAAATAATGCTCTGAATTAACATTGCGTTTTGAATTTATTTTTTGTATGGGCGATGTGCGTGTTCGTTAACCGATTTTGCCTATTTCAATCAACGAGCTATCTTTTATATCGAAGCCACTCTGCTAAATTTCATTGAATTATCTTGCTTTGTTTTCCCGTAAAAAATATTTCTACAAAAACCCAGAATATATATTCTTTTCTATACATGCCACGCCTTCTTCTCTGCGTTACAAACGAAAGGACAACTTGTGACAAACAGTGACTTCATGTTTCATTGTAGCAGATATGGCAAATTAGCTTTACTATTTTGTACCAAATAGAAAAAGAGTACTAAAAGTACCAAAGTTATATAATTTATTTGTGGTTGATACTAGTGATACTAGTAATAATAATTTTGTCGGGAAATTAAAAAAAAAAAATATTAATATTTAGTGTCCAATTTTTTTGAACAGGAGGAATACTTTGACATTAAAGAGATCGCAAAATTTGTAGGAGAATCCTTTATTTAAATCACTAAAATATGTGAAGCATTGTACAGACTTACATCTGTACACTTTTTCAATTGCTGTATGAACACATTCTTGTGCATACTTGTTTATATAAAAGTATTTAAAGTACTTAAAGGGTAATTAAGCAGCATGAGCTTCAGTTTATGGTAAATAAAAGCTGACGATAACAACAACAACAACGGCATAAACAGCAACAATTACAAAAAGATTTATATATATACAAAGATGTTTGTATGTATGTATATTTTTATACGAGCATAACAGCTTTACCTAATAACAATAAAAAGCAAAATAATGAGACAAGCAATGAGATGTGTTTAATACAAGAATAATAGATTTGTTTATTAAGCCAGTGAAAAAAGGCAACATGTGAAAAAACTTAATTTGTACATGTCATTCTGGTTATTAATTAGAACATTTATAATTCAATTTTATCAAATTTTAACTGTGAATCGATTTTTTTCAATTCCAATAGGAAAATAATTAATTAATCTGTCATTCTATTCTGGAAAAGACAATTAGGCATGTTCTGAAATCCGATTCACTTCGGAATCGGAATGAAGTCAATCTTCAAGAGCTCTGCATTTCGATAATTAACACCAAATCGGATTTATGTTTCGGTAAATCGAATAGGAACCATTAGCAAATTTTATTTGTTGCAATACATATCCGATTCCTTCTTATTTTTCCCAATCAAGAGCTCTTGAAGATTGATTTCATTTCGGTTCCGAAGTGAATTGGATTTCAGAACATGCCTGAATATTAGTTTTTTTAAATTTAATAAATTCCCACTCAAGGTGAGACATATTGAATAAGAAAATAGAGTTGAGTCTGCTTCCCTAGAATAAGTATGGTCTTGTGTCTTTGAACTTGTCTATCGTCTTATTTCCTTTATCTCCCCTCGGAGCATAAATTCTCCACAGAACTCTTGCATTGTTATTATGAATACCTAGTGCTTTTAAATTTCTCCAACATTTCCTTGTTATACATATTTCTTGTTTTAGCGATAGTTTCCCCCATTGTCTTCGATAGTCTGCATTCGATACTCACTTAAGGGATGCGATATCTGTAGTATTATCTGTATCAGAATCGCCCAATGTTCAAAATATGACCACAAATGTATTATATTATTTTGGTACTTTTTAAAAATTTTTAGTACTTTTTTGCTATTTGGTACAAAATCATCCCTTAACCAAAAAAAAAAAAAACATGAAGTCAGTGTCAGTTATTGTTTTGTCTTTCTCTTTGCGCTGTATCCTCTTTTCAGCTCTATGTGACCACGTATATTGTCGTTGTTAATATTGATAAATTTTTAACTAATTTTACCTGGCTATATGGCAAAATATTAAAAGAATTTAAGCTTTGTGCACATTTACAGACAAATACCTTTCTAATGGTGTATAATTCAAAGTCGTGCTCCATTTCTAACATAGTAAAAAAGGAAGGACAAATTTTTGTCTTGCGTATTAATATATAAATGAAAAAAAATTGGAGATGATAAGATCTAAGTCACGATCTAGCAATCGATAGCGCGCAGACGAGCTGGTCGTTGGTTATCATCAACTGAGTTATTGCCAGAAGCACGGAAAACGGTAGCTACAACGATCAAGGATTTCATTGCGCAGACAATCTAAGTTCCGCCTTATGATCAACTGAGGTATTTAAAAGAAATACGCTCAGAAATATTATATTAACTGAAATTTGCTTGGTTCTAGTATTAATTGTGCTTACACGTATAATGTTGAATAGAGGACTCTTAAAACAAATTTTTTTGTGATTCCAAAATCCAACACGACGAATCACGGCTTTTTCGAGACCAAATTAAGGGATTCTTGCATCTCGAAAATACTTGTTTGTGTTTTTCCCCATTTCCAATACACGGTGAATAAGAAGTAAATTTTTTTGCTGTATAGAAGGTGGAGTCCGAGCTTGTGAATAACTTGGAAAGAGGAGCGTGCCCAAAAATAGTTGGGAACCCTTGCTAATAATTAAAGACACAAAAGAAGATCATGCTTTGCTGAAAATGAATAAAGTACATACTTCGTTTATGGGCAATTTTTAAACAGTATATATACTGTCCATATATGGAATCTAATGAAATTACCTAACATCAAGTTTTTTTTTTTAATTCTGTAACATAAAATCCCTCTTATTTTCAAGTGTCAACTGCTTATGACAATTTAATACCAATTTCGGTCAATGTAACTTTAAAACTTTTTCATTTTATTTCACGACAATGACCCAAAAAAAAGGGGTTGTGCTAAATATAAAATCCGGCAGCGTTTTTAAGACATAAAACTGCTTTGAAGTAATGTCATTGACTCTTAACTAGGTCTCTAGAGAAAGAATAATAAAAAAATATTTTAAGAAATAGAAAAAAACAATTTTTTAAGTTTTTATTTAAGTTTTTTCCGGCAAATGCGGGTCAATCTCCATGTTACCCCCAACTATCAAAGTCTTACATCAATTTTAATTTTACACTTCACTTCCTTTGGTTTCCTTTGCTTTTTGCCGAACTGTCTGCAACTATGTCCGTATGCATGTATATTTGTTTGTATGTTCTCTCTAATCTTTTTCAATTTATGTATATATTCCAGAAAACAGTAGTTCCTAAATGATTGAGAATTTTTTCCAATATAACGCAAAATCGTTTGAGTGAAAGAAATTTCCTTCCAAGTCACTTAAGAAACACTGTTCCATAGTTTAAAATATATGAGGTTGACCTTCACCAGCTACTTCAGTTCTTCAGTTTTGGTCTTTAATCAATGCTAACTAATTCAACAAAACCAACAAAAAAGAAATAAACCCTCGAGACCCACTTTGTTACTTTAGCGCTTGGTCCAGTAGTTCGTTTGTTCGTGTTGACTTGACTTATTTTACAGCTCTTTAGCTACCGCCGGACGACCTCTTGTCTCTAACCAAAAGTTGAACTTGAAAGTTTGATCAAGGGAAAGAAATCAATTAAAGATTACTCTCGGGGTTTTTTTTGTTTGTTGCCTTACATTTCGACATCTGTCAAGTGCAAATCAAATTCTATTTCAAGGGTCACTATAGTATTGTGTGTGGCTGTGTGTGTGTAGCGTTTGGCCCCAGTTCAAAATGCGAATATACAAAAAAATTAAAAAGAAAAAATAAACTGCTCACATCCTTATGGACAATTGGGGTGATTTTTCTTTTACTCTGGATTAGTCAGTTTTTTGTATTGGTTCTTTTTTTCTCTTACAATTGTTGTTGATAGTAATAATGTGTTGGTGATGATGGTGTCGTTGTTCTTCTTCATTTTGTCACAGTTTGTTCCTAATAATGTTTGCTTTTACAATCATCTGCTGGATAATGTTTTGTATGAATGCTATGATGAAATATCGAGATTACACATGTCTGTAGCAGATTCACTTCTTGCGTTAAATATAAGTGAAGATAATTAAAAGTGAAGATTACATTTGTCAAGTTTCGTTAAGAAAATGTACAAAAATACCTTCTTGAAATTTGATATGTATACATATTTACAGTGAGAAGCTGAAACTGTAAACTTGCCATCAAAACTCAGTGCTATAACGTCTGAGAGCTTAAGCTTCCCTTCATCTTTACCTGATTCTATCAGTGTATTCCTGCCTTCTGCGTTTAATTTTGGAAAATCTGTTTTTGACTATCATTTGAAATTCACATTTATCAATCCTATGGAAACTTGTCATATGATAGTTTTTGAAGTTTTTCTTTTTTCGGTCGAAAACAGATGGACACTAAACGTAACATATATGGGCATATCCGAAAATAATCTCCTCTTATATGACCCAAGTTTTAAGAAAATTTGTTTTATCATGTTCAATAACCAAATGTGGTGGAGGATATTCCTAGACGTATAAAATGAAATTCCCAATAGGTGAACAAAAAAATTTCGACCCGAGAGGGTGCCAGGAGGTCGTTTTATCAAAAAATTTTGGGAAAATCGAGATTTCCGATAATATACGGGAGAGCACGTATTTCAGAAGTAGTAGATATGATACGGGGCACCTTTCCAAATATTCTGGAGTAAAATTTAGAAAAATCGTATGTGGGTCGTGGCGACAGAATGAGTTAAAAAGCCGAAATGACACATAACCGGTGCTAAAATTCTGAAAAAATTCAACTAAGTTCCTTGACAAAAAATAAATCGATTTTGTTATGAAAATTCCTTGTTAAAAATAAATCGACTTTGCTCATCATATTTTTTAATCTAAGCTCCCCCTGCCGAGTAAAAAACAAAAAACTCTAGATTTTGGGTAAAACATTCGATTATTGTCGATATGCGATCGATCACACCATAGCGACACATAAGGTGGGATAGCGGGATATCTAAAAAATATTTTGGAGTAAACTTTAGAAAAATCGTATGTGGGTCGCTCTTTACGCCCACATAACAGGTCATAAAATTCTGAAAAAAATCAAGCAAATTCCTTAATGAAAAATAATTGACTTTGTTTAGGATGTTTTTTTGATTTAAGTCCCCCATGCCGAGTAAAGAACGAAAAACTCTAAGTTTTGGGTAAAAATCGAGATTTTTGGCGGATTGCAAAATTTAGCGTTTTTCATTTTTTGTTCGACATGGGGGGCTTAAATTGAAAAAAACATCATAAAAAAATTCGATTTATTTTCCATCAAGGAATTTGCATGATTTTTTTTTAGAAATTTATATCCTGTTACGTGGCCGTAATGAGTGAATTAAACGTTTTAACCCCTTCTGACCCCACGACCCAAATACGATTTTTCTTAATTTTACTCCAAAATATTTTTTAGATATCCCGCTATCCCACCTTATGTGTCGCTATGGTGTGATCGATCGCATATCGACAATTATCGCATTTTTTACCCTATATTTAGAGTTTTTTGTTTTTTACTCGGCAGGGGGAGCTTAGATTAAAAAATATGATGAGGAAAGTCGATTTATTTTTTATCAAGGAATTTTCTTGATTTTTTTTAAAATTTTAGGACCTGTTATGTGACCGTATTGAGTGATTTAGACTTTTTAACCCATTCTGTCGCCATGACCCACATACGATTTTTCTGAATTTTACTTCAGAATGTTTGAAAAAGTGCCCCATAACATATCTATTAATTCTGAAATATGTGCTCTGCCGTATATTATCGCAAATCTCGATTTTCCTTAATTTTTCAGATAAAACGACCTCCTGACACCCCCTCAGGTCGAAATTTTTTTGTTTGTCTATTGAGAATTTCAGTTTATACGTCTAGGAATATATTCCACCACATTTGGTTATTGTACATGAAAAAAAAAATTTTCTTAAAACCTGGGTCATATAAGAGGACATTATTTTCGGATTTGCTCATATGTACGTGACTCTTCAAAACCATGTTTAAATTTAAAATTTGATTTTTTAACTACTATACGAACCCAGTGTGCCAGGCGGTTCATATCTCCGCTTTTTTACCCGTTACGGATCCGTTACTGATCCGTTTGCGGGAGAAATTCCAAAAAAAAAAACGATTCGCTTTTTTTTTGGGAATCTCTCCCGCCAACGGATCAGTAACGGATCCGTAACGGATAAAAAAGCGAAGATTTGAACCGTCTGGCACACTGGGAATTGCTAAAAAAAAAAAATAATTTTTTAAAATTTTACTATGAAATTAGGTATAACATAAACTTATGTCATAAAGTGTTGAAAACTCATTCTCCGTCCTGTCCCCAACCACTTCTGTGTGCACTTAATTTGTTTTGGTTTTTCGATAGTGAGTGTTCGTGTGTTTTTTTTTTCTTATGAAAGTTTAAAAATTTTGTAAAGAACGTAAGTGTGCATCATTTGCCGCGTATTTTTTTTTTTTTAAATTACTAAACATAATATTTTGTCTTTATATAATTAAATCAATAAACCATTGCAGGGGCCACCAGTTTCAACTTTCTAAAAAAAATTGCTTTTTTCATTGTTATATTACTGCTTTTGCAATATTTCGTCATTCTCCGTTCCATCATTCTCCGTAATTTTTTGCAACATTTCATCATTTTCTGTTTGGTAACCCTCTAACTGGTTGTTTTTTATTAGTTTTGCTTAAACTGTTTATTTTAAAAATAAAAATTAAAATTTAGTCTTAAAA
The DNA here is from genome assembly GCA_951812925.1 of Calliopum simillimum. NCBI lineage: Eukaryota > Metazoa > Arthropoda > Insecta > Diptera > Lauxaniidae > Calliopum > Calliopum simillimum. The sequence continues at coordinate 46,985,103 of OX638369.1, forward strand.
AACACTCAAATAAACTTTTTAGGAATCCAACAAAAATGTTTAGGGTTGCTACCTGTTTATTTTCGAAAACCTTATAAAATTCTTACTTTTTTTGACTAAGTTGAATTTTTGGTTTCAGAAACGCTCAGATAAGCCTTTTTAAAATTTCACAAAACTTTCGGTGTTGCTTTCGGTTGTTGTTTTTGCAAGTTTCGCTTAAACCATTTATTTAAAAAAAAAAATATACAAAATTTAGTCTTAAAACACTTAAATAAATTTTCTAAAAATCCAGCATACATTATTAGGGTTGCCACCTAGTTATTACCGAAAACAGAAATAAGTGGCAACACAGTAGGATATTGCTTTATTTTTAAAAAGTTTAATTAAGTATTATAAAACTTAATTTTTATTTTTTTCTTATTAATATATGATTTAAGTAAAACTTTAAAAACAAGCATATAACAACCCTGAATATTTTTGTATAATTTTAAAAAAGTTAAACGGTGCGTTTCTGAAACCAAACATTTAAATTTGGTCAAAAAAAGTAAGATTTAAAATAAATTTTAAAAAACAATCATATGGCAACCCTGAAAGCTTATGTTCAATTTTTAAAAATTTTCCAGAAGTTAAAGTCATCATGTACTATATCTTCAAGTAATAAAAAAATTTAAAAATTGGTGGTGAATAACTAAGGCATGTTTTGGTACATTATTCGGAGGTTTACCCATGTATGTCATGGAAATATTAAAAAAAGTTTCCTATTTGTGTAAATGTCGAGCAATAAAATTTTGCTCAACCACCAGGCCGTTGAAGGTCAGAAAAACGCAGTTTATATGAAAATATGTATCGAAACAATCAGTCCTATCTTTCAAACTATTTGACGCCCTCTCATTCTAAGAAAAACTATATTTGTCATATCTCTGAAACTATTTGACACAGGTGAATAAAATTTGAATCCCGTTCGCTTCACTTCAACTGAAATGAAATTTTATTCACCTATTTCAAATAGTTTCAGAGATATGAAAAATTTGTTTTTTTTTTATATAGGGAGGGCGTGGCCCGGCCCTTTTTTTACTCAGAATATTTTTCCAGTGCCAATTACATAGATATGTACTAAATCTCATTCACCGCCCATTTTTTATTGAATAGTATTAACTCAAGTTTTGTTCATATTTGTCCCAAATTTCATTGACGAATGTCAAATAGTTTCAGAGATTGTTTCAATTAAAGCCACATATTTACATATTTGTAAATAACGTTTTTCCGACCTTCAACCTCCGGTCAAAAATTTTCCGATCGGGACTAAAATTTTTAATTCCTTAGGGACGTATTGCGAATGCACCCATATAACAGTTGTCGGGAAAAATGCTGACAGCGATATTACTCCACAACTTAATAGTACGTACGGTCAAGGAAAGCTAAAAAGGCTTTCTACCACCAATAAACTTAACGGTTTAAAGTTTCGTTTGCGCCTAGTTTCATATATACATATGTCCTTGAAACAAATTAATTTCCTATAGGGTAGTTTGGCACGGTGGTTTTTAAAAAATTTCAACTTTTTGAAATACCACCCGCGATTTTTTTCGGGGATAGTGTTGGGGGACCCTTCTAGTATCAGAATCCGGGAACCGCGAAATCGAACGTCCAGCCGTTTTTTTTTTTTCGACATTTTAGTTTTTTTAACGATTTTTGAGAATGTCTCGGATTTATATACATATTATGTACACATATATATGTATGAACGTACATATATATACTTGTATATGTATATATGTGTAATATATATACATGTATATATATATACATACATGCATACATACATATAAAAGGTATCGTTTCCGCACCATTTATTTTAAAAAAAAATCGGTTTTTTCGTATATAAAAAAACACAAACAAAAACCGGATACAGCAATAGTCACTCCAGATGTGATTTTTGATGCTTAATCCGAATCCGGTCTTAGAATTGCTCTATTACTTCTGGACTTTGAGATATCCCTACATATATGTATAAAGGACACCACTTTTTTTCCTATTTTTGAAGTTATATAACAAGATAAGATAATATTATGCCGTAAAATCTGGTATGGCAGTTAATAGCCCTAGTTTTTTTCTTGAAAACTCAATCAAACCGATAACGATATCTTTTTTTTTGTCGGAGATATCTTTACCTAAAAAGTTAAAAAAGTGCAAAAACACGATTTTTGGCTATATTGGATGTTATATGCAGGACACACAAAATTCTTCTGTGAATTTCTATTACCAGAAGCATTTAGTACTTTATTTTGGCTTTCAATTGAGCTATTAAATGTTCATCTGCAATATTCCTCTACAAAGTTATGACCATTTAAAAATTACATTATGAAGTGCAAACTCACAGGGGTGCCACTAAAATATAGTGTACGAGTATTTCTTATATACGTATTGCTGCAACATGTCGTCTTAAAATAGTCATAACTTTTAAGAAAACTATTACAAGAGACCACTTGTTAGCTCATTTTGAAGATAAAGAATGGTTTTAAATGTGTCGGTTAGTAAAAAAGAGCAGACGAGTTTCGTCCGTACTGTATACAACCTCAAATATAGCCGAAAACCGAGATTTTTCACTTTGAGTTTCATGGTGTGATTGTAAAGTTAACATAACTCTGCAGAAAAATATTGCAGATAAACATTTAATAGCTCAATTGAAAGCCAAAAGAAAGTACTAAATGTTTCTGGTAATAGAAATTCACAGAAGAATTTTGTGTGTCCTGCATATAACATCCAATATAGCCAAAAATCGTGTTTTTGCACTTTTTTAACTTTTTAGGTAAAGATATCTCCGACAAAAAAAAGATATCGTTATCGGTTTGATTGAGTTTTCAAGAAAAAAACTAGGGCTATTAACTGCCATACCAGATTTTACGGCATAATATTATCTTATCTTGTTATATAACTTCAAAAATAGGAAAAAAAGTGGTGTCCTTTATACATATATGTAGGGATATCTCAAAGTCCAGAAGTAATAGAGCAATTCTAAGACCGGATTCGGATTAAGCATCAAAAATCACATCTGGAGTGACTATTGCTGTATCCGGTTTTTGTTTGTGTTTTTTTATATACGAAAAAACCGATTTTTTTTAAAATAAATGGTGCGGAAACGATACCTTTTATATGTATGTATGCATGTATGTATATATATATACATGTATATATATTACACATATATACATATACAAGTATATATATGTACGTACATACATATATATGTGTACATAATATGTATATAAATCCGAGACATTCTCAAAAATCGTTAAAAAAACTAAAATGTCGAAAAAAAAAAACGGCTGGACGTTCGATTTCGCGGTCCCCGGATTCTGATACTAGAAGGGTCCCCCAACACTATCCCCGAAAAAAATCGCGGGTGGTATTTCAAAAAGTTGAAATTTTTTAAAAACCACCGTGCTGTATTAAGGTATATTTGTTTATGTTTTTTTTTTTTTTTGTTTTCAAATATCTTGGCATTGGAGTTTTAATTTCAAATTTAATGTGAAATATGAAACTTATTGGAATTTTGTTTTTCTAATTTTCTTTTTTGTCTTTTGCTGCTCTGTATTTTTATGTTATTTGCAACAAAATCCATACCAACGATAAGCTGGACAGGTTGTTTTCCTTCTTAGAAACAAAATGGCATATAAGTTAGTGGAGAGAGGACACTTTGTACTTATAATATAAGTAGCAATTGTATAAAAGATCGATAATTTACCTGACACATGGATATATTCCTATGAATTCATAAAAGAATTTAAAGAAAATTTGGTAATTTATATGTCGACAGTAGATAGTTGCCAATGGTAATTGAAATTTTTTAAGATTGCCAGATTGGTTGGTAAATATTTCTTTTATATATAAAGTTTAATAACAATCTTAAGAAAACGTGCAAAAGTTGAAAATAAGTCGTAGAATTTCAAATAAGTACTCGTAACATAGGAAAAAGTGTTGAATAGTAACAAAATAAATACTTCTCACAATCCGAAAATTCTTTAAAAAATCTAAAAAAATTTCGGTTGTAGGTTAAAATGGAAATTCACATGTATCGAATGGACGATTTAAGCATTTAATGCTTTATATACTTTTTTTATACACCCTACACCCTACACCCAGGGTATATAAACTTTGTCTTTCCGTTTGAAACGCAGAGAAGGAGGCATGGCAGATATAGAAAAGTATATATATTCTTGATCAGCGTCAACTCTTGAATCGATATAGCCATGTCCGTCTGTCTAGCTGGCTGGGTGACTGGCTGGCTGTGTGTGGAAATACATTTTTTAGGAAAACTGAGCAAGATAATTCAATGAAGTTTGCTACACTGCCTCCGTTGTCAAAGTTAGCTCAAAATGCAACTTTAGAAATATTTTTCAAAATACACATAAATACTACGAATTGTAAGCGCAAGCTCTGAGAAACTTTGGGCAAACTCGGACTAGAGTGCGTGGTACATCCCATATAAGCAAAAGCTTCAAAACGCTATACTGAAAGAGTTTTTTGCGATAATCCAACTAAATTTCACTCAAATACTAAAAACTATAAGTGCAAGTTCTGAGAAAAAACTTGGTGAGGGCATGGGACCTGCCATATAAGCAAAATTTTTAAAATACTCCAGTGTAGGTTATTTATTTTTTAGCCTCGCCAATTTGATTTTCTTAACTCACTGTAAACAAAACAAATAGTGTTTGTACATCAAAACGTTTTGAGTACGTTTATGCTAAAAAATGTCAAACTTTATTATGGTGTTGCCAGATTTTAGCTATTGACATTAGTATTGCCAGTTCCCGAAACATAAATAGTACCCTACTAATGATACTTTATATTCGATTTCAAAAATCAATGTTTTTGTGTTTTTCAATAACGAGCTCGGAAATAATGTTAAGATGATATCGTCAGCTGTAGAATTTTATGTATTCAATATAAAGAGGTTTATTTTATTTCAGGTAACTTATTCAAGGAATTATTAAATTCTAAATCATTTAGATCATTTACTATCTAGAAGCTAAATTTTGTTTTTTGAGTGTATTGCCTTTGGCTTTAAAATTTAGTTTGTTCGTGACAAAAATTTAAACATAAACATTTTTCAATATTTGCTGCCAATAATTTGACATATACCAAAAAACATGAAAATTGCATGTGCACATACATACATGCAAATATATCCGTAGTTATATAATTTAGTTAAAAATCATGTACAAACTACTTGTGTTAATCGAATGCAAAAATTCTTGTTAAAAATGCATTACATGTTTGTTTTGGTTAAAAGCCACAACCATAACCTTGGCATCATTCCCAGTAAAAGCGGGTTGCAGTTGAATAAATCCCAAAATGTTTGTTTGTACTTAAATGTATGAATTTGTAGTGGATAAGTATAAAAACCAAAATTCTGTTTATATACAGGCAATTAATAAAATTGTTGTCAAATATTTAAACATTTAAGTGAATAAATAAAAATAAATGAACATTTAAAATACCCACTCGTACATACCAATATGTCAAGTCTGGATGAAGATAAATAGGTAGATGACGATAAAATAATTAAAACACTTAATTTTTATAACAACTCAACTTAACATTGTTATTAGTTAGTGATATTGAAAATATCAACACGGTTAATTCAATTCGTTTGATTTTTTAGAGAATTTTACAGTGTGCCCAATAATAGCAGTCAGTAAACTTCACTGTACCGAAAAAATATGAACAACCGAGTTTTTTTTAAATCTAAGTAAATTTACTAGCTGACCTGGAAAACGTTGTTGCGCCATTTCTTGTAGGTTGCGCGATGATTTTAATAAGTATGATGTTCATCTTTACTCTCTTGATAAAAGATTGGCAATAAAATATACCAAGTTTTACAATGATAGTTGATATTGGTGCAGGT